>JBCEWE010000386.1:0-385000 GCA_039877035.1 Silurus lanzhouensis
CTGGAGGAACCATACAATTACACCCTCCTGATCTCTAGTAATGGGCAGGTTTTCTGGACTTCCTCCACAAACCCAGTGGTGGACAGTAACAAAGTAAATGTAATTCATTGCTGTTTTTAAGTAGTTTTTTCACATATCTGTACTTTATTGAATTATTTCCATTTGGGGAAACTTTTTATTCAAGTTCACGACATTTCAAAGTCAAAATTCGTACTTTTTGCCTAACTACATTTAGTAAAATCAGTCGTTCATTTTGATTTATTAATGGATAAAATCTTAACTGCTCAAACCCACAGCAAGCCACTAATTAGGGTAGAGCACATTCTCTGTTTTAAACTTCTTTTAGTTGCCGCATGGTGGTATCTACTTATCACCAATATACAATGCAGCTTCAGATCAACAGCAAGCAGAACATTTTGATTGTAATAACCCATGGAAGAAAACTCCTGTCTCTCACTTGCCACAACACCTGTACCTTATTTGAGCCATTTTTTGGAATTAGTTTAAAAGAAGGTTTGGGCTCATTATAATTTATAAAGATTTCAATCAGTGTTTGACTCATTAATATTATTCTATTAATAGATTGGTGCAGTAAGAGTAGCATTAGAGACTATTCTAATTTATTAGAGTTTAATAATTTATTTGTATTCTTTTTTTTCCATCTATGTTCTTCTTTGGTTTTTTCACAAAATGACAGACACACAGGTAAAGATTCAATGACAGTGTGTGTGTGTGTGTGTGTGTGTGTGTGTGTGTGTGTGTGTGTGTGTGTGTGTGTGTGTGTGTGTGTGTGTGTGTGTGTATAGATGTGTAATATGTATTTTGGAGATGATCAAAAATTTGACTTTTAAAAAGCTGTTGTATGTAAGATTTAGAAATGTTGCCCTCTCTAAACCATGCAATTACCCCTACACTGAAGATCAGTAAGGGGCAGGTTTTCTGGACTTCCTCCACAAACACAGTGGTGGACAGTAACACAGTAAATGTAATTCATTACTTTACTTAAGTAGCTTTTTACGTATTTGTACATTACTGAATATTTACATTTGGGGAAACTTTTCTTTAATTCACTACATTTCAAAGTCAAATATTTTATTCGTTCTGTTTTAAACTTGTTTTAATTGTTTTTGTTCGTATCTACTTATCACCAACATACATTTCAGTGTCCGATCAATAGCAAGCAGAACATTTTGATAGTAATACATGATCGAAGAAACTCCTGACTCAAACTCACCACAACACCTGTGTGCTTGTTTAATAGTTTAGTTTGGAAGTTGGCCTTATTGAAGCAGTAAGAAAAAAAAACTGAGTTGATTAATCATTGAGTCTTGTGAAAAAAAAAAGATAATAAGAACATTAAAACCATAATAAATCAAAGTACTTTTGATACTTAAGTAAATATGAAGGCAAATACATTTGTGCTTTTACTCAAGTGAAGGTTTGGAGGGACACTTTTACTGAAGTAATATTTTACTCAGTGTAACTCTAATTAACTCAAGTACATGGTTTCTGTACTTCGTCCACCACTGGTAAAACTACATGTCCAGCAGTACCACACACAGCTTAACCTCTCCCAGTATCTACCATAAGATGTGCAGTTCTGACCAGTGTTCTTCATTACTTTTATTGTTGTTGTTGTTATTAAACTTTTTCTATATGATTACAGAATATTTTCTCTTTCTTTTCAGCTATTTATCTGATGGAAGTTGAGATTGATGCATTAGATATAATAGTCCTGAATCAATTAAGGATTGAATTGACAGCATTTAGTTTTCCCATAACAATAAGTAATGTCGAGTTTGTGGAAATTAACATCACTACAGGTAACTGACTTTTCATTTTCTATTGAGTCTCACAGTCACATTGTGTTAGAAATGATATGATCCCACTTTTAATAGAGTCATACAGAATATTACTGATATTGTTCTTTGTTTATAATGACCATAAACTAAAATATTATCCTAAGATCAGAACACAATCATTGTAGCAGCATTCAGGGTTTTTTTAATTTTTAAGTCACTGGGTGGTGCTGACAAAAAAAAGTTCTTTATGATTGTATGCAGAAATGGGCATGAAGTTGGAGAGGAATCATTTTAATGTAAAATAATAGTAGATCCTACAGTGTGTGTGCAAGCAGGAATCAGAAATTATGAAATGCTTGTTTTTGTTATTAACTTTGCATTGTGGATATCTGCTCACAAACTCAAAGAAAAGGCAATAAATAGATTTTATATCCAAAATTACAGTGGTACTTGAAGTAACTCATTGGAAATGGTAGAGAAAACAAGTCTTACTCTGCTGCTAACATACTCTAGTGGTTATTATTTATAAAAAGGTCACTACATTAAGGAGAAGATTTTATTTTTACTTGCTACATTTACACCTGTTTTTATCTCGAAATTAAAACCCTTTTATATATTATGTCGCCACCAGTGGTCAAAATAATTTAAACAAACGTGTCATCAGAAATAGCTCCAAAAATGAACCCTCGCTATATTTAGATTATTGCTAACTCTCTCTCTTTCTCTTTCTTTCTTCTTTCTTTCTTTTTCTTCTTTCTTTTCTTTTTTCTTTCTTCCTTTCTTTCTTTCTTTCTTTCTTTCTTTTCTTTTTTTTCTTTCTTTCTTTCTTTCTTTTTTTTTCTTTCTTCTTTCTTTCTTCTTTCTTTTTCTTTCTTTCTTTCTTCTTTCTTCTTTCTTCATGATTGCATACACTATAAAATATCTTTAACATGCAAATGACCTGAATTGAATTATCATTCAGATTCATTTAAAATATATTTAAATCACAGCACTGTTTTAAACAATTTCACCTCATTTTGTTTTTTGATTCCACAGTGTGCAGTTGAATGATACTGAATATCAGTGCAAATGTGAGGATCAGTATTTCTGGCCATGTGAAAAGTGCACACAATATGGGTCTTGTAAAATGTCACCAGTTCGTCATGTGGCTGCATCAACGCTTCCCAAATGATGGACAATTCTGCCAACCAACCAATGAGTCGATGAGTATGTATGAATTGCAACAGGAAACATAAGCCTGACAAATTTATATATTACTTTATTAGTATACCTATGCAACTATTTGCTGTCAAATTTATTTAAATTTTAAAAGTTTTTGTATTGATAGAATTAAATACTTAGTTCCATTTAAATCTACACAAATCCTAACCAACATTTTCTTTATTTATTGTGTATGTGTTATATGTGTTAAATACAATGTATTTTTAATCATGACATTTTTGTTTTATAGATTTTTCTACATGCATATCTACAACAACTCCAGGTAAAACTACACTTGCATTTCCATCAGAATCTCATTATTATCATGCAGCAAGGCACCAGTCAGTGTAGAGAACACCCTCTCTGTTTTTAATTTGTATCTAGCAGCCACTTAGTGTATCTACTTATTACCAACATACAGTTCAGCTTTGGGTCACAGCAGGCAGAACATTTTTAAAGTAATAAATGAAAAGAATCTCCTGACTCGAACTCACCACAACACCTGTGGCCTTATTTGCGTGATTTTTTTGGAAGTGGTTAAAAGAACGTTTAGGGCTCATGATTATTTTATTAGATTTCATTCAGTGTTTGACTCATTAATATCATTCTATTAATAGACCAGTGTGTTAAGAGTAACTTTAGAGTCTTTTCACATAAACTGAGTTGATTAAGCAAAAAATCTTGTTAAATAAATGATAATAGGAACATTATAGTCATAGTAAATTATAGCGCTTTACTCCATCCATTTGTTTATATATATATATATATATATATATAAACCCTAACCCTACCCTAGATTTTATAAATTTTAAACATGCCTTAGTTGATTTCATAATAATGTGTAACAGCATGGAGTTAAATCATTTATTTGTATTTGTCTTTTTCCACTATGTTCTTCTTTGGCTTTTTCACAAATGACATGCAGTTCCAACAACAGCACTAGGTAAGATTTAGTGACAGTGTGTGTGGTGTGTGTGTATATGTGTGTGTGTGTGTGTGTGTGTGTGTGTGTTGTGTTTGCATGTTCAGCATATAGATGTGCTATATGTTTTTTGTAGATGGATCATAAATTAGTCTTTTTAAAGCTGTTGCATGTAAAAATTAGAAATGTTGCCCTTCTGGAGGAACCATACAATTACACCCTCCTCCTGATCTCTAGTAATGGGTATGTTTTCTGGACTTCCTCCACAAACCCAGTGGTGGACAGTAACAAGTAAATGTAATTCATTTTTTACTTAAGGAGCTTTTTTACGTATCGGTACATTACTGAAGTATTTACATTTGGAAAAACCTTTCTTTAAGTTCACTAAATTTCAAAGTCAAATATTTTATTTGTTCTGTTTAAACTTGTTTTGATTGGTTTTTGTTCCTTCTATTTATCACAACATACATTTCAGTGTCAGATCAATAGCAAGCAGAACATTTTGGATAGTAATATATGATCGAAGAAACTCCTGATCAACTCCACCACAACACCTGTGTGCTTGTTTAATAGTTTAGTTTGGAAGTTGGCCTTATTGAAGTAGTTGAAAATAAACTGAGTTGATTAATCATTGAGTCTTGTGAAAAAAAAAAAGATAATAAGAACATTAAAGCTATAATAAATCAAAGTACTTTTGATATTAAGTAAATATGAAGGCAAATACATTTGTGCTTTTACTCAAGTGAAGGTTTGGAGGGACACTTTTACTGAAGTAATATTTTACTCAGTGTAACTCTAATTAACTCAAGTACATGGTTTGTGTACTTCGTCCACCACTGGTAAAACTACATGTCCAGCAGTACCACACACAGCTTAACCTCTCCCAGTATTTACCATAAGATGTGCAGTTCTGACCAGTGTTTTCATTACTTTTATTGTTGTTGTTGTTATTAAACTTTTTCTATATGATTACAGAATATTTTCCTCTTTCTTTCAGCTAATTATCTCATGGAGTTGAGATTGATGCATTAGATATAATAGTCCTGAATCAATTAAGGATTGAATTGACAGCATTAGTTTTCCCATAACAATAAGTAATGTCGAGTTTGTGGAAATTAACATCACTACAGGTAACTGACTTTTCATTTTCTATTGAGTCTCACAGTCACATTGTGTTAGAAATGATATGATCCCTCTTTAATAGTCATACAGAATATTACTGATATTGTCTTTGTTTTTAATACCTTAAACTAAAATATTATCCTAAGATTAGAACACAATCATTGTAGCAGCATTCAGGATTTTTAATTTTTTAAGTCACTGGGTGGTGCTGACAAATAAAAAGTTCTTTATGATTGTATGCAGAATCGGCATGAAGTTGGAGAGGAACATTTGTAAATGTAAAATAATAGTAGATCCTACAGTGTGTGTGCAAGCAGGAAATCAGAATTATGAAATGCTTGTTTTTGTTTATTAACTTTGCATTGTGGAATATCTGCTCACAACTCAAAGAAAAGGCAATAAATAGATTTTATATCCAAAATTACAGTGGTACTTGAAGTAACTCATTTGGAAATGGTAGAGAAAAAACAAGTCTTACTCTGCTGCTAACATACTCTAGTGGTTTATTATTTTATAAAAAGGTCACTACATTAAGGAGAAGATTTTATTTTTACTTGCTACATTTACACCTGTTTTATCTCGAAATTAAAACCCCTTTTATATATTATGTCGCCACCCAGTGGTCAAATAATTTAAACAACGTGTCATCCAGAAATAGCTCCAAAAATAACCATCGCTTATATTTAGATTATTGCTAACTCTCTCTCTTTCTTTCTTTCTTTCTTTCTTTCTTTCTTTCTTTCTTTCTTTCTTTCTTTCTTTCTTTCTTTTTTTTCTTTCTTTCTTTCTTTCTTTCGTTCTTCCTTTGACTGCATACACTATAAAATATCTTTAACATGCAAATGACCTGAATTGAATTATCATTCAGATTCATTTAAATATATATTAAAATCACAGCACTGTTTTAAAACAATTTAACCTCATTATGTTTTTTGATTCCACAGTGTGCAGTTTAAATGATACTGAATATCAGTGCAAATGTGAGGATCAGTATTTCTGGCCATGTGAAAAGTGCACACAATATGGGTCTTGTAAAAACGTCACCAGTTCGTCATGTGGCTGCATCAACGCTTTCCCAAATGATGGACAATTCTGCCAACCAACCAATGAGTCTATGAGTATGTATGAATTGCAACAGGAAACATAAGCCTGACAAATTTTATATATTACTTTATTAGTATACTATGGCAACTATTTGCTATCAAATTCATTTAAATGTTAAAAGTGTTTTTATTGATAGAATTAAATACGTAGTTCCATTTAAATCTACACAAATCCTAACCAACATTTTCTTTTATTTATTTCTCATAGAGTGTGTTAAATACAATGCATTTTTAATCATGACATTTTGTTTTATAGATTCTTTCTCATGCATATCCACAACAACTCCAGGTAAAACTACACTTGCATTTCCACTCAGAATCTCATTATTATCATGCAGCAAGGCACCAGTCAGTGTAGAGAACACCCTCTCTGTTTTTAATTTGTTTCTAGCAGCCACTTAGTGTATCTACTAATTCTCAACATACAGTTCAGCTTTGGGTCACAGCAGGCAGAACATTTTAAAAGTAATAAATGAAAAAGAATCTCCTGACTCGAACTTACCACAACACCTGTGCCTTATTTGCATGATTTTTTTGGAAGTGGTTAAAAGAAGGTTTAGGGCTCATGATTATTTTATTAGATTTCATTCAGTGTTTGACTCATTAATATCATTCTATTAATAGACCAGTGTGTTAAGAGTAACTTTAGAGTCTTTTCACATAAACTGAGTTGATTAAGCAAAAAATCTTGTTAAATAAATGATAATAGAAACATTATAGTCATAGTAAATTATAGCGCTTTACTCCATCCATTTGTTTTATATATATATATATATATATATAAAACCCTAACCCTACCCTAGATTTTATAAATTTTTAAACATGCCTTAGTTGATTTCATAATAATGTGTAACAGCATGGAGTTAAATCATTTATTTGTATTATTCTTTTCCATCTATGTTTTTCTTTGGTTTTTTCACAAAATGACATGCAGTTCCAACAACAGCACCAGGTAAAGATTTAGTGACAGTGTGTGTGTGTGTGTATATGTGTGTGTGTGTGTGTGTGTGTTTGCATGTTCAGCATATAGATGTGCTATATGTTTTTTGTAGATGGATCATAAATTAGTCTTTTTAAAGCTGTTGCATGTAAAAATTAGAAATGTTGCCCTCTCTGGAGGAACCATACAATTACACCCTCCTCCTGATCTCTAGTAATGGGTATGTTTTCTGGACTTCCTCCACAAACCCAGTGGTGGACAGTAACACAGTAAATGTAATTCATTTCTTTACTTAAGGAGCTTTTTTACGTATCGTACATTACTGAAGTATTTACATTTGGAAAACCTTTTCTTTAAGTTCACTAAATTTCAAAGTCAAATATTTTATTTGTTCTGTATTAAACTTGTTTTGATTGGTTTTTGTTCCTTCTATTTATCACCAACATACATTTCAGTGTCAGATCAATAGCAAGCAGAACATTTTGATAGTAATATATGATCGAAGAAACTCCTGACTCAAACTCACCACAACACCTGTGTGCTTGTTTAATAGTTTAGTTTGGAAGTTGGCCTTATTGAAGTAGTTGAAAATAAACTGAGTTGATTAATCATTGAGTCTTGTGAAAAAAAAAAAGATAATAAGAACATTAAAGCTATAATAAATCAAAGTACTTTTGATACTTAAGTAAATATGAAGGCAATACATTTGTGCTTTTACTCAAGTGAAGGTTTGGAGGGACACTTTTACTGAAGTAATATTTTACTCAGTGTAACTCTAATTAACTCAAGTACATGGTTTCTGTACTTCGTCCACCACTGGTAAAACTACATGTCCAGCAGTACCACACACAGCTTAACCTCTCCCAGTATCTACCATAAGATGTGCAGTTCTGACCAGTGTTCTTCATTACTTTTATTGTTGTTGTTGTTATTAACTTTTTCTATATGATTACAGAATATTTTTCTCTTTCTTTCAGCTATTTATCTCATGGAAGTTGAGATTGATGCATTAGATATAATAGTCCTGAATCAATTAAGGATTGAATTGACAGCATTTAGTTTTCCCATAACAATAAGTAATGTCGAGTTTGTGGAAATTAACATCACTACAGGTAACTGACTTTTCATTTCTATTGAGTCTCACAGTCACATTGTGTTAGAAATGATATGATCCCTCTTTTAATAGAGTCATACAGAATATTACTGATATTGTTCTTTGTTTTTAATAACCTTAAACTAAAATATTATCCTAAGATTAGAACACAATCATTGTAGCAGCATTCAGGGTTTTTAATTTTTTAAGTCACTGGGTGGTGCTGACAAAATAAAAAGTTCTTTATGATTGTATGCAGAAATGGGCATGAAGTTGGAGAGGAATCATTTTTTTAATGTAAAATAATAGCAGATCCTACAGTGTGTGTGCAAGCAGGAAATCAGAAAAATAATGAAATGCTTGTTTTTGTTTATTAACTTTGCATTGTGGAATATCTGCTCACAAACTCAAAGAAAAGGCAATAAATAGATTTTTATATAAAAAATACAGTGGTTATTGAAGTAACTCATTTGGAAATGGTAGAGGAAAACAAGTCTAACTCTGCTGCTAGCATACTCAAGTGATTTATTATTTTATAAAAAGGTCACTACATTATGAAGATTATTTTTTACTCGCTACTTTCACACCTGTTTAATCTAGAAATTAAAACCCCTTTTATATATTATGTCGCCACCCAGTGGTCAATAAATCAAACAAACGTATCATCCACAAATAGCTCCAAAATAAACCCATCTCTTATATTTAGATTTTCTTTCTTTCTTTCTTTCTTTCTTTCTTTCTTTCTTTCTTTCTTTCTTTCTTTCTTTCTTTCTTTCTTTCTTTCTTTCTTTCTTTCTTCATGATTGCATACACAATAAAATATCTTAAACATGCAAATGACCTGAATTTAATTATCATTCAGATTCATTTAAAATATATTTTAAAATCACAGCACTGTTTTAACACAATTTCACCTCATTTTGTTTTTTGATTCCACAGTGTGCAGTTTGAATGATACTGAATATCAGTGCAAATGTGAGGATCAGTATTTCTGGCCATGTGAAAAGTGCACACAATATGGGTCTTGTAAAAATGTCACCAGTTCGTCATGTGGCTGCATCAACGCTTTCCCAAATGATGGACAATTCTGCCAACCAACCAATGAGTCGATGAGTATGTATGAATTGCAACAGGAAACATAAGCCTGACAAATTTTATATATTACTTTATTAGTATACTATGGCAACTATTTGCTGTCAAATTTATTTAAATTTTAAAAGTTTTTGTATTGATAGAATTAAATACTTAGTTCCATTTAAATCTACACAAATCCTAACCAACATTTTCTTTTATTTATTGTGTTATGTGTTATATGTGTTAAATACAATGTATTTTTAATCATGACATTTTGTTTTATAGATTTTTCTACATGCATATCTACAACAACTCCAGGTAAAACTACACTTGCATTTCCACTCAGAATCTCATTATTATCATGCAGCAAGGCACCAGTCAGTGTAGAGAACACCCTCTCTGTTTTTAATTTGTATCTAGCAGCCACTTAGTGTATCTACTTATTACCAACATACAGTTCAGCTTTGGGTCACAGCAGGCAGAACATTTTTAAAGTAATAAATGAAAGAAGAATCTCCTGACTCGAACTCACCACAACACCTGTGGCCTTATTTGCGTGATTTTTTTGGAAGTGGTTAAAAGAACGTTTAGGGCTCATGATTATTTTATTAGATTTCATTCAGTGTTTGACTCATTAATATCATTCTATTAATAGACCAGTGTGTTAAGAGTAACTTTAGAGTCTTTTCACATAAACTGAGTTGATTAAGCAAAAAATCTTGTTAAATAAATGATAATAGGAACATTATAGTCATAGTAAATTATAGCGCTTTACTCCATCCATTTGTTTTATATATATATATATATATATAAAACCCTAACCCTACCCTAGATTTTATAAATTTTTAAACATGCCTTAGTTGATTTCATAATAATGTGTAACAGCATGGAGTTAAATCATTTATTTGTATTATTCTTTTTCCATCTATGTTCTTCTTTGGCTTTTTCACAAAATGACATGCAGTTCCAACAACAGCACTAGGTAAAGATTTAGTGACAGTGTGTGTGTGTGTGTGTGTGTATATGTGTGTGTGTGTGTGTGTGTGTGTGTGTGTGTGTGTGTTTGCATGTTCAGCATATAGATGTGCTATATGTTTTTTGTAGATGGATCATAAATTAGTCTTTTTAAAGCTGTTGCATGTAAAATTTAGAAATGTTGCCCTCTCTGGAGGAACCATACAATTACACCCTCCTCCTGATCTCTAGTAATGGGTATGTTTTCTGGACTTCCTCCACAAACCCAGTGGTGGACAGTAACAAAGTAAATGTAATTCATTTCTTTACTTAAGGAGCTTTTTACGTATCGGTACATTACTGAAGTATTTACATTTGGAAAAACCTTTCTTTAAGTTCACTAAATTTCAAAGTCAAATATTTTATTTGTTCTGTTTTAAACTTGTTTTGATTGGTTTTTGTTCCTTCTATTTATCACCAACATACATTTCAGTGTCAGATCAATAGCAAGCAGAACATTTGATAGTAATATATGATCGAAGAAACTCCTGACTCAAACTCACCACAACACCTGTGTGCTTGTTTAATAGTTTAGTTTGGAAGTTGGCCTTATTGAAGTAGTTGAAAATAAACTGAGTTGATTAATCATTGAGTCTTGTGAAAAAAAAAAAGATAATAAGAACATTAAAGCTATAATAAATCAAAGTACTTTGATACTTAAGTAAATATGAAGGCAAATACATTTGTGCTTTTACTCAAGTGAAGGTTTGGAGGGACACTTTTACTGAAGTAATATTTTACTCAGTGTAACTCTAATTAACTCAAGTACATGGTTTGTGTACTTCGTCCACCACTGGTAAAACTACATGTCCAGCAGTACCACACACAGCTTAACCTCTCCCAGTATCTACCATAAGATGTGCAGTTCTGACCAGTGTTCTTCATTACTTTTATTGTTGTTGTTGTTATTAAACTTTTCTATATGATTACAGAATATTTTCCTCTTTCTTTCAGCTAATTATCTCATGGAAGTTGAGATTGATGCATTAGATATAATAGTCCTGAATCAATTAAGGATTGAATTGACAGCATTTAGTTTTCCCATAACAATAAGTAATGTCGAGTTTGTGGAAATTAACATCACTACAGGTAACTGACTTTTCATTTTCTATTGAGTCTCACAGTCACATTGTGTTAGAAATGATATGATCCCTCTTTTAATAGGTCATACAGAATATTACTGATATTGTTCTTTGTTTTTAATAACCTTAAACTAAAATATTATCCTAAGATTAGAACACAATCATTGTAGCAGCATTCAGGATTTTTAATTTTTTAAGTCACTGGGTGGTGCTGACAAAATAAAAAGTTCTTTATGATTGTATGCAGAAATCGGCATGAAGTTGGAGAGGAAACATTTGTAAATGTAAAATAATAGTAGATCCTACAGTGTGTGTGCAAGCAGGAAATCAGAAATTATGAAATGCTTGTTTTTGTTTATTAACTTTGCATTGTGGAATATCTGCTCACAAACTCAAAGAAAAGGCAATAAATAGATTTTTATATCCAAAATTACAGTGGTACTTGAAGTAACTCATTTGGAAATGGTAGAGAAAAACAAGTCTTACTCTGCTGCTAACATACTCTAGTGGTTTATTATTTTATAAAAAGGTCACTACATTAAGGAGAAGATTTTATTTTTACTTGCTACATTTACACCTGTTTTTATCTCGAAATTAAAACCCCTTTTATATATTATGTCGCCACCCAGTGGTCAAAATAATTTAAACAAACGTGTCATCCAGAAATAGCTCCAAAAATGAACCCATCGCTTATATTTAGATTATTGCTAACTCTCTCTCTTTCTTTCTTTCTTTCTTTCTTTCTTTCTTTCTTTCTTTCTTTCTTTCTTTTTTTCTTTCTTTCTTTCTTTCTTTTTTCTTTCTTTCTTTCTTTCTTTCGTTCTTCCTTTGACTGCATACACTATAAAATATCTTTAACATGCAAATGACCTGAATTGAATTATCATTCAGATTCATTTAAAATATATATTAAAATCACAGCACTGTTTTAAAACAATTTAACCTCATTATGTTTTTTGATTCCACAGTGTGCAGTTTAAATGATACTGAATATCAGTGCAAATGTGAGGATCAGTATTTCTGGCCATGTGAAAAGTGCACACAATATGGGTCTTGTAAAAACGTCACCAGTTCGTCATGTGGCTGCATCAACGCTTTCCCAAATGATGGACAATTCTGCCAACCAACCAATGAGTCTATGAGTATGTATGAATTGCAACAGGAAACATAAGCCTGACAAATTTTATATATTACTTTATTAGTATACTATGGCAACTATTTGCTATCAAATTCATTTAAATGTTAAAAGTGTTTTTATTGATAGAATTAAATACGTAGTTCCATTTAAATCTACACAAATCCTAACCAACATTTTCTTTTATTTATTTCTCATAGAGTGTGTTAAATACAATGCATTTTTAATCATGACATTTTGTTTTATAGATTCTTTCTCATGCATATCTACAACAACTCCAGGTAAAACTACACTTGCATTTCCACTCAGAATCTCATTATTATCATGCAGCAAGGCACCAGTCAGTGTAGAGAACACCCTCTCTGTTTTTAATTTGTTTCTAGCAGCCACTTAGTGTATCTACTAATTCTCAACATACAGTTCAGCTTTGGGTCACAGCAGGCAGAACATTTTAAAAGTAATAAATGAAAAAAGAATCTCCTGACTCGAACTTACCACAACACCTGTGGCCTTATTTGCATGATTTTTTTGGAAGTGGTTAAAAGAAGGTTTAGGGCTCATGATTATTTTATTAGATTTCATTCAGTGTTTGACTCATTAATATCATTCTATTAATAGACCAGTGTGTTAAGAGTAACTTTAGAGTCTTTTCACATAAACTGAGTTGATTAAGCAAAAAATCTTGTTAAATAAATGATATTAGGAACATTATAGTCATAGTAAATTATAGCGCTTTACTCCATCCATTTGTTTTATATATATATATATATATATATATATATATATATATATATATATATATATATATATATATATATATAAAACCCTAACCCTAGATTTTATAAATTTTTAAACATGCCTTAGTTGATTTCATAATAATCTTTAACAGCATGGAGTTAAATCATTTATTTGTATTATTCTTTTTCCATCTATGTTTTTCTTTGGTTTTTTCACAAAATGACATGCAGTTCCAACAACAGCACCAGGTAAAGATTTAGTGACTGTGTGTGTGTGTGTGTGTGTGTGTGTGTGTGTGTGTGTGTGTGTGTGTGTGTGTGTGTGTGTGTGTGTTTGCATGTTCAGCATATAGATGTACTATATGTTTTTTGTAGATGGATCATAAATTAGTCTTTTTAAAGCTGTTGCATGTAAAATTTAGAAATGTTGCCCTCTCTGGAGGAACCATACAATTACACCCTCCTCCTGATCTCTAGTAATGGGTATGTTTTCTGGACTTCCTCCACAAACCCAGTGGTGGACAGTAACACAGTAAATGTAATTCATTTCTTTACTTAAGGAGCTTTTTTACGTATCGGTACATTACTGAAGTATTTACATTTGGAAAAACCTTTTCTTTAAGTTAAATTTCAAAGTCAAATATTTTATTTGTTCTGTTTTAAACTTGTTTTGATTGGTTTTTGTTCCTTCTATTTATCACCAACATACATTTCAGTGTTAGATCAATAGCAAGCAGAACATTTTGATAGTAATATATGATCGAAGAAACTCCTGACTCAAACTCACCACAACACCTGTGTGCTTGTTTAATAGTTTAGTTTGGAAGTTGGCCTTATTGAAGTAGTTGAAAATAAACTGAGTTGATTAATCATTGAGTCTTGTGAAAAAAAAAAAGATAATAAGAACATTAAAGCTATAATAAATCAAAGTACTTTTGATACTTAAGTAAATATGAAGGCAAATACATTTGTGCTTTTACTCAAGTGAAGGTTTGGAGGGACACTTTTACTGAAGTAATATTTTACTCAGTGTAACTCTAATTAACTCAAGTACATGGTTTGTGTACTTCGTCCACCACTGGTAAAACTACATGTCCAGCAGTACCACACACAGCTTAACCTCTCCCAGTATTTACCATAAGATGTGCAGTTCTGACCAGTGTTCTTCATTACTTTTATTGTTGTTGTTGTTATTAAACTTTTTCTATATGATTACAGAATATTTTCCTCTTTCTTTCAGCTAATTATCTCATGGAAGTTGAGATTGATGCATTAGATATAATAGTCCTGAATCAATTAAGGATTGAATTGACAGCATTTAGTTTTCCCATAACAATAAGTAATGTCGAGTTTGTGGAAATTAACATCACTACAGGTAACTGACTTTTCATTTTCTATTGAGTCTCACAGTCACATTGTGTTAGAAATGATATGATCCCTCTTTTAATAGAGTCATACAGAATATTACTGATATTGTTCTTTGTTTTTAATAACCTTAAACTAAAATATTATCCTAAGATTAGAACACAATCATTGTAGCAGCATTCAGGATTTTTAATTTTTTAAGTCACTGGGTGGTGCTGACAAAATAAAAAGTTCTTTATGATTGTATGCAGAAATCGGCATGAAGTTGGAGAGGAAACATTTGTAAATGTAAAATAATAGTAGATCCTACAGTGTGTGTGCAAGCAGGAAATCAGAAATTATGAAATGCTTGTTTTTGTTTATTAACTTTGCATTGTGGAATATCTGCTCACAAACTCAAAGAAAAGGCAATAAATAGATTTTTATATCCAAAATTACAGTGGTACTTGAAGTAACTCATTTGGAAATGGTAGAGAAAAACAAGTCTTACTCTGCTGCTAACATACTCTAGTGGTTTATTATTTTATAAAAAGGTCACTACATTAAGGAGAAGATTTTATTTTTACTTGCTACATTTACACCTGTTTTTATCTCGAAATTAAAACCCCTTTTATATATTATGTCGCCACCCAGTGGTCAAAATAATTTAAACAAACGTGTCATCCAGAAATAGCTCCAAAAATGAACCCATCGCTTATATTTAGATTATTGCTAACTCTCTCTCTCTCTTTCTTTCTTTCTTTCTTTTTCTTTCTTTCTTTCTTTCTTTCTTTCTTTCTTTCTTTCTTTTTTTTTTCTTTCTTTCTTTCTTTCTTTCTTTCTTTCGTTCTTCCTTTGACTGCATACACTATAAAATATCTTTAACATGCAAATGACCTGAATTGAATTATCATTCAGATTCATTTAAAATATATATTAAAATCACAGCACTGTTTTAAAACAATTTAACCTCATTATGTTTTTTGATTCCACAGTGTGCAGTTTAAATGATACTGAATATCAGTGCAAATGTGAGGATCAGTATTTCTGGCCATGTGAAAAGTGCACACAATATGGGTCTTGTAAAAACGTCACCAGTTCGTCATGTGGCTGCATCAACGCTTTCCCAAATGATGGACAATTCTGCCAACCAACCAATGAGTCTATGAGTATGTATGAATTGCAACAGGAAACATAAGCCTGACAAATTTTATATATTACTTTATTAGTATACTATGGCAACTATTTGCTATCAAATTCATTTAAATGTTAAAAGTGTTTTTATTGATAGAATTAAATACGTAGTTCCATTTAAATCTACACAAATCCTAACCAACATTTTCTTTTATTTATTTCTCATAGAGTGTGTTAAATACAATGCATTTTTAATCATGACATTTTGTTTTATAGATTCTTTCTCATGCATATCCACAACAACTCCAGGTAAAACTACACTTGCATTTCCACTCAGAATCTCATTATTATCATGCAGCAAGGCACCAGTCAGTGTAGAGAACACCCTCTCTGTTTTTAATTTGTTTCTAGCAGCCACTTAGTGTATCTACTAATTCTCAACATACAGTTCAGCTTTGGGTCACAGCAGGCAGAACATTTTAAAAGTAATAAATGAAAAAAGAATCTCCTGACTCGAACTTACCACAACACCTGTGGCCTTATTTGCATGATTTTTTTGGAAGTGGTTAAAAGAAGGTTTAGGGCTCATGATTATTTTATTAGATTTCATTCAGTGTTTGACTCATTAATATCATTCTATTAATAGACCAGTGTGTTAAGAGTAACTTTAGAGTCTTTTCACATAAACTGAGTTGATTAAGCAAAAAATCTTGTTAAATAAATGATAATAGAAACATTATAGTCATAGTAAATTATAGCGCTTTACTCCATCCATTTGTTTTATATATATATATATATATATAAAACCCTAACCCTACCCTAGATTTTATAAATTTTTAAACATGCCTTAGTTGATTTCATAATAATGTGTAACAGCATGGAGTTAAATCATTTATTTGTATTATTCTTTTTCCATCTATGTTTTTCTTTGTTTTTTTCACAAAATGACATGCAGTTCCAACAACAGCACCAGGTAAAGATTTAGTGACAGTGTGTGTGTGTGTGTGTATATGTGTGTGTGTGTGTGTGTGTGTTTGCATGTTCAGCATATAGATGTGCTATATGTTTTTTGTAGATGGATCATAAATTAGTCTTTTTAAAGCTGTTGCATGTAAAAATTAGAAATGTTGCCCTCTCTGGAGGAACCATACAATTACACCCTCCTCCTGATCTCTAGTAATGGGTATGTTTTCTGGACTTCCTCCACAAACCCAGTGGTGGACAGTAACACAGTAAATGTAATTCATTTCTTTACTTAAGGAGCTTTTTTACGTATCGGTACATTACTGAAGTATTTACATTTGGAAAAACCTTTTCTTTAAGTTCACTAAATTTCAAAGTCAAATATTTTATTTGTTCTGTTTTAAACTTGTTTTGATTGGTTTTTGTTCCTTCTATTTATCACCAACATACATTTCAGTGTCAGATCAATAGCAAGCAGAACATTTTGATAGTAATATATGATCGAAGAAACTCCTGACTCAAACTCACCACAACACCTGTGTGCTTGTTTAATAGTTTAGTTTGGAAGTTGGCCTTATTGAAGTAGTTGAAAATAAACTGAGTTGATTAATCATTGAGTCTTGTGAAAAAAAAAAAAGATAATAAGAACATTAAAGCTATAATAAATCAAAGTACTTTTGATACTTAAGTAAATATGAAGGCAAATACATTTGTGCTTTTACTCAAGTGAAGGTTTGGAGGGACACTTTTACTGAAGTAATATTTTACTCAGTGTAACTCTAATTAACTCAAGTACATGGTTTGTGTACTTCGTCCACCACTGGTAAAACTACATTTCCAGCAGTACCACACACAGCTTAACCTCTCCCAGTATCTACCATAAGATGTGCAGTTCTGACCAGTGTTCTTCATTACTTTTATTGTTGTTGTTGTTATTAAACTTTTTCTATATGATTACAGAATATTTTCCCCTTTCTTTCAGCTAATTATCTCATGGAAGTTGAGATTGATGCATTAGATATAATAGTCCTGAATCAATTAAGGATTGAATTGACAGCATTTAGTTTTCCCATAACAATAAGTAATGTCGAGTTTGTGGAACTTAACATCACTACAGGTAACTGACTTTTCATTTTCTATTGAGTCTCAGTCACATTGTGTTAGAAATGATATGATCCCACTTTTAATAGAGTCATACAGAATATTACTGATATTGTTCTTTGTTTTTAATAACCTTAAACTAAAATATTATCCTAAGATTAGAACACAATCATTGTAGCAGCATTCAGGATTTTTATTTTATTTTTATTTAATTTTTATTTTGTCAGCATTTTGCTGACAAAATACACTACTTTAATGATTTATTACTTTATAAAAAGGTCACTACATTATGAAGATTATTTTTTACTCGCTACTTTCACACCTGTTTAATCTAGAAATTAAAACCCATTTTATATATTATGTCGCCACCCAGTGGTCAATAAATCAAACAAACGTATCATCCACAAATAGCTCCCAAAATAAACCCATCTCTTATATTTAGATTCTTTCTTTCTTTCTTTCTTTCTTTCTTTCTTTCTTTCTTTCTTTCTTTCTTTCTTTCTTTCTTTCTTTCTTTCTTTCTTTCTTTCGTTCTTTCTTTCTTTCGTTCTTTCATTCTTTCTGATTGCATACACTATAAAATATCTTAAACATGCAAATGACCTGAATTTAATTATCATTCAGATTTATTTAAAATATATTTCAAAATCACAGCACTGTTTTAACACAATTTCAACTCATTATGTTTTTTAAATCTTATAGTGTGCAGTTTGAATGACACTGAATATCAGTGCAAGTGTGAGGATCAGTATTTCTGGCCATGTGAAAAGTGCACACAATATGGGTCTTGTAATAACGTCACCAGTTCCTCATGTGGCTGCATCAACGCTTTCCCAAATGATGGACAATTCTGCCAACCAACCAATGAGTCAATGAGTATGTATGAAATGTAACAGGAAACATAAGCCTGACAAATTTAATTTAATATATTACTTTATTGGTATACTATGGCAACCATTTGCTGACATTTTTGTATTGATAGAATTAAATACGTAGGTCTATTTAAATCTACAAAAATCTTTAACCAACATTTTTTTTAATTTTTTTATTTCTCATAGAGTGTGTTAAATACAATGTATTTTTAATCATGACATTTTGTTTCATAGATTCTTCTACATGCATATCCACAACAACTCCAGGTAAAAATACACTTGCATTTCCCCATAATATCTTATTATATGCACACAGCAAGACACCAGTCAGTGTAGTGCTTGAGCTCAGTTTTTAACTTGTTTTAGCTGCCGCTTGGTGTATCTACTTATAACCAACATACAGTTCAGCTTCAGTTCAACAGCAGGCAGAACATTTTGAATGTAATAAATGATGGAAGAATCTCCTGACTCGAACTCACCACAACACCAGTTGCCTTATTTGCATGATCTTTTAAAAGTAGTTAAAAAGAAGGTTTTGGGCTCATGATTATTTTCTTAGATTTCAATCAATGTTTGACTCATTAAAATAATTCTATTAATAGATGGATTTGCTAAGAGTAACATTAGAGTCTTTTAACAAAAACTGATTTGATAAAGCAAATAATCTTGTGAAAAAAATGACAATAGGAAAATGAATGCCATAATAAATCATAGTATTTAAATCCATACATCCGTTATATTGTTCTTAAACATATTGTTCTTAAACATCATTTTTTTTAAATAGTTAAAAAGAATGTTTTGGGCTGATGATAATTGTAATATATTTCAATTAGTGATTGGCTTATTAATATCATTCTTTTAATACATTGGTGTGCTAAGAGAAACTTTAAAGTCTTTTTACATAAACTGAGTTGATTAAGCAAAGAGTCTTGTAAAAAATTATAATAGGAACATTATACCCATAATAAATCAGATTACTTCACTTCTTCCAACCAATATATTGTTCTTATTGGTCTGAGATCTTATACATATTTAAACATGCCTTAGTTGATCTTATAATAATGTGTAACAGCATGAAGTTGATTCATTTATTTGTATTCTTCTTTTTCCATCTATGTTCTTCTTTGGCTTTTTCACAAAATGACATGCAGTTCCAACACCACCACCAGGTAAAGATTCAATGACTGTGTGTGTGTGTGTGTGTGTGTGTGTGTGTGTGTGTGTGTGAGTGTGTGTGTGTGTGTGTGTGTGTGAGTGTGTGAGTGTGTGAGTGTGTGAGTGTGTGAGTGTGTGAGTGTGTGAGTGTGTGAGTGAGTGTGAGCAGCATATAGATGTGTAATATGTCGTTTGAACATGAATCATAAATTAGTTTTTTTTAAAGCTGTTGCATGTAAGATTTAGAAATGTTGCCCTCTCTGAAATAACCATGCAGTTAAACCCTAAACCTGAAGATCAGTAATGGGTATGTTTTCTGGACTTTCTCCGCAAACCCAGTGGTGGACAGTAACACAGTAAATGTAATTCATTTCTTTACTTAAGGAGCTTTTTTACGTATCGGTACATTACTGAAGTATTTACATTTGGAAAAACCTTTTCTTTAAGTTCACTAAATTTCAAAGTCAAATATTTTATTTGTTCTGTTTTAAACTTGTTTTGATTGGTTTTTGGTCATATCTACAGGTAGCATAATTTCACAGTACTGTACATATAGCCTACTCCACTTATGACCAAATCGTGTTACGACCGGTCTGTCGGTCCCAATCGTGGTCGTAAGTCGTAAGTCGTAAGCCTGAACTTATAACCAACATACATTTCAGTGTCAGATCAATAGCAAGCAGAACATTTTGATAGTAATACATGATCGAAGAAACTCAAACTCACCACAACACCTGTGTGCTTCTTTATTAGTTTAGTTTAGAACTTGGCATTATTGAAGTAGTTGAAAATAAACTAAGTTGATTAAGCAATGAGTCTTGTGAAAAGAAAAAGATAATAAAAACATTAAAGCTATAATATATTGTAGCACTTTGGATACTTAAGTAAATATGAAGGCAAATACATTTGTGCTTTTACTCAAGTGAAGGTTTGAAGGGACACTTTTACTGAAGTAATATTTTACTCAGTGTATCTATAATCAACTTAAGTACATGGTTTGTGTACTTCGTCCACCACTGGTAAAACTACATGTCCAGCAGTACCACACACAGCTTAACCTCTCCCAGTATCTACCATAAGATGTGCAGTTCTGACCAGTGTTCTTCATTACTTTTATTGTTGTTGTTGTTGTTGTATTTCCATTTAATTATACAATATTTTCCCCTTTCTTTCAGCTAATTATCTGATGGAATTTGAGATTGATACAGATATAATAAATATAACAATCCTGAATCAATACAGGAGCTATTTGCAATTGACTAAATATTTTTTACCCATAACAATATATAATGTCGAGGTTGAGGAATTTAACATCACTACAGGTAACTGACTTTTCAGTTTCTATTGAATCTTACAGTCACATTGTGTTAGAAATTATAGAATATTACTGGTATTATTCTCCTTTGTTTATAATGACCTTGTGACATGTCTTGTCTTGAGATTTAAATGCAATTATTGTAGCAGCAATCAGGGTTTTTTATTTTTTAAGTCACTGGGTGGTGCTGACAAAATAAAATGTTCTCTATGATTGTATACAGAAATGAGCATGAAGTTGGAGAGAATCATTTTTTAATGTAAAATAATAGCAGATCTTACAGTGTGTGTGCAAGCAGGAATTCAGAAAATATTAAATGCTTGTTTTTGTTCATTAACTTTGCACTTTAAAATATCTGATTTTCATATCCAAAACTACAGTGGTTATTAAAGTAACTCATTTGGAAATGGTTGAGGAAAACACGTCTAACTCTGCTGCTAACTTAATCGGGTGATTTATTTCTTTGTAAAAAAAAAGTCACTACATTAAGAATCGTGTGCTTTGGTCAGATGAGACTAAGATTGAGCTTTTTGGCAACAAACACTCTAAGTGGGTCTGGCGTAAAACAAAAGATGAGTATGCCGAAAAGCACCTCATGCCCACCGTGAAGTATGGTGGAGGATCTGTGATGCTGTGGGCCTGTTTCTCTTCCAAAGGCCCTGGGAACCTTGTTAGGGTGCATGGCATTATGAACGCTTTGAAGTACCAGGATATTTTAAATAAAAACCTGATGGCCTCTGCCAGAAAGCTGAAGATGGGTCGTCATTGGGTCTTTCAGCAGGATAATGATCCAAAACATGTGGCAAAATCTACACAAAAGTGGTTCAGCAGTCACAAACTCAAGGTCCTCCCATGGCCATCTCAGTCCCCAGACCTCAACCCAATCGAAAACCTGTGGGGCGAGCTAAAGAGAAGAGTGCATAAGAGAGGACCCAGGACACTGGATGATCTAGAAAGATTGTGCAAAGAAGAATGGTCAAAAATCCCTCTCTCTGTGTTCTCCAATCTTGTGAAATGTTATAGGAGAAGATTAAGTGCTGTCTTGTTGGCAAAAGGAGGTTGTACAAAGTATTAACATCAGGGGTGCCAATAATTGTGGGACACATGATTTCAAGGTTTTTTTTTTTTTCTAAATGTGTGATTTTTTTTTTTACCACCAAAGTAATGTACTTAAATAAAAGGTTGGATTTTTCTCTTTTTTTGCATTTGGGTTCTATGTTGTTTTAAAAAAAAGGATAATTTTTAGAAGTCCACGACCACATCTTAAACAGGGGTGCCAATAATTGTGGAGGGCACTGTATATATATGTGTTCTTATCAAGATATTAAAACCCCTTTTATTCATTATATCTTGACCCAGTGGTCAGTCAAACAAATGTATCATATCCATAAAAACTCCACAAATAAACCCATCTCTTATATTTTGATTATTGTTAACTGATGATATTTTTATTATGACTTTATACACTACACAGTATCTTAAACATGCATCTGACCTACATGGTATTATGACACAGATTCATGTAAAATATGTTTTAAAATCACAGCATTGTTTTATTAATATTTGATCTCAGCATGATTTTCTATTCACAGTGTGCAGTTTGAATGATACTAAATATCAGTGCAAGTGTGAGGATCAGTATTTCTGGCCATGTGAAAAGTGCACACAATATGGGTCTTGTAATAATGACACCAGTTCCTCATGTGGCTGCATCAACGCTTTCCCAAATGATGGATACTTCTGCCAACCAAGCAATGAGTTGATGAGTATGTATGAATTGCCACAGCAAACATAAACCTGACAAATTTTAGATAATATATTATTTTATTATTATACAATAACCACCATTAACTGTCAAATTCATTTTAATTTTAGAAGTTTTTCTATTGATAGAATTAAATACTTAGGTGCATTTAAATCTACACAAATCTGAACAAATGTTTTTATTTTTTATTAATCATGGAAAAAGGTAAAGTGGGTTAAAAACAATGTATATTACATGTTCAATTATGACATTTTGTTTTATAGATTCTTCTACATGCATACCCAAAACAACTCCAGGTAAAAATACAATTGCTGTGTGGAATTTGTTTTAGATGCTGCTTGGTGTATCTACTCAGCACCAATATACAATTCAGCTTCAGTTCAACAGCAAGTAGAACATTTGGTAGTAATAACCAATGAAACAAACTCCTGTCTCTCACTTACCTCAACACCTGTGGCCATTATTGTGCCATTTTTTTTAAGTAGTTAAAAATAAGTTTTTGGGCTCATGATAAATGTAATAGATTTTATTCAAAGTTTGACTCATTAACATCATTATATTAATAGATTGGTGCACTAAGAGTAACATTAGAGTCTTTTTACAAAAATGATTATGCAAAGAGTCTTGTAAAAAAAAAAAAAATAGAAACATATTAGCCATAATAACACACCATGCTGCATCACACCATCCAAACACTAGCTATACAAGGCCTGCTCTTAAAACTTAACGAAAGACAAAGCCAGTGTTTACTGTTGGGGAACTTACCCCAACAGATGTAAAGCTGTTATTTAACTGATATGTGGTTTCACCAACAATTACTGAACAGCTTTTTTTATTTTACTTTGAATCTGGCTTTATTAAAAAAACTACAATTTGTAAGACTGTTAGATTTTCCATAAACCTTATGCTTGTTCTACAACTGATTCTGAATTCAATATGTCCATAGCAAACACCACTACACCTACTCCTACTCCTGCTTCTACAACAACTACACCAACAACCAAACCATGTATGATTTTAATCCTTGTTCTTTCCTATATCAAACAATATACTTCTTTTTTAAAAAGTAATTGTTGTAATTGTATTTTATTGATATTTATTTTACAGATTCAACTTTAAGTTTTGCAATAACAATAAATGGAATATTTGATGTCGCACTCACTGTCAAAACTACTGCAAAATACAAAGACTATGAATCAAAAATAGGGAAATCAGTAAGTGTTGATTACAATATAATTTGATACAATTATGATTACCATTATAATACTGATAATAAATTATTATTATGATTATGACTTATTATTATTATTGTTATTATTATAAAAAATAGTAGATAGTAACATACTGTATATACTTCCATTCTGAAATTCTTTCTTAGGTTAATAGCAGCTTCAATACTGTCTCTGGTTATGTGAATAACTCTGCAAGCGTGACTGGCTTCAGGTGATGTTACTTTGTATAATCTGTAATAATTATATCTGATATCTGATATCCTTGATTTTTAAAATCATTTTAATTAAATCAAAGCTTGAAATGTTGTATTATTTTAAATAAGAATGTTTTAAATTATTGTTTCGTGGTTTAAACAGATCTGGCAGCATCATCGTAGACTTCACTATTCAAACAACAAATACCAGTTTGAATTTGTCATCAGTGAGCCAAACTCTTGTTAAAAATCTCCGTGATCAGGGATTCTCTGTGAACGATAATGCACTCAGCCAAAGTGGTAAGAACTTGTTAACTGTATAAAGCTCCATTATTAATGTTGTACATATTTACAATTTTGCTATATTTTGGAAAAAGTTAAATTTACGTATTTGGCTCTTAATTTCAGTGAATGGTGGACTATACAACATGCCTGGCTATATATATCCTGGGAAAGATCTCCTACTGACCTGCAGTCCTCCAGAGAAAAACAGCATAAACTGGTACTTTGGTGACATTAATCTACAGTCATCAAACCAATATGAAATTATTCAAGATAAACTCACTGTGAAGGATGCAAATGACAGTGAAAGTGGTAAGTCTGAGATAATTCTGTTAAATCTGCATACAGTAGTCAGAAATAATGTGTAAGTATATATGAACTGTAACGAGAGGCAACATTACCATTATGATTTTTTAAATAAACCTGTTAATGTTAAAGTCAATGTCTTTTGACTGTAATTATAATTAAATATTGTTTTGCAACTAATTTACAAAGAAATCAACCATTTCTCAAGACATAATATAAGGCTGAACATATGTGGTCTAGTGGTTAGGATGCGGCGCTCTCACCGCTGCGGCCTGGGTTCGATCCCCGGTCAGGGAACCAACCCCAGCCATTAGGGTTGCACAAGCCTTAGTGTTTGTCCCAAGCCCGTATAAATGCGGAGGTTTGCGTTTAGGAAGGGCATCCAGCATAAAAACATGTGCCAAATCAAACATGCGGATGATCCGCTGTGGCGACCCCTAATGGGAGAAGCCGAAAGAAAGTTATATAGAGTACTATGCAAAAAGTTACTATAACGATTCCTTTAAAAATACAGAAATTACAACAATTCTAATAAAAAATAGCGTATCACTATAAAGAAAAAAAATATATAAATGTATTTTTCATAATAAGTGTATAGATTCAAAAAGCAAATTGTCTGGTAAGTTTTACTGATCATTGAGGAAAATCTGCCACAATTCGTCTGTAGATTTTGATTAGTGCACCTTCTATGTTTTCTCAGGTCAGTACAAATGCATCACAACAGTAAATTCTCTGCCCTATGTTATCTGGCAAAATATTCAAATTGAGCCATACCCCGTTATCCAAGTAACCAGCAACAAAGTTGAAAAATGTTCGGATGCAACAATCACACTGCAGTGTTGTGTTCAGAAGAGCTATCAGGTGCAATGGAGCTCAGAATGTAGCACAACTTCAACAGGTAACATGCAGCTCTTTTCTTTTCTTAAATGACAATGAATATTATGAGGAATGATAATTTGGTTGACTTTTTCACCACATCTTGTCATTTAATTGTGTTGCACAGACCGCCAGACAGGCTGTGAATTATGTGACTATATAGTTAAACAAGCCGAGTGCAACAATGCTGACCAAGAAATACAGTTCACATGTCGACTCACTACTTCCATCGCCAAAACTGTCGACCCAAAGACCACCATAATAAGTGTAAAAAACCAACGTGAGTAACCAGCAATTTTTGTTAATTATTTTCTTCCCCAAATCAGTATCAAACATAGGAAAGTGCACCTTAAACAAAAATTTTAATAAAGGATTATTAATTATAATTATAATATTACTATTACATATAAGCAATATCTCAATTTGTCATTTTCTGTTCAAAGTAAATAAATGTTGTTTATAAAATATAAGGTTGATTATCTTTTCAGCTATGCATCTTTCAATTATGTACAATTTTAATTTGAGATTTATCCTGGAAAAAAACATATACATGGGGAAAATATTGATCTACGATATGAGATCTTGAAAACCTGAGGTTGCATATGTAACATTGTGTCGTTGACTCAGAGTAAATACAATTTCTCATATCTCCATTGTTAGAATTTCCCTGCTATAGTAGTTTTTTTGGAGCTGGAAATAATGGTGATACAGTCAATGGTTCCTGCAGCAGTGACAAAGAAGGCTATCAAATAGCTCAGTGTATTTCAAATGTTTGGAACGTCATAGATGACCAGTGTGTTCTGCGGGTCTTTGCGAATTTATTGGCTGTAGCTGAGGTAGTTTGACTTTCTTTTTACTTCCATGATGTATAATATTATTTCTGTGTTTTTTATTTATTTCCACATAATATTTTATGTTTTTTTGTCTTTAGGTATTAACAGTGGAAAACATTCAAGATTTTATGAGCAACCTCAGCAGTACTGCTGCGTCAGAGATTGGCAATATCACTGACTCTTCGGCAACCATAGTAACAATTGTAAAAATACTCAACATTGTTTCCAGTCTCTCACAAACAATTTTGATTGATAAACCCATTATGGAGGTAGGCACCTTTTTTAAAAAATAATAAAAAAAAAAAATTAGTGAGTGTATATTTTAAAGTTAATTCTATGTAAAAATTACATGAAGTAAAAAGTATTAACATTGTCTATGGGCTTATATAATCTATACTAAAATTGTATAAATAGTATAATATAGCAATTTGACAGTTACTTCTTTTGTAACTCATACTCCATTTTGCAAAAAATATAACGTTTTTATATTTTTTTATTATAAATATTATATATTTATAATATATATATTTTTTCAATTTCAAGAACTTCCTAAGCACATCCGATGTCATTGGCTCAGACGGTGCACAAGGCCAATGGATGCTTATAAACAATAACAATGCAAACAAGAATATTAGTTCTGTTCATCTAAACTCGACTGAAAGCATTGCCCGTAGACTTAATAGTGAAAGCTTCAACATAACAACAAACCTCTCTTCTCTCAATAAACTTTCCGTTACACCCCCTTTTACTGGAGTATTTGGAAAAAATTTAACTACCCAAATAAATATTCCAGCAAATAATGCACAGATGTACTTCACAGTCATCATTTCTGAAGCTCTTGATAATATCTTACCTGTTCGAAATCTGACCTACAACAACAGCAGTCAAACTGGGACCAGCATCAATGGAGATGTAGCTGTGATTGAGACAAACACAACAATTGAGGACATCTTACTTTCTTTTAATGTAAAAAATAAGACACTGGGAAGCCCTCAGTGTGTCTATTGGAACTTTACACTTTTAAATGGCACTGGAGGATGGGACACGACTGGATGTCAACTAAAACCAGTAGGGAATGAAACTGGACGATTCACATGTGAGTGCAATCACACAACTTCTTTTTCAATTCTGATGTCACCATTTACCTTATCTAAAGAACAAACCACAGCCTTAGCCTATATAACTTACATTGGTGTGACAATTTCAATGGCCAGCTTGGTTTTGTGCCTCATCATTGAAATCATTATATGGAAATCCGTGACAAGAAATGACACATCCTACATGCGCCATGTCTCCATAGTCAACATTGCTGTCTCCCTTCTGATTGCGAACATATGCTTCATCATTGGAGCAGCAGTTGTAAATAATGGCGAGGGTCCCTGCAGTACAGCAACCTTCTTCATGCACTTCTTTTATCTCGCCCTTTTCTTCTGGATGTTTGTCTCAGCACTCTTGCTCCTCTACCGCACCACCATGGTCTTTTCAAGAATGACCAGAGGAGCAATGATGGCCATAGGCTTCACTGTTGGCTATGGAGCCCCATTAATCATAGCTGTTGTTACTGTGGCTTCTACAGCTGGGGGCCATGGATACATTCAAAAAGATTACAATTGCTGGCTGAACTGGAATGAAACAAAGGCCCTCCTGGCATTTGTGATTCCTGCTCTGACTATTGTTGCTATAAACCTCCTGGTGCTTGTTGTGGTTTTGTGTAAGATGTTGAGGAGAGGAGGTTCAACTCAACCAGATGAAAAACATCCTTTAGTGGTCATTGCTAGATGTGTGGCGATTTTAACTCCTCTCTTTGGTCTAACGTGGGGCTTCGGCATTGGGACCATGGTGTCACCAAATTTTGGGATTCATGTGGTGTTCGCCTTCCTTAACTCACTGCAGGTAAAAAAGACATGCTGCACATCTTTAAATTAATATTATTTTTTTAAAAATTATAGATATTTGTTATATTTCATACAGTAAATGTTTGAAAAATATTATTCTTTTAAAGGGTTTCTTTATTTTGGTGTTTGGAACATTACTGGATAGTAAGGTATGATCACTTAAAATCTACCTTACAACTCTATTTAAAAAAACACAAACAGCTACAAATAATGCTTAGTTTAATATTGCATGTTTTGTGGTTGCAGGTCCGAGAAGCATTGGCAGGAACGTTCTCACTGAGGAACTTAAGCTCCAATCGCACTAGGGTAAATACACTTCATTGTATACTGTATATGCTAGTTCTTTTAGGAACTACAGGTGAATACAATTCACTCTTACTTTACTTTAATAATTATTGTTAACAATGGATGTGTCTAAATTACAGAGTACTAGTGCCGGACCTTCATCCTCAAGTGGATTCCCTTTCATTCAGAGGTTACGGCATAGAAGTAAGTAACTGAAATAATAATAAATAATTAATAATTTTTTTACAGTTCATATACACACCCATGTTAAATTTCTTTCTTATGTGCTAACGTTATCATGCACTATGCACGTGAGCCTTGTCCTAAATTGTGAGCAAATTTACCACTATATTGTTTGGTCTTTTGCAGATATGTACAATGTATCGAACCCTGGCTTTACATCTTCATCTTCAAGCACCAATGATGCAGTTAATTAGAATGAAGCTAACATACTGTACCCATATTATAAGAGTCAAACATTACGTAGTACATCTGCATGCAAAAACTTGTTGCTTGAAATGTACAATATTCATAAAAAAAATTATCTAATACAATGCACAATAAGGAATAAAATCTGGATTCTCTTACAAATAACGATCTGTATAGTTGCTTATAGAGTCAATAAACATGTTTAAGGCCATTCATAATACAAAGCACCATGCTCACACATTCTAATGGAAAAATTCCTTTTTTTCTTTAAATCTTTCAAATAAATTTTTCAATTTTGAAGCAAATTATAGGGTAGTTATTAATTAAAGCTAGAACCTAAAGAATCTGCAGTTTGATGCTAAGCAATTATTTAATGTTTTGCAGTCAATTTGCCCACCCTCTCAACAAACACACACACACACTGATATATGTTAATATTAAAATAGATGAATTATAAATTGAAATAATAAAGTGTATTAATTTTAAAAGCTCTCATACTTTACATTAATTTCTTTCCAACTGGTATTTTGATTGTTTTCTTATTAGATGAATTTTTATTAACAATTTTCTTATATTATTATTTTGCACACACTGATTGTTTCTTCATCATTTGACTCTTTCTGTTTAAAAACATCTCAAGGTTGGTTGGATGTTTTTACTGTTACTGTGTCTGAAATAAATCTTACTTTACAAATGAATTACACTTTGCATTTAGTGGTTTGTTCTATTCAATTACATTAGTTTGAGATGTAACCTGCTCATGTTTAGTGTGATAAAAGTAGACTGGCTGGAGCTAAGGTAAGACCTAAAAACTACAATTTCATTAGAAAGTTAGCACCTTATTTCCTTTATTCTATATTTTATGTATTAGTGTGTTTATCTTAAAATTAGAAAGTAAATTATAAATATATTTTTTACAAATACTATAGAGTTTGGAATGAATGTAATATAAAGATTAAGATAGTTAAAATTCAAGACTCTCAGACATTTCTTGGACAAATTCAACTTTTTTTTTTTTACATACATGCAATTTTTTGTAGCAATGTTTTAGCAATTTTATCATAAAATTAATTCTATGTCAAAACATCACATTTTACAACCTAATTCAAAATTATTTTAAATCAAAGCCCATGCTCTGACCTCTCTCACTGTCGGATGACTATAGTGACCTACCAGATTTCTGACTGCCAACATTCCCCGCTGGTTCATGCTCCTGGCTCCGCCCTGACCGCCAGCATTCCCCGCTGGTTCATGCTCCTGGCTCAGTGTTTGAGGATTATAGTCGCGATACGGATTATACTCCCTTTACGGATTCTACCCGCTTCACAAATTACACACGCTTTACGGATCGTACCTGCTTTACGGATTATACCCACATTCCGGACTATACCGGCATTATGGATTACACCTGCATTACAGTTCATGACTCTCCAAGACTCGTGTTTGTGTTCATACTATAATAAACACTATGACTAAGTTACTTCCACTTCCTACTCGTGGTCACAACCCTGACAGAAGATCCGACCATAACCGCAAAAAAAGAAATCGCTCAACCGCGATGGATCGGCAGACCAGTACCGCTTCAGTTTCCACCTGGAAGCTTACGGCCGCTACTCACGAAGCATGCTCGCCGGCTCGGGATAATACAAGAGCCTGATGGCATTCCTGGGCAGATTTTACGGCGACGCGGCTGAGTGGATTGGCTTCTTACAGTGGCTCTGAGGGTGACGTAGCAGTTCAAAGTTCCCCCGCAGGTGCCGTCGCGCTTCAAGACTCTTCTGAAAGCACTGTAGCTCTACAAAGCCCCTCTGGTAGTGCTGTCGCACTCCAAGATCTCTCTGAAGGCAATGTCACAATCCACAGTTCCTCCGGCAGCGCCGTCGTGCCTCAAAGATCCCCCGAAGGCGACGTAGTGGCTCAAAGCTCCTTCAGAAGCGCAGTCATGCTTCAAGACCCCACCAAGGCTGCCGTCGCGCCTTGAACAACCACAGAGAATGCCGTCGCGCATCTAACATCCACTGATTGTGCCGTCGCACCTCATACAGCCACAGCAGGCGCCGTCATGCCTCGGACACCTATGGAGGACGCCGATGGGAGCATATGTTGTTTTAGAACTTGGATATACCTTTCAACATTGATGGTGCCTTTCCAGATGTGTAAGCTGCCCATTCCACATGCACTCATGCAACCCCATACCATCAGAGATACAGGCTTCTGAACTGAGCGCTGATAACAACTTGGGTTGTCTTTATCCTCTTTAGTCCGGATGACATGGCATCCCAGTTTTCCAAAAACAACTTTAAATTTTGATTTGTCTGACCAGAACCGTTTTCCACCTTGCCACAGTCCATTTTAAATAAACCTTGGCACAGAGAGAACGCCTGCAATTTTGGATCATGTTTGGATATGGCTTTTTTTTTTTGACCTATAGAGTTTTAGCCGGCAATGGTGAATAGCATGGTGGATTGTGTTCACCGACAATGTTTTCTGGAAGTATTCCTGATCCCATGTTGTGATTTCCATTACAGTAGCATTCCTGTATGTGATGCAGTGCCGTCTAAGGGCCCGAAGATCTCGGGCATCCAGTATGGTTTTCCGGCCTTGACCCTTATGCACAGAGATTGTTCTAGATTCTCTGAATCTTTGGATGATATTATGCACTATAGATGATGATAACTTCAAACTCTTTGCACTTTTTCTCTGAGAAGCTTGTTTCTGATATTGCTCCATTATTTTTCGCCGCAGCATTGGGGGAATTGGTGATCCTCTGCCCATCTTGACTTCCGAGAGACACTGCCACACTGAGAGGCTCTTTTCATAGCCAATCATGTTGCCAATTCTCTTATCGCTACCTGTCCCAACGTTTTTGGAATGTGTAGCTCTCATGAAATCCAAAATTAGCCAATATTTGTCATGACTTTTCAAAATGTCTCACTTTCAACATTTGATATGTTATCTATATTCTATTGTGAATAAAATATAAGTTTAAGAGATTTGTAAATTATTGCATTCCTTTTTTATTCACAATTTGTACAGTGTCCCAACTTTTTTGGAATCAGGATTGTACACAAACACATTGTCTTCTAACAGAGTCAAAGAATAGTTTACTGGTTAATGATGCCACGTGCCAACCGCAATGCACACAATAAATCTTTAACCTTTTTTTTTTTATGCAAAAATCAAGATTTTACTGTGTATTGCTGCAGTATAAAACTACTCTTACAAATGCATTATTTCAAAAGCTGCATTTTGAAACCCTGGTTGAAGAATTTAACTATGGTACATTACTGCATCTGGACTGTAAAAAGGACTACACAGAGAAAAAAAACCACGATATTTGGTATGTTGCAATACCCGGCTTATGATGCACTGTAATGCATTCAATTTCTTGCAAACAAATGTATTAAAAACATTCCATGTATTAATGTATAAAAAACATTTGTGCATAAAGCCTACTTAACAAAAGATTTTATAAAGTGTAAAAGGAAAAGCAGTGTGTGTATATATATATATATATATATTAGGGATGCAGCGAAATGAAAATTCTTGGCCGAAACCGAAAACCGAAAAAGGAGGAAAGCAAGGCCGAAAACCGAAAACCGAAACACCGAAAGAAATTATGCCAATTATTATTACCATTGCATTTATGGCTATGACTGTGTACCGACCTTACTAAAATCAAGGCATTTCAATTGCATAAATTAATATTAAAGTTTCAAAGAATAAATCAATTACAAATTATGAAAATATTTATTTATAGCACATTGCAACAATGCACAGGATAAAATAAATTAAAATTTAGTCTTAAATGTTTAACTTAAATGCACTCATGTGTACATTAAATAATAATGTAAAGGCCCTCTGGACTGCTGAAAGTTTGTACAATTAAATATGTTCTTTCATAAAAACAAAGTGCATTTAGAACAAGTGCAACTGCTTAAAGATACAACAATACAACACTATCACTGGGAAACTTCCTGCCTTTTCAAAAACGTCCGCCACAGACGGAGTGCGCATGCTCGGAGGGGTTTTGCTTTTCTGTGCGTTTGCGTTCGCGTTCCTCTGATATTCAGCATAGCGATCGGGATGTTTGGATTTCTACGGAAGCGCATTGTATTCACAAAAAAAAGAAAAAAAGAAATCACAGCCAGGATCTCATAATTATGACTTAGTATCTCATAATTATGAGATCCTTATCTCATAATTATGACTTAGTATCTCATAATTATGAGATAAGTTGGGGCAGTCTGTGGCAGGGGAGCGTTTTAGCGCATAACACCGGATCTGACCTTACTGCATTTTTTTGCCCGGAAGCGCCTCATTGCGCAACAATGGAGACGTAGAAGCTATTATATGGTTTAGCTTGATGACTGTATATGTTAGTGTTAAGATGGTTCTCACACTGATTCTCTAAACACAGTCCTATTATCTGTTCAGTGTCTATAGGGTCTTTATGATGTGAGTATTTAAGGTATACAGGAAGTCTTTATCTGGGCTCACACATCTCCGGTTATTATTGTCTCCTTACCCAAACAGGAACAGTTTTAGCTCAGGTATTTTCCAGTTATCTGCATTAAGTTAAAGAAAAGCGTATGCGCCATGCTGTGTGCTGTGTGATTCTTCACTGATCAGAAAAGGCACCACGCGCATCGCAGATCGCATGGAAAACATCTCCAAGAATGAAGTTTTGTTTGGTCATAATAAAAATCTAACATTTTATTAGTTTAATTAGCTACTGGACATTTCCTCACTGACCTGCTCCTAACAGATACGGGGCAATAACTATTATTATTATTATTATTATTATTATTATTATTATTATTATATTTTAACATTGACTACTAATATATGTTACACGTTACACATAAAACAAACTTTTATCAAGTGGACAGTCAGAACGTGTAACATATATTAGTAGTCAATGTTAAAATATAATAATAATAATAATAATAATAATAATAACCATATAATAGCTTCTACGTCTCCATTGTTGCGCAATGAGGCGCTTCCGAGCAAAAAATGCAGTAACGTCAGATCCGGTGTTATGCGCTAAAACGCTCCACTGCCACAGACTGCCACAACTTATCTCATAATTATGAGATACGGATCTCATAATTATGAGATACTAAGTCATAATTATGAGATAGGGATCTCATAATTATGACTTAGTATCTCATAATTATGAGATCCTGGCTGTGAATTTTTTTTTTTTTGGTGAATGCAATGCGCTTCCGTAGATTTCAAATTAAACCCGACGTGGAGAAAGTCTTTGCAGACGCACCCCCTCTTCAAATTTCGGCATTACATGTTTTGCAAATCGCTATCCGTGGGTCTTTCTCAGATATACTGAAATACGTCCACACCGCAGACATGTTGTTTTAGACATGCATCTCCAAAACACACTGCTTTTCCTTTTACACTTTATATATAGCATACTAGCAAGATAGGTCCAAATGTATAATAGCAGACTAGCAGGATGTGCCAACCAATTTCGTCACGAGATGGCGCTACTATTTATATTTACACTATCGGAATCAGAATATTTTATTGGTCCCATAGGGGCAGGGGCGCCGTTAGGGGGGTTCCGAGTATGCCAGGCATATGGGTCCAAGAGAACGCTAGGGGGCTCCACAATCATCAATTATCATCAAAATTTTAAAATTACATACTGTAATGGTTTAGTTTAATTGTAATGGTGATTCTGGTTATATGTTGACCTTTAAGAGCCCCCTTGTGGTGGGAATTGTATAAAGTAACTTCTGTATGCCTCGTGTTGAGTTGAGTTTAATTGGAAAGTGTCATGGCTGAAGAGCAGCTTGTATGGTGAAGTCGTGACTCGCACAAGGCTGTAAGTCACTATTATTTGTCATAAATATGATGTTTAGTAGGTTAAAGATGTTAAAATATGTAAATTCATTAATCTAGAAATGTAAAGTGCAAAGTGTGAGCTTTAGGAAGCGCCGTATGCTAGCGTGTGTTTTGTTATCATTATTAGGCTAATTTGGGTTTTTGTTAGCTTGGATTACAAGTAATTACTTAGAAGTAAGAATATAATTTTAAAGGCACATGACAATGTAATGTTTAATGCATTGATTTAATGTGTGATTTTGTTTCTTTGAATGCTTTAGGCAGTGAATGCTGTTCAGTTGTCTATGCACTTTGCATGGGTTTTAGTTACAACTCTTATTGCTGTATTTTCTTTGTTTGTTTACAGTTTTACAATTTCAATTTTAGTTTTAATTCTAATGTTAAAGTTGGAAGAGGAAAGATTCATGAAAGCTACAGGAAGAATAAAAGCCATGAATCAACATCTCGCCTGTTCGCTGTCTGTCTAGCTGGATAGAGAAGTTACACGTTTAGCGAGGACAGAACAGTAAAAAGCCTTTTTTCGTCAGCATACAACGCCTTTCAGAAGCTGTTAACTTCAGTCATCAAATCATCATGTGGCAGCCATCGGATCCGCAACCCCAACGATTGCCATGGAGCCACATGCCGAAAGCACAAGATGAGGTACTGGAAACGAGATCCCGGTGCTCTGCTTCTTCAACGCGGTCTACTAGGTCATCTGCAAGCGTAGCAGCTCTCAAAGCGCGAGCCAAAGCTGAGGCTGTACAAGCGCAGGTGGTCTATGCAAAAGAGGAAGCTGAAGTAATGAAACAACAAGCTGAAATGCAGGCTCAGCTACATATTTTAAAGATAAAGAAAGAAGCAGCCGCAGCTGCAGCAGAAGCAGAGATATTAGAAGCAGCCGTACAGTTTGAAGAACAACAGCCTTACAGCAAAGAACATCTGTGTGACAACCCCGTGGACTCCAAGGAAAAGGTTCAAAATTTCATTGATAGTCAAGTATTCTTGCAGAGCAACCAAGTGCCGTCACAGCCTCAACTCTCAATCACGAACCCATTCTATCAACATAACACAGGAACAGAACCATCACCATCCCCCTACATTACTCCTGTAATCAAGCAAGAAACCCCGCAGCACAGACAACAAAGGCCATCTATATACATGTCAACGCCACATCCTAACATGTCACATCCGGCTCTCAATCATCAATACCAGTCATTCAGCTCAACACCCCGAAACCCTCAACAGACATCTACAGTAGATGATATGGCTAAATATTTAATGAAACGGGAACTGGTGTCAGCCACTTTGCAAACCTTCGATGATGATCCACAAAATTATCGTAGCTGGAAATCCTCATTTCTGAATGTCATTAAAGACCTGTCCCTGTCCCCTAAAGAAGAATTAGATCTACTTGTAAAATGGCTTGGACCAAAGTCAAACCAACAAGCTAAAAGAATCAGTGCGGCTCAAATCAATGATGCTGCTGAAGCTCTTAACATGATCTGGCAGCGCTTGGAAGAAACCTATGGAGCACCTGAGGTAATTGAACACTCACTCTTTCAAAAGGTTGAAAACTTCCCTAAGATTACAGCTAGAGACTCAAGTAAACTAAGGGAGCTAGGAGATCTTTTGCTTGAACTACAACTGGCTAAAGCAGAGGGTTATTCACCTGGACTAGCCTTTCTGGATACAGCTCGTGGCGTTAATCCCATAGTGGAAAAGCTCCCTTACTCCCTGCAAGAAAGATGGATCTCACATGCATCCAGATACAAGGTAGATTACAATGCCACATTTCCACCATTTTCTACCTTCTCTAACTTTGTACGGGAGCAAGCACGCATAAGAAATGATCCAAGTTTCTCCTTTCTGTCAGCAGCGCAGTCCAAGTTTGACAGACCTGTTAAAAACAGTACTCGTCCTATGATTTCAGTGAAAAAGACAGAAATAGCACAGAGTAATGAAACAACAGATGTTAGCGATGATCCAGACAAACAATGTCCCTTGCATAAAAAACCGCATCCCCTCAGGAGATGTCGCACTTTCCGCAGCAAGTCCCTAGAAGAGAGAAAAACATATCTGAAGGATAAAAACATATGCTTCAAGTGTTGCGCATCAACCAAACACCAAGCCAAAAACTGTCAGATAAAAGTCACCTGCAAAGAATGTGGGAGTGAAAGACACATCACGGCGTTACATCCAGGCCCGCCCCCTCCTAACGGCGCCACCCCGCCGATAGAGGTGAAACAGCATGGCGGGGAGCCTGAGCTTAGCACACCATCAGTCTCAGCTACAGCAATGTGCACAGAGGTATGTGGCAAATAGCGTGGCTCAAGGTCTTGTGCTAAAATATGTCTATGCAAAGTGTATCCATCAGGTCAGAGGGACAAGGCAATAAACCTGTATGCTGTTATGGACGAACAAAGTAATCAGTCTCTTGCCCGCTCTGACTTTTTTGACATCTTTAGTGTTAAAGGAGGCACCGAGGTGTATACCTTAAAAACATGTTCAGGTATCATAGAAGTTAGAGGGAGAAAGGCTAAAGATTTCATTGTCGAGTCTATAGATGGTCACATAAAGGTGCCGCTGCCTCCGATGCTGGAATGTGACCTGATCCCAGAGGATCGCTCAGAGATCCCTTCGCCTGAAGTCACCCAATACCATCCACACTTAAAGGCGCTTGCGCACAAGATACATCCCATAGATTCAAATGCACAAATTCTGTTGCTCTTGGGTAGAGACATACTGAGTTTACACAAAGTGAGAGAACAGTGCAATGGTCCCCATAATGCACCATTCGCCCAGTGCCTTGATCTCGGCTGGGTTATTGTGGGAGATGTCTGTTTGAATGGCGCACACAAACCAAGGTCAGTCACAACGTACAAAACAAACACATTGCTTAATGGACGTCCTTCGTACCTCAGACCATGTACCAATGTCCTGCAAATAAAAGAAAAATCTGTAAGGCCTCTAAAGGACACTCAAATCTGTACAGATACTTACCAGGCGATACAAACAGATAATCTTGGGGACACCGTCTTTATCGGAAGGGAGGATAATGAAAAGTTAGCACCTTCACAACAGGATGCGCAATTTCTCACAATAATGCGGAACGAAATGTATCAGGATGAGACCAACAGCTGGGTTGCACCCCTTCCCTTTGTCACACCCAGACGACGTCTACCAAATAATCGAGAGCAGGCTGTGAAAAGACTCAACACACTAAAACGAAGTCTCGATAAAAAACCTGAGATGAGAGAGCACTTTGTACAGTTCATGCAAAAAGTCATAGACAACAAGCAAGCAGAAGTCGCGCCCGACTTACAGCTGAATGAAGAGTGTTGGTATCTCCCTATGTTTGGGGTGTATCACCCACAGAAACCCAAGCAAATCCGTGTGGTTTTTGACTCAAGCGCTAAACATGAGGGCGTAGCACTCAATGACGTCCTTTTAAGCGGACCAGATCTCAACAACGCCTTGCTTGGGGTTCTAATCCGATTCCGCAGAGAGCATATTGCAGTAACAGCGGATGTGGAACAAATGTTCTACTGTTTCACAGTAAGAGAAGACCATCGCAATTTCCTGCGATTTCTCTGGTTCAGAGACAATGATGTCAGAAAGGAAATCATCGAGTATCGAATGAAAGTCCATGTTTTTGGAAATCGTCCATCTCCTTCTGTTGCAATCTTCGGGCTCCGAAAGGCAGCTGAATCCAGTGTGAAGGAATATGGCAAGGACGCAGAGCATTTTGTCACTAGAAACTTTTACGTGGACGACGGTCTAACATCACTCCCGTCAGAATTTGAAGCAATCGATCTCCTGCAAAAAACGCAGAAAATGTTAGCTGAGTCAAATCTGCGTTTACATAAAATTGCCTCAAACAGCAGCAAAGTCATGGAGGCCTTCCCAGCAAATGACTTAGCAAAAGACATCAAAAGCCTTGACTTAGACACTGACCCATTACCTGTGCAAAGAAGCTTAGGCATCAGCTGGAGTCTTGAATCAGACACTTTTACATTTCAAGTCTCTAAAGAACAAAAACCATTCACCAAAAGAGGTGTGCTATCCACTGTTAATAGTTTGTATGACCCCTTAGGTTTTGTTGCGCCTATAACTGTACAGGGAAAAGCACTCATAAGAGAACTAACCTCCGAATCATGCGACTGGGACGACCCCCTATCACCAGCCAAAGAAAGACTCTGGTCTGTATGGAGAGACGGTCTTCTCGAGTTAGAACACCTGCACATTCCCAGACCGTACGTACCATTGTCTCTTTCCTCAACACGACACAGGGAGCTGTGTGTCTTCAGTGATGCCTCATCCACAGCAATTGCAGCTGTTGCCTACTTGCGAGTTGTCAATGAGCAGAGACAGCACCTTACCGGATTTGTCATGGGCAAAGCTAAACTGGGACCAAAACCAGCTCACACAATTCCACGACTGGAGCTATGCGCCGCTGTCCTTGCTGCAGAAATGGCAGAGCTTATATGCCAAGAAATCGACCTAGAGCTTCATGCTGTAAAGTACTACACTGACAGTAAGATTGTACTAGGTTACATTTACAACACGTCAAGAAGATTTTACGTCTATGTATCAAACAGAGTCTGTAGAATCAGAAAATCTTCAGTACCAACACAATGACATCATGTCTCATCAGAAAACAATGCAGCAGACATTGCTACTCGCCCAATAGCAGCACTTCTACTGCCACAAACATACTGGTTCACCGGACCCCCATTCTTGTCGAAGGAACTGCCTCAGTGTTCATCTACAGCAGATACAAACATGTTCGAGCTAATAGAACCAGAGCATGATTCAGAGATTCGACCAGAAGTGAATGTCTATGCAACTAAAGCCAGCATCGAACCCCTCAGATCACACCGGTTCGAACGATTCTCAACATGGAAACATCTCATACGAGGTATGGCAAAACTCATTACTCTAGCTAGAAACAAGTCCAAAGCTTCAAATCAAAACACTGCAAATCCTCAAACTCCAGCTAAATTTACAGTCATCTCAAGCGCCCAACAATATTCATTCAAAGAGGATATTAAGAAACTGCATAAAGGGGAACGTATCACAAAAACAAGCCCCTTGTGGACTCTAAACCCTTTCATAGACTCAGATGGACTGTTAAGGGTTGGGGGTCGGACCTCTCTAGCCAATCTCCCATATGAGGAAAAGCATCCTCTTATACTCCCTAAAAAACATCATGTGTCAACTCTGCTTGTGAGACATTACCATCAAGGAGTTGCTCACCAAGGTCGTCACCTCACCGAGGGAGCGCTGCGATCTGCTGGTGTTTGGATAATTAGAGGCAGGAAATTAGTCTCAAGTGTAATCTATCAGTGTATCACTTGTCGTAGGCTTAGAGGGAAACCTGTTGAACAAAAAATGGCCAATCTCCCAGAAGATCGACTCACCATGGAGCCCCCGTTCACTAGGGTCGGCTTAGATGTTTTTGGGCCCTGGAGTGTAGTCACTCGCAAGACTAGGGGTGGGGCCACAGAAAGCAAACGCTGGGCAGTTTTATTTAGTTGCTTAGGGACTCGTGCAGTTCATATAGAAGTAATCGAAACTATGTCCGCCTCATGCTTTATTAATGCACTAAGAAGGTTTTTCGCAGTTAGAGGCCCTTCCAAGGTTCTCAGATCAGACCGTGGCACTAACTTTATTGGAGCCTGTAAGGAGCTAAAAATCAGTACAGATCACCCTGAGATCCAAGATTACCTCAGCAACGAAGGCTGTACATGGACATTCAACACACCCCACTCATCACATATGGGTGGATCATGGGAAAGAATGATTGGCATCGCCCGCCGCATTCTAGACGCAATGTTACTGCAGTCAGGTTCAACTCGTCTTACCCATGAGGTCCTCACAACACTAATGGCTGAAGTCATGGCAATCATTAATGCTCGTCCGTTGGTACCCATAAGTACTGATTCAGACTCGCCAACTATTTTGACACCATCTATGCTTCTAATGCCAAAGGCAGGAGTTGCTCCCTCTCCTGAAGGACCATTTGACATAAAAGACATGTATAAAAAGCAATGGCGACACGTTCAAGGTCTTGCAGATACCTTTTGGAAGCGCTGGAGACAAGAATATCTGTCAGTGCTTCAGCCAAGAAGGAAATGGACTCATGACAATGATAACATTCAAGAAGGGGACGTAGTCTTGTTAAAAGATGATCAAGTTAAACGCAATGAATGGCCCATTGGACTTGTTACTAAAAGCATCCCAAGTGAAGATAAGAGGATCAGAAAAGTGGAAGTTAAAGTTGTGAAGCAAGGGACCACTCGTGTCTACTTTCGCCCAGTGACTCAACTTATTCTCCTGCTTCCCCAAAGTAGTGATACAAAGACTCATTAGTATTAAATAATGGTATAAAAGCATTTATACCAGGCGGGGAGTGTAATGGTTTAGTTTAATTGTAATGGTGATTCTGGTTATATGTTGACCTTTAAGGGCCCCCTTGTGGTGGGAATTGTATAAAGTAACTTCTGTATGCCTCGTGTTGAGTTGAGTTTAATTGGAAAGTGTCATGGCTGAAGAGCAGCTTGTATGGTGAAGTCGTGACTCGCACAAGGCTGTAAGTCACTATTATTTGTCATAAATATGATGTTTAGTAGGTTAAAGATGTTAAAATATGTAAATTCATTAATCTAGAAATGTAAAGTGCAAAGTGTGAGCTTTAGGAAGCGCCGTATGCTAGCGTGTGTTTTGTTATCATTATTAGGCTAATTTGGGTTTTTGTTAGCTTGGATTACAAGTAATTACTTAGAAGTAAGAATATAATTTTAAAGGCACATGACAATGTAATGTTTAATGCATTGATTTAATGTGTGATTTTGTTTCTTTGAATGCTTTAGGCAGTGAATGCTGTTCAGTTGTCTATGCACTTTGCATGGGTTTTAGTTACAACTCTTATTGCTGTATTTTCTTTGTTTGTTTACAGTTTTACAATTTCAATTTTAGTTTTAATTCTAATGTTAAAGTTGGAAGAGGAAAGATTCATGAAAGCTACAGGAAGAATAAAAGCCATGAATCAACATCTCGCCTGTTCGCTGTCTGTCTAGCTGGATAGAGAAGTTACACGTTTAGCGAGGACAGAACACATACACACATATATTTTAAATAATAACAGTGTAGTAAAATAAAATACATTCCCTGTAAATAAAATTAAACTGAAAATAGGATGAAAATGTTTATTTATTTTTTGACTTTGAGAGAGTGTTTACTCATGAATAAAATTTACTCATGAATAAAATTAATTGTTTGTCTACAGACTGCATAAGTTAAAATGTGTTTAGAAGCTCGTTGTGGTATTTAGTCGGTTGATATGTTAAAAAATGAAAATCATTTAAATTCATTTATAGTCATTATATCATTTATATTGTAACATATTATGCAATAGCAAATTATTACATTTCTTTAACAATACAAATTATTTTATTATTAATAATATAACATTGTTTATATATGGGGGCCCAAAATTCTGTCTTGCATACCCCCCTTAAAACTGTTAATTGCGCCCCTGCATAGGGGAATTGTTTAGTTGCAGTTGCTCGCAGTAAAAAATCTAAATAATGATTTGAATAGAAAATATAAATAAATATACATATTAAGGTTTATATTAAGTGAAATGAAATATGTAGCAGCAGTGAAAAAAAAAGTGTGACTACAATAACACTTATAAAAGTTATTGCACTTTTAAAAATGAGTAATGAATCCCAGCCGAATGAATCAAGCCCTAAAATGTTCATTAGGATTTTAACTGTTGCATCTGGAGGAGTATCGCAACTTTTGAACATGCCATAATTATATATATATATATATATATATATATATATATATATATATATATATATATATATATATATATATATATATATAATTGTTCATAGATAAGATATTTGGTGAAGGTGCCTAAACCTTTGCTCCACAAAACTGTCATTTAAGTTAGTGAAGAACGGATCTTTACGGATCGTACCTGCTTTACGGATTATACCCACATTCCGGACTACACCAGCATTATGGATTACACCTGCATTACAGTTCATGACTCTCCCAGACTCATGTTTGTGTTCATACTATAATAAACACTATGACTAAATTACTTTCACTTCCTACTCGTGGTCACAACCCTGACAGAAGATCCGACCATAACCGCAAAAAAAGAAATCGCTCAACCGCGATGGATCGGCAGACCAGTACCGCATAAGAACAATGGAATCTATAATATGTCTAATTGTATTTCTGCCTTTTCAGCCACCAGAATCCAGTTTTTTGCAGTTCAGATTTTGAGGAAACCAAAAAGGTTACAACAGCGGCGTGTACAATGCCAGCTTAAAGGCGAAAAAGCCCACAGTCAACACCTACAGCCTCTGTTTTCTTGTGTACCTATTTTAAGCCTTTTGTCATTCTTGCTATTCACATATTTCATTTAACATAATGGAAAAAGTATTTTGAGGTTGGTGTGGAATGAAACTGAAACTAAACCCCACAGTAATAGTATTTAAAAACGTTACAAGTCTGTAATAAAACAATGTTCAGTATAGTAATGTATTTTGTTTCTGCCTTGTCTTTATAAGCAAGTAATAAGCTGTATTTGGTAAGAACAGTGATATACTGTAAATGTTAATTACGGTAGTTATCCTGTATAAATGCTGTATTTTACTTTAAATTTACACCAAAATGATCTCTGAGTCTGTGGATCATTGGGTTTAGATGCTTGCCCCCTGAAAAAAACTATAAAATTATCTAAAAAACAATTGTTCTGAGAGTTTAACCATCTATTAGGTAGTATGAAGTCTTATACTAAAGTAGGAAAAATAAGAGCAAAACCTTAAGGGTATTTTTTTGTGTCACAAATAAATAAGAATCAACATACAGTATTTCTTAGGACTGTGAGGCAAATCCTGTTTGTCACTTCATCAAGATAAGCAACTAATGAGATTCTGTGAATTAGTGAGTGTCCTGGAATGTGTGAAATCCCTTTAAAGACAAAGAAAAAAACAAACAATCCATTTTACATTATACTTTTTCTAATAGTCAGTTTATCCAAGTTATCTGAAATGCCATTATCCTTAAAATTTGCCTCACCTTAACTTTATAATTAAACACTAGAAGCAAGAGGAAAAATGCGGAAAAAGAATACAAACTGGTCTGGCAAGTATGAGACATAATAGAATTATGTTTTAATGATAATGCATCTGTATGATCAGCTGTTGGGTGTGAAAAAGCAAAAAAGCCATAGATTCCTGGCCAGTTTCTGACAAAGCTGCTTATCTTCAGTGAGATAAATGTGGGCCAGCTGGAGTCAAGGTAAGACTTAAAAAACTAAAACTTGTTAACAATATTATTAACACTGTGTTTTCTATAGACATTTTGGGAAGAACAAAGCATGTCTTACTAATAAATGAATTTTAATAGCTTTTGTCTTATTAATAAATTAACTAAGTATCCCTTTTATCTTTAAATATTATAATTGTGTAAAGAATATACTTTTCTTTTAAATAAAGTAATATATTGGGTATCTTTAAACATATAATCCTGCAATTTGAATGATTTTGCATGCACAACCTAAAAAAAAAAAACCAAATAATCTTCAAAATTAAATGAAAAAAGAAACTGGTTTATCAATATATTGCATACTAGAAATAAATAAATAGATAGACAGATAGACAGACATATAGATATAGATAGATAGATACAACTTTATTGTCAATCTATCTACCAAAAGTGCAAAAAGTAGCAATCGTGCAAATAGTGCAGATAAATACGTAGCATATTTACAGCATGTGATATATATGTAAGCATATGTACAGTGAATGTGAAATGTTGGGCAGAATGTACAGTAAGGATATAAGGATACATATGGATAAAATATTGCAGATGTAATGAGGGGTTGAATATGTATTTTTTTACATTGAATGTTTTCTGACTTGAACTGGTAAATCATGATATATATATATATATACAGTGCCCTCCACAATTATTGGCACCCCTGTTTAAGATGTGGTCGTGGACTTCAAAAAATTCTCCTTTTTTTTTTAAAACAACATAGAACCCAAATGCAAAAAAAAGAGAAAAATCCAACCTTTTATTTAAGTACATTACTTTGGTGGTAAAAAAATCACACATTTAGAAAAAAAAAACAAACTTGAAATCATGTGTGCCACAATTATTGGCACCCCTGATGTTAATACTTTGTACAACCTCCTTTTGCCAACAAGACAGCACTTAATCTCCTCCTATAAGATTTCACAAGATTGGAGAACACAGAGAGAGGGATTTTTGACCATTCTTCTTTGCACAATCTTTCTAGATCATCCAGTGTCCTGGGTCCTCTCTTATGCACTCTTCTCTTTAGCTCGCCCCACAGGTTTTTGATTGGGTTGAGGTCTGGGGACTGAAATGGCCATGGGAGGACCTTGAGTTTGTGACTGCTGAACCACTTTTGTGTAGATTTTGCCACATGTTTTGGATCATTATCCTGCTGAAAGACCCAATGACGACCCATCTTCAGCTTTCTGGCAGAGGCCATCAGGTTTTTATTTAAAATATCCTGGTACTTCAAAGCGTTCATAATGCCATGCACCCTAACAAGGTTCCCAGGGCCTTTGGAAGAGAAACAGGCCCACAGCATCACAGATCCTCCACCATACTTCACGGTGGGCATGAGGTGCTTTTCGGCATACTCATCTTTTGTTTTACGCCAGACCCACTTAGAGTGTTTGTTGCCAAAAAGCTCAATCTTGGTCTCATCTGACCAAAGCACACGATCCCAGTTGAAGTCCCAGTACCGCTTAGCAAACTCCAGACGTTTACGTTTGTGAGTGTTAGTGAGAAAAGGCTTTTTCCTTGCATGCCTCCCAAACAGCTTGTTGGCATGTAGAGAGCGTCTGATGGTTGTTTTGGAGACTCTGTGACCCCAAGATGCCACTCTTTGATGCAATTCTGTGACGGTGAGCTTGGGAAATTTTTTTACTTCTCTTACCATCCTCCTCACTGTGCGTTGTGGCAAGATAAACTTGGGACCTCTTCCAGCCTTGTTTGTCACTGTTCCAGTTGTTTTAAACTTCTTAATGATTCCTCTGACTGTAGATACCGGCAAGTTAAGGCGAGTGGCTATTTTCTTGTAGCCATTGCCTGACTTATGAAGGTCGACACACATCTGCCTTACTTGAATGGTGTGTTCTCTTGTCTTTGCCATGTTGACAAATGGGTGAGAGAATTAGGCCTCTGTGTCACGTCATATTTATACCCCAGGGAAACAGGAAATCATGAATTACTAATTAAAAGTCCCTAGATACCCTGACCAACCTTAGCAACTACAGAAAAATATATATAAAAAAAAAAACAATTACATATTTCAGAGGAATTGTTAGGGGTGCCAATAATTGTGGGACACATGATTTCAAGTTTTTTTTTTTTTCTAAATGTATGATTTTTTTTACCACCAAAGTTATGTACTTAAATGAAAGGTTGGATTTTTCTCTTTTTTTGCATTTGGGTTCTATGTTGTTTTAAAAAAAAGGAGAATTTTTTGAAGTCCACGACCACATCTTAAACAGGGGTGCCAATAATTGTGGAGGGCACTGTATATATATATATATTAATATTATGTACATTATTTATTATATGTACATTATTTTTTTACATAGCTATCATAGAAAACTTAGTCAATTTTGGTAAGATTAAAGACTGAAGAATTATATATATTTTTTTAAATGGCAGTGAATGATTGATTATACCACATCGTGACTGAGTAATGTATTCTTGAGAAATAACAACTGCTGCTTCATGTTAGTCGCGACAATAATCTCTGACAACTAAATTCACAATAGAGTGCCAAATGTATGTGTTATCTTCATAGTGTTTCATCTTCATCTTAAAATTAATTGCAACAGATGAACATCATCATGTATGAAAAACTAAGTACACCTTCCATAGGATTTAAGAAATTAAGTAGCAGCCAGGTGCCGCTAATCATTTGCAATTGATTAATTGATCTGCAAATATGACCACTTCTGTAAAAGCCCAAGTTTAAACAGTTTACTGGTCTAGAGCATTCAAGAAAAAGAAGAAGATGAATATAGTTTGTTTGGAAACATTTCAAGACTTCTGTAACAATGGCCTTTGGACAGACAAGACCAAAAAAACTAAACACTGCATATCAGCACGGATATCTGATAACAACTGTCAAGCACTGTGGTGGAGGAGTGATCATTTGGGCTTGTTTTGAACCCACAGGACCTGTTCAACTTGCATTCATTGAGTTGGCCAAGAACTCTGTGACAATGATCCCAAGCACACACACAAATCTACAACAAAATGGCTGAAAAAGAACAGAATCAAGGTGTTGCATTGACCCAGTCAAAATCCAGAACTCAACCTCAAAGTCCGGATTTAAAACCTTAAGATAGCCGTCCAAAAACAAATGCCTGCAAAATGCAATAATCAAGTGACCCAAAATTCCTTCACAGTGATGTGAGAAACTGATAAAGTCACACAGAACACAATTACTTCAAGTTATTATTGCTAAAGCTGGTTTTACAAACTATTAGATCAGAAGATGTACTTAGAGTTTCACACATGGTTTGTCTGTTTTATTTTGTTTTTTATAAAAAAATTTAATGATGACAGTGTAATATGTCACGTGCTGTTGTTCATATGTAGTTACAAATTCAAAGAGCTGCTAAAGATCAAATAATTTTTTTTATTATTTGGTCCTTAACAGTGATTTTTATTATTGCTCTGTAAAACCGTAGAATAAAAAAAAAGGGTGATTTTATTTTTACACCTATATTATGCTTTAATATTGAAACTCATTTATGGATTAATTTCCTTCTGTGAAGAATGTAAAAAATGTAGTAGTGCTTCTGGCTGTCTTTGGAATTTGCTCAGTAGCTCTTGTGTTCAACACAGAGGCACCAAAGAGAAACCAGCTGGAGTCCCAAAACCTACCTGAGCACCATGGCATATAAAGGTTAGTTATATATCTTTTAAACTTTTATATAAGAATGTAGCAGTACTATCTTTCAGAAATAAATTGTGTTACAAAGGAATAATTTGCAATTAGATGTGCTTATTTGCATAGAAGGAAACACGTCAGACTTGTTGAGATTGTAGAAAGCAGAAGTATTATGTTCCATTCGTCAGGAAATCAGCATCTGGGTTACTTTTGCACTTTCGACCTGCTATCAAGTCTACAGTTAATCTGATCAGACGTATCACCAGAAACATAGCTTTAGTCTGAACTATTCTTTAGGAGAAGCTTTGTTTGCTGAAGTTGAGACTTTTAAAACTTTGCATCCTATAATAAAAGCAAATGATGAAGCATTATGATAGCTGAATGAAAAAAAGTGTTAATCTCTTCAGTTACCAATCATGAAGTGGAAATTATGAGAGGAAATAGAAAAAAAAAGAAATAAAAATACAGCATCAACTCTGTAATACCATCACTGAAAAACCTTACTGAGGAAATCTTTTTAAAAGATAGTAAAGATATTTTATGGCCAAAAATTTGTGGGCACCGAGACCTTTGCCTCTGTGGAGCACAGAAGCAACGTCGTGCCAAAACAGGTTTGGAATCTTTAGTTCCAATAAAGAGAAATCTTAAGGCTACAAAAAAACAAAACAAAGATGTGCTATGCAGTTGTGTGCTTGTAGGTTTGTATAAGCAGGTTGAAGAACCATATATGGGTGTGATGTTCAGGAGTCCATCAAATTATGTCCATATAGTGTAGAAATTGTGTTCATTGCGCTAGTACATTTCATAAGACTTGTTAAAACCACTAATGGCTGGTTCTGGTTTTAAATTGTGGCTTATTATTATTTACAAGAATTACATGCATATTTAACAAATTTAACATATTCTGTGTGTGTGTGTGTGTGTGTGTGTGTGTGTGTGTGTGTGTGTGTGTGTGTGTGTGTTGGGGGGGGTGGTGTGTGTGTTTGTGTTATGGTTCTGGGAAGCCATGTAGAATATTTGGCAAACAACCAAAAATGACAAAAATGTGTTTGAGATATAGTTTCTAACTAGTGTAGAGATTCCAGAACATTAGAGAAAATAGAACAGAAAACTATCACTCATGACTCATGTTAAGAAGCCCAAGCCTTATAGTTCACGTCATCCGTTATCGGGTTTTTATATAAAAATAATAGTTTATAGACAGTATGTCCCATTATGCTGTTGTTCTGCTTAAATAGTAGATGGCTCTTAGTACAGGTATGCTGCAAAACAAGTTTAAAAACAATATGCTTTATCCACAAGTGACAGGTGAGAAAACACAAATTATTACATTATGTATTAATGGCTATGGGACTTAAGTTCTGAATGAAATTCTTCATCTACTGACTTTGACATGTCTCATTCATGGTCATTGTTCTTACCAAATGTGGTTTTGGCCTCATTCCTTTAAAAACAAACAAACAACAAAAAAAAAAAACAGCCAAAATATTGGAACAACGTATGAAGAAGCAAAATTGTTAAAGTAAAAGCTTTCCCTATTGAAAGGATGTCTTTTAGTCTAAATCTTTTGGTTTCATTTTATTCAGACTTGTCTCTAGTAATGGTCATGGACTTTACAAAGGTTGTCTTGACCACAATAATAGGAAAGGCGAGTGTCTGGTCTCTTCACAAAACAAATACAAACGGGCTGACTGGACTTTCCAGATTTCAGTTCCTGAATACTGTATCCTATTTAGAACATTGTTATAGCTAGACATACTTGTTTTTCACTCATCATCTGTATGAAAATACAGAAGACTTAAGAGGCCATGCATTAAAATATTTTCTCTTCCTTGTTTTTTCATGATCACAACTTATTTTTCTCATGCTCTCAATGCTGCTGCCTCTAAAACATGCTTAAATGCCAAATACACAGAAAAATAAGTACAGATCACGAGGAAACAATGTTTATGTCAAGATCATCAGAACCTAAATAGTAACTCATATAATGCAGTTTCTCAAAGTCAGTATGTTTCATGATTTCATGTTAAATGTCGATTACTTCTTTCAAAGAAGAAGTATGCAGTCATCAGTTGCAATTACATAAGAGCGCATTTCTGTTGAGTTATATAAAGTTTTCCATGCAAGTTTTTTTAGTTCTATACACTACATTTCTTTAAGTGGATGGTACAGCTGCACAAAGTGAGCTGTTAGTAATTACTGGGAGCGGTGACTAAAACAACCAGTTCCTTTCTGACAGTGTTCCAGCATGTCCTGTTTAAAAGGTTCAGTTTAACCTTTAGAGCAATGTGCTGACTGTTGGGTTTTTCTTTTGCCTTTCTTACTAGCTTTAATTATATCTGTAATTGACTGAAGAGTTTGAGGGAGGTGGAGAGACAATTTTGTATTAATAATAATCATTCAATTGCAGTTGAAATTCAGGTAAAACCAAACCGACATCCAATCCTTATTATGCAATTCAAGGTGGAATAGACAAATGATAAAACTTGTACAAAACTGGAAAACAAAACACAAACTTAGCTTAGATACAAATAGAAAGGTTTATAAATGCAATAAAAAGCAATACTTAAATGAATATCAGATAAGAGTTCTACTAGTCCAAGAATTGCCTTGCTTTTGAGTAATAGTTCACCCTGGTGGTATGGGGAAGAATTGTAAGGTAAGATCAGGATAATCGAGCTGAAACCAAGAAAGTTATTGTCAATTCCAAGACCAGGATTAGCGAAATCAAGTAAACACAGTGTATTAAGGATAATATGGATATGTATTGAATTCAAATGAATGCAGGACTAAGATCAAGACCAAAAAAAAAAAAAGAATCCTTTTTGAGGCAAGGCCTTTATTTTAAATTAGCAGGCTTCATTCATATCAAATTACAACTTGATTAGACAACAAATAATCGTAGGTTAGTTCACAGTTTAATAGATCATTAATTTTTTGTAACTATGATGCTTTAGATATGGCACATAATTTCTAACTGCTCAGTGAGCCTCTAACCCTAGTCAGCATTGAGGTCATGATAATACATTTGCCAAATGTTTTGCCCTCTCAGTCAGTAAGGAATTTTAGGTTATGATGGTAGCAGATTAATAATAATCTGTGTTAACTTTAATATGATTGCTGTGCTGATGTACAGAAACTTTGGTGCTGTACTACCACATGCAGACCACTTTGTCCATGCAGTCAATTCTGATTGAATCATTCTTATTGAAGTCAAATGTTTTTTTAATGGAAAATACTTCAACATACACGCAGTCTATGCTCCAGCTTGTCATGTCCAGACAACAATAGATAATCTTTTAAAGAATTGAGTGGATGACCAGCTTTAGAAATAATGATGCTGGGAGGTTGGAATGGCCCTAGAAATTAAATAAAACATCTACTGATGTAAATAATATTTTATACATTTGTTAAATTAATTTCTTAAAAACATTTTACAAACATGTATACATTTTTTTTTTTATCTTTACTTTGTTTTACAGTGATAAGATCGGAAAATTTCCTGAGATTTGTTGCCATCTTGCTTATTTACATGCAAGTGGCGAGATCACAAGAATTTTTGGAAATTTCAGACATGATTGTAGAGGTAATATTTCAAAATTTCTTGTCACACATTGTCAAGTTTTCAAGATTTCTCAATACAAAGTATAGAGACAAAAGAGTCTAAATAATCAGCAGATTTGAAAAGGTTCTAGACATTTTGAAAATGATTTCAAATGTAAAAGCTTAAAGAAACATAAACTGATTCATTTATAAATTTTTACTTTCTGAGCCTTCCTTAATAATATTATTTGTTACTATCTAAATTCTGAAGTAAAATCTAGAAAGTAAAATAAGATACTTCTATTGTAAATTTAAAAGAATTTTCAATCTAAAAATGATTATTACAGCAACAATTACTATGCAACATTATGCCTAATTATTATCTTTTTCCCGCCAATAAAATTCAGTTTAGTTACACAGAGGGACAAATGCATCATTTAAGGGAAAAACGAGATGGTAAATAAAATTTAATCAAAGTTATGTTTAAACATCCTGCTTTAAGATTATGATATATTTGTCTGTTTAATTTTTATTTTTTATATATATTTGTTACCTAAATAACCAAATCACGTGATTTTTTCCAGTGAACACAGTGACTACCAATATGACACAATACATGATAATCATAGAGGTGAATGTGTCACAAGCAATTTATGACCAAATCAGATTATCACTGCAGTCCATGACTTCTTTGCAAATTGACAACACCACAGAAATCGACAGCTTGAATATTACAACAGGTAAAATATGTGTCTGAATCTAAGTTATATGTTTAATGCTGTAAGATATTTTACACTATGCTAAATGTACCAATCCCAGCTGGGTTTAGATTACATGATATTCTCCCTTCTTTCGTTATTATTGTACATTGTACAAGTACTGTGAGCATAATGTGACATACTCATAACTATTGTTTTTAAAGTCTTAAAAACAACTTAAGGTTTTAAAGAACACATCCAACACAACAAATTACAAATACAAATGAATTATTAATTTTTCATTCCACAGTGTGCAGTTTGAATAATACTGAATATCAGTGCAGGTGTGAGGATCAGTACTTCTGGCCATGTGAAAAATGTACAACATATGGTTCTTGTGATACCATCGCCAATACCACATGTGGCTGCATCAATGCTCTACCAAATGATGGGCAGTTTTGTGAACCAATCAGTGAGCTGACTAGTAAGTATTATATGAAACATGAACAATGATCATGACTGATGGATGCTCTTACAATACCTTATTAACATAAAATGATCACAGTTAAATTCTAAATGTGTTGAACAGCAGATCATCAAGATCACTTGATTATATAAACGAATACTCAAAATATAAGGATCAATAGTGAGTTATAAAAAAGATAATAATTTGCACTAGGTCTTCTTCTTTATATAATACTCAGCATGTTTAAAGTATTTACCTAATTTGTCTAACTGAGAATGGGTTAAATAAATGGTATTTTTTAATGCTTTTATTAATTATATGATTTTTTTCATAGATAACTCTGCATGTCCAGCTGTTTCTCTCCCAGGTAAAACTAAAGCGATAACTACGGAAAGATGTTGATGGGGTTTGTGTATATTTTAAAATGTTGGATATAATGTTATATTTATGTTATATTTATGTTACTTTTTACTTTTCTCTCAGTTGATTATCTGATTGAGATTAATATTGGCACAGTTGATGCAGCATTACTCAATCAATTGAGAAACCTTTCATCAACATCCAGTTTCTCCTTGATAAATAATAACATATTTATCAATGAAGTGAACATCACTACAGGTAACTAGCATTTACATTTCTGATAATTGCTCTTTATGCATTATTTGTAAAAAAAAACTGGTGTACCCTGATCAGTCATAGCAATAAACCAGCCTGTTTAAAATTGTGAAGTCCCAAATTGTACCACCAAAACAGCACTGACCCATCAAAGCATGGACACCACAAGACCTCTTATGGCGTGCTTAGGTATCTGGGACCAAGTCGGTATTAGTAGATTCTTTATGTCTTTTGTGCTGTTTGTTTGACTTACATGGACCAGACTTGTTTGTCCAGCACATCACAGGCCACTACCATTAGGGAATATAGTTAATATATTTAGGTAGATGGTATGCCTTAAACAAAATCTACATGCCGATATATATATATATATATATATATATATATATATATATATATATATATATATATATATATATATATATATGTATATATATATTTATATATAATTTTTTTTTTTTTTTTTTTTTTTTTTTTTTTTTTTTTTTTGTGTTACAGTAGTTTTTCTGTTGATCTGGACCAGAAAAGCTCACAATTCTCCTGCTTTCAACTTATTAATATAGAGAACTTGCTGCCAAATATATTCCAGCCATGTCATGTCACATGTTATGAAGTTTTAAAGTTATGGCTGATTGGTTTATATCTCTAAAGTACTTAAAAAATTTAAAAATAAAAACACCTCAGCATGTTTTTCTATTCACAGTGTGCAGTTTGAATGATACTGAATATCAGTGCAAGTGTGAGGATCAGTATTTCTGGCCATGTGAAAAGTGCACACAATATGGGTCTTGTGATAATGACACCAGTTCCTCATGTGGCTGCATCAACGCTTTCCCAAATGATGGATACTTCTGCCAACCAACCAATGAGCTGATGAGTATGTATGAATTACAACAGGAAACATAAGCCTGACTAATTTTAGATAATATATTACTTTATTACTATACAATAACAACCAATTACTGTCAAATTCATTTTAATTTTAGACGTTTTTGTATTGATCACATTAAATACTTTGGTGAATTTAACTTACACAAATCTGAACAAACATGTTCCTCATGGAATACGTTGGTGTGGGTTAAATACAATGTATATTTAATTTTTAATCATGACATTTTGTTTTATAGATTCTTATCCATGCATACCCACCACAACTCCAGGTAAAAATACACTTGAAGTTGTTGAAAAGAAGGTTTTGGGCTCATAAAAATTTTATTAGATCTTAATTAGTGTTTGATTTATTAAATAATTCTATAAATAGATTAGAGTTCTTCACTTCTTCCATCCGTTATATTGTTCTTAAACATCTAAGATCTTATACATTTTTAAACATGCCTTAATTGATTTCATAATTTGTAACACCATAAAATTAAACCATTTATTTGTATTTTTCTTTTTCTGTCTATGCTCTTCTTTGGCTTCTCCACAAAATGACATGCAGTTCCATCAACAACACCAGGTAAAGATGACAGTTAATGACAGTTTGTGTGTGTGTGTGTGTGTGTGTGTGTGTGTGTGTGTGTGTGTGTGTGTGTGTGTGTGTGTGTGTGTGTGTGTGTGTGCAGCATATAGATGTGTAATATGTCTTTTGAAGATGGATCATAAATTAATATTTTTAAAGCTGTTGTATGTAAGATTTACCCTGTCTAAAATAAGTACGCAGTTAAACCCTACACCTGAAGATCAGTAAGGGGTTTGTTTTCTGCACTTCCTTCACAAATCCAGTGGTGGACAGTAACAAAGTAAATGTAATTTGATACTGTACTTATGTAGATTTCTCACATATCTGTACTTTTCTGAATTATTCCATTTGGGGAGACTTTTACTTTAACTTCACTACATTTTTTAGTAAAAAAAAAATACTTTTTACTAAACTGCATTTTGTACTGCATTATGAGTGGAAAAAACTTAACTGTTCAAGCACACAGCAAGTCACCAGTCAGGGTAGAGCATGTGTTCTGTTTTGAACTTGTTTATAGTATTTACTTAGCACCAACATGCAGTTTAGCATCAGGTCCAGCAGTACCACACACAGCTAAACCTCTCCCAGTATATACCATAAGATGTGCAGTTCTGACCAGTGTTCTTCATTACTTTTATTGTTCTTGTTGTTATTAAACTTTGTCTATATAATTATACAATATTTACCCTTTTCTTTCAGCTAATTATCTGATGGAAGTTGAGATTGATGCATTAGATATAATAGTCCTGAATCAATTAAGGATCGAATTGACAGCATTAAGTTTCCCCATAACAATAAGTAATGTTGAGTTTGTGGAAATTAACATCACTACAGGTAACTGACTTTTCAGATTCTATTGAGTCTCACAGTCACACTCAATGAAGTTATACAGAATATTATTCATATTGATCTCCAGTGTTTTTAATGACCTTAAACTACAATATTATCATGAAATTTAAATGCAATAAGTGTAGGAAAATTCAGTTGCTTTGGTTGTCACTGGGTGGTGCTGACAAAATAAAAAGTTCTCAATGATTGTATGGAAATATTTTTTAATATAAAATAATAGCAGATCTAGAAGTGTGCAAGCAGGAAATCAGAAATGATGTAATGCTTGTTTTTGTTTATTAAATTGGCACTGTAAAAAATCTGCTCAATACTCAATGAAAAGGCATTAAATAGATTTTCATATCCAAAACTACAGTGGTTATTGTAGTAACTCATTTGGAAATGCTTGAAGAAAACATGTCTACCTCATGCTAGTGATTTATTATTCTATAAAAAGGTCATTATATTAAGGATATTTTTTTTCTAGATTTACACTCCTAGTGCCGGTCCCAAGCCCAAATAAATGGGGAGGCTTGCGTTAGAAAGGGCATCCAGCGTAAATACATGTGCCAAATCGAACATGCGGCTCTCGAATACGGATGATCCGCTTTGGCGACCCCTAAAGGAAGAAGCCGAAAGAACTTTTTTCTTTAGCTAGAAATTAAAACCCCTTTTATTTATAATGTCGCCACCCAGTGGTCAATAACTCAAACAACTCTATCATATGTATAAATGGCTCCAAAAATAAACCCATCACTTATATTTAGATTATTGCTAACTGTTTCTATCTTTATTTATCAATTTATAACTGGTTATAATTAAAAGTATCTTAAACCTGCAAATGACTATAATTTAGTTATCACTCAGATGCATTTAAAATATATATATTTTCAAACCTCAGCATTGCTTAATTATTATTTGATCTCAGCATGATTTTCTATTCAACAGTGTGCAGTTTGAATGATACTGAATATCAGTGCAAGTGTGAGGATCAGTATTTCTGGCCATGTGAAAAGTGCACACAATATGGGTCTTGTAATAACGTCACCAGTTCCTCATGTGGCTGCATCAACGCTTTCCCAAATGATGGACACTTCTGCCAACCAGACACTGAGCTTTTGAGTACGTATGAAATTTCATACAAAACATAAACATGTCTGACTAAAGCTTGTTTTCTTACAGTCTGTTTCAATCAGACATTTTTTTTCATCTTTTTTTATGATGTTAATGATTTACTTTACATAGGTAAGGCGACATGTCCAGTTGAAATACGCACAGGTAAAACTGCAATAATATCTATTATAAGATGTAAACATTTTGACCAGTCTTCTATATTATTGTTGTTGTTAATATTATACTTTTTCTATATAATGATGCAATATTTTCCCCCTATTTTCTCAGTTGAGTATCTGGTTGAGGTTGAGATTGATGCAGCAGATATAGCAGTCCTGAATCTACTGAGAAGCAAATTAACAAACTTCATTAACTCCACAATAGATAATAACTTTGACATCATAGAAATTAACATCACTACAGGTAACTGACTTCTCAGATTTATTTTGTTAATGATTTGTTCCTCATGTGTCAGTATCAACGCATTCCCAAATAATGGATACTTCTACCAGTCATTCATTGAGTTGATGAATATGTAAAAATTGGAACAGGAAACATAGGCATGACTATTTCATGAGAATAACATAGAGATTATATGATCCCACTTTCAATAGAGTCATACAGAGTATTACTGATATTTCTCTCTTGTGTTTTTTATGACCTTAAACTAAAATATTATACTGAGACTTGAATGCATTCAGTGTAACATCATTCAGGGTTTTTTTGTTTAAGTCACTGGGTGGTGCTGACAAAATTAAAAGTTAAGAATGTAAAATAATAAAAGATCTAACAGTGTGTGTGTTTCTAAGATTCATTTAAAATATATATTTAAAAATCACAGCATTGTTTTATTAATATTTGATCTCAGCATGATTTTTTTATTCCACAGTGTGCAGTTTTAATGACACTAAATATCAGTGCAAGTGTGAGGATCAGTATTTCTGGCCATGTGAAAAGTGCACACAATATGGGTCTTGTGATAATGACACCAGTTCCTCATGCGGCTGCATCAACGCTTTCCCAAATGATGGACAATTCTGCCAACCAATCACTGAGTTGATGAGTAAGTATGAATTGCCACAAGAAACATAAGCATGACTAATTTAAGATAATATATTACTTTATTCGTATCCAATTGCAACCATTTTGTATTAATAGATTTGAATACTTAATCAACATTTTTTTACTTTCTCAGAAAAAATGTTAGAATGGGTTAAATACAATTTCTTTGTAATTTTCAATTGTCATTTTGTTTTATAGATTCTTCTACATGCATATCCCCACCAGGTAAAAATACACTTGTATAATATCTTATTATAAGCACACAGCAAGACACCTGTCAGTGTAGAGCAGACATGGGCAAACTACGGCCTGCGGGCCACACAACTACGGCCCGTTGGGTTTATTAATCCGGCCCGCCGAACGTGACCAAATTCTATTAAAATAGGTACGAGTAAACATTGTTCAATTTACTTTTCCCCTGTAATGCTCACGTTTCCCCTAAAGATGTCGCACTTCAGCTCTATTGACGTTGTTCGCGTGCAATACTCTCTTCTTCTCTTAAGAGAGCTTAATCTGATACTCTATAAAAACTGCGACAGTTTCTGACAAACACCTCGGATCTATCCTGAGAATTGCCACAACAAAACTTACTCCAGACTTTGATGAACTGGCAAAATAAGGAGTTCAACAACACTATATATATATATATATATATATATATATATATATATATATATATATATATATATATATATATATATATATATATATATAGGCGTTTCAAATTACAGGTTATTATAATCTTTTTCTTCGACAAGAACATAAAGTAATCTATATGGTAAATCATCTTTATCCCGCTGTGTTAATAAATTCTACCTTTGTATTCATTTAATAATTTATTTGTTTGTTTGTTTTAGAAAATGTTTAATTTGTACAGTTCTTCTCTTAATTTTTCTCTTCCTTTCTCTCTCTTATACAGACACTTCAAAACCAACAGAACAAACAGGTGAAGTTTCACTGACTGTGTATTTATATATTAGTGTGAACTTTCCATCAATCCATTATACTGTTCTTAAACATCTGAGATATTATATTTTTTTTAACATGCCTTAGTTGACTTCATAATAATGTGTAAAAGCTTGGAGGTGAATCATTAATTTCTATTCTTCTTTTACTGTCCATGCTCTTCTTTGGCTTTTTCACAAAATGATATGAATTTCCATCAACACCACCAGGTAAAGATTCAATGACAGTGTGTGTGTGCAGCATATAAATGTGTAATATGTCTTTTGGAGATGGATCATAAATTATTCTTTTTAAAGCTGTTGCACCTTAAATTTAGAAATGTTGCCCTCTCTGAAATAAAAATGTAATTAAACCCCACACCTAAATATTAACAATGAGTAGGTTTTCTGGACTTCCTCCACAAACCCAGTGGTGGACACTAACAAAGTAAATGTAATTTATTACTGTACTTAAGTAGCTTTTTTTATGTATCGGTACTTTACTGAATTATTTCCATTTAGTGAAACTTTTACTTTAACTTCACTACATTTCAAAGTCCAAAATCTTACTTTTTAACTTTATTTTTTTTAATTAGTCGTCCTTTTTATTTATGGATAAAAACGTAAAACAAACACACAGCAAGCCAACAATCAGGGTAGAGCTAACTAACTGAGTGTTCTGTTTTTAACTTGTTGATAGTATCTACTTCACACCAATATACAGTTTAGCATTAGTTCAACATCAAATAGGACATTTAAATATGAATAAATGATAGAAGAAACTCCTAAACCAAACTATTAACATTCTATTAAAAATTAGGTGCACTAAGAGTAGTATTAGAATCTTTTCACATAAACTCAGTTGATTAAGCAAAAAATCTTGTCAAAAAAAAAAATAGATAATAAAAACATTATAGCCACAATAAATCACAGTAGTTTTAATATTAAAGTACATATGAAGGCAAATACATTCGTGCTTTTACTCAGGTGAAGATTTAAAAGGACACTTTTACTGAAGTAATATGTTGTTTAGTGCACTAAAAGTGCAATAAAAGTAATAAAGAACACTGGTCAGAACTGCACATCTTATGGTAGATACTGGAAGAGGTTTAGCTGTCCAGCAGTACCATGCACAGCTAAACCTCTCCCAGTATCTACCATAAGATGTGCAGTTCTGACCAGTGTTCTTTATTACTTTTAATGTTGTTGTTGTTATTAAACTTTTTGTATATAATTACACACTATTTTCCTCTTTCTTTCAGCTAATTATCTAATGGAAGTTGAGATTGATGCATTAGATATAATAGTCCTGAATCAATTGAGGATCGAATTGAAAAGCTTTAATTTCCCCATAACAATAAGTAATGTCGAGTTTGTGGAACTTAACATCACTACAGGTAACTGACTTTTCAGTTTCTATTGAGTCTCACAGTCACATTGTGTTAAACATTATATGATCAGCATGATTTTCTATTCACAGTGTGCGGCTTGAATGACACTGAATATCAGTGCAAGTGTGAGGATCAGTATTTCTGGCCATGTGAAAAGTGCTTACAATATGGGTCTTGTAATAACGTCACCAGTTCCTCATGTGGCTGCATCAACGCTTTCCCAAATGATGGACAATTCTGCCAACCAGACACTGAGCTCTTGAGTACGTATGAAATTTCATACAAAACATAAACATGTCTGACTAAAGCTTGTTTTCTTACAGTCTGTTTCAATTAGAATTTATTTTTATAATTTTTTTTATGATGTTAATGATTTACTTTACATAGGTAACGCGACATGTCCAGTTGAAATACCCACAGGTAAAACTGCAACAATATCTATTATAAGATGTAAACATTTTCACCAGTCTTCTATATTATTGTTGTTGTTGTTGTTGTTAATATTATACTTTTTCTATATAATGATACAAATGATTTTCCGCCTATTTTCTCAGTTGAGTATCTGGTCGAGGTTGAGATTGATACAGCAGATATAGCAGTCCTGAATCTACTGAGGAGCAAATTAACAAACTTCATTAACTCCACAATAGATAATAACTTTGACATCATAGAAATTAACATCACTACAGGTAACTGACTTCTCAGATTTATTTTGTTAATGATTTGTTCCTCATGTGTCTGTATCAACGCATTCCCAAATAATGGATACTTCTACCAGTCATTCATTGAGTTGATGAATATGTAAAAATTGGAACAGGAAACATAGGCATGACTATTTCATGAGAATAACATAGAGATTATATGATCCCACTTTCAATAGAGTCATACAGAGTATTACTGATATTTCTCTCTTGTGTTTTTTATGACCTTAAACTAAAATATTATACTGAGACTTGAATGCATTCAGTGTAACATCATTCAGGGTTTTTTTGTTTAAGTCACTGGGTGGTGCTGACAAAATTAAAAGTTAAGAATGTAAAATAATAAAAGATCTAACAGTGTGTGTGTTTCTAAGATTCTTTTAAAATATATATTTAAAAATCACAGCATTGTTTTAATAATATTTGATCTCAGCATGATTTTTTTATTCCACAGTGTGCAGTTTTAATGACACTGAATATCAGTGCAAGTGTGAGGATCAGTATTTCTGGCCATGTGAAAAGTGCACACAATATGGGTCTTGTGATAATGACACCAGTTCCTCATGCGGCTGCATCAACGCTTTCCCAAATGATGGACAATTCTGCCAACCAATCACTGAGTTGATGAGTAAGTATGAATTGCCACAAGAAACATAAGCATGACTAATTTAAGATAATATATTACTTTATTAGTATCCAATTGCAACCATTTTGTATTAATAGATTTGAATACTTAATCAACATTTTTTTACTTTCTCAGAAAAAATGTTAGAATGGGTTAAATACAATTTCTTTGTAATTTTCAATTGTCATTTTGTTTTATAGATTCTTCTACATGCATATCCCCACCAGGTAAAAATACACTTGTATAATATCTTATTATAAGCACACAGCAAGACACCTGTCAGTGTAGAGCAGACATGGGCAAACTACGGCCCGCGGGCCACACAACTACGGCCCGTTGGGTTTATTAATCCGGCCCGCCGAACGTGACCAAATTCTATTAAAATAGGTACGAGTAAACATTGTTCAATTTACCTTTCCCCTGTAATGCCCACGTTTCCCCTAAAGATGTCGCACTTCAGCTCTATTGACGTTGTTCGCGTGCAATACTCTCTTCTTCTCTTAAGAGAGCTTAATCTGATACTCTATAAAAACTGCGACAGTTTCTGACAAACACCTCGGATCTATCCTGAGAATTGCCACAACAAAACTTACTCCAGACTTTGATGAACTGGCAAAATAAGGAGTTTAACAACACTATATATATATATATATATATATATATATATATATATATATATATATATATATATATATATATATATATATATATATATATATATAGGCGTTTCAAATTACAGGTTATTATAATCTTTTTCTTCGACAAGAACATAAAGTAATCTATATGGTAAATCATCTTTATCCCGCTGTGTTAATAAATTCTACCTTTGTATTCATTTAATAATTTATTTGTTTGTTTGTTTTAGAAAATTTTAATTTGTACAGTTCTTCTCTTAATTTTTCTCTTCCTTTCTCTCTCTTATACAGACACTTCAAAACCAACAGAACAAACAGGTGAAGTTTCACTGACTGTGTATTTATATATTAGTGTGAACTTTCCATCAATCCATTATACTGTTCTTAAACATCTGAGATATTATATTTTTTTTAACATGCCTTTGTTGACTTCATAATAATGTGTAAAAGCTTGGAGGTGAATCATTAATTTCTATTCTTCTTTTACTGTCCATGCTCTTCTTTGGCTTTTTCACAAAATGATATGAATTTCCATCAACACCACCAGGTAAAGATTCAATGACAGTGTGTGTGTGCAGCATATAAATGTGTAATATGTCTTTTGGAGATGGATCATAAATTATTCTTTTTAAAGCTGTTGCACCTTAAATTTAGAAATGTTGCCCTCTCTGAAATAAAAATGTAATTAAACCCCACACCTAAATATTAACAATGAGTAGGTTTTCTGGACTTCCTCCACAAACCCAGTGGTGGACACTAACAAAGTAAATGTAATTTATTACTGTACTTAAGTAGCTTTTTTTATGTATCGGTACTTTACTGAATTATTTCCATTTAGTGAAACTTTTACTTTAACTTCACTACATTTCAAAGTCCAAAATCTTACTTTTTAACTTTATTTTTTTTAATTAGTCGTCCTTTTTTATTTATGGATAAAAACGTAAAACAAACACACAGCAAGCCAACAATCAGGGTAGAGCTAACTAACTGAGTGTTCTGTTTTTAACTTGTTGATAGTATCTACTTCACACCAATATACAGTTTAGCATTAGTTCAACATCAAATAGGACATTTAAATATGAATAAATGATAGAAGAAACTCCTAAACCAAACTATTAACATTCTATTAAAAAATTAGGTGCACTAAGAGTAGTATTAGAATCTTTTCACATAAACTCAGTTGATTAAGCAAAGAATCTTGTCAAAAAAAAAAAAAAATAGATAATAAAAACATTATAGCCACAATAAATCACAGTAGTTTTAATATTAAAGTACATATGAAGGCAAATACATTCGTGCTTTTACTCAGGTAAAGATTTAAAAGGACACTTTTACTGAAGTAATATGTTGTTTAGTGCACTAAAAGTGCAATAAAAGTAATAAAGAACACTGGTCAGAACTGCACATCTTATGGTAGATACTGGAAGAGGTTTAGCTGTCCAGCAGTACCATGCACAGCTAAACCTCTCCCAGTATCTACCATAAGATGTGCAGTTCTGACCAGTGTTCTTTATTACTTTTAATGTTGTTGTTGTTATTAAACTTTTTGTATATAATTACACACTATTTTCTTCTATCTTTCAGCTAATTATCTAATGGAAGTTGAGATTGATGCATTAGATATAATAGTCCTGAATCAATTGAGGATCGAATTAAAAAGCTTTAATTTCCCCATAACAATAAGTAATGTCGAGTTTGTGGAACTTAACATCACTACAGGTAACTGACTTTTCAGTTTCTATTGAGTCTCACAGTCACATTGTGTTAAACATTATATGATCAGCATGATTTTCTATTCACAGTGTGCGGCTTGAATGACACTGAATATCAGTGCAAGTGTGAGGATCAGTATTTCTGGCCATGTGAAAAGTGCTTACAATATGGGTCTTGTAATAACGTCACCAGTTCCTCATGTGGCTGCATCAACGCTTTCCCAAATGATGGACAATTCTGCCAACCAGACACTGAGCTCTTGAGTACGTATGAAATTTCATACAAAACATAAACATGTCTGACTAAAGCTTGTTTTCTTACAGTCTGTTTCAATTAGAATTTATTTTTATAATTTTTTTATGATGTTAATGATTTACTTTACATAGGTAACGCGACATGTCCAGTTGAAATACCCACAGGTAAAACTGCAACAATATCTATTATAAGATGTAAACATTTTCACCAGTCTTCTATATTATTGTTGTTGTTGTTGTTGTTAATATTATACTTTTTCTATATAATGATACAAATGATTTTCCGCCTATTTTCTCAGTTGAGTATCTGGTCGAGGTTGAGATTGATACAGCAGATATAGCAGTCCTGAATCTACTGAGGAGCAAATTAACAAACTTCATTAACTCCACAATAGATAATAACTTTGACATCATAGAAATTAACATCACTACAGGTAACTGACTTCTCAGATTTATTTTGTTAATGATTTGTTCCTCATGTGTCAGTATCAACGCATTCCCAAATAATGGATACTTCTACCAGTCATTCATTGAGTTGATGAATATGTAAAAATTGGAACAGGAAACATAGGCATGACTATTTCATGAGAATAACATAGAGATTATATGATCCCACTTTCAATAGAGTCATACAGAGTATTACTGATATTTCTCTCTTGTGTTTTTTATGACCTTAAACTAAAATATTATACTGAGACTTGAATGCATTCAGTGTAACATCATTCAGGGTTTTTTTGTTTAAGTCACTGGGTGGTGCTGACAAAATTAAAAGTTAAGAATGTAAAATAATAAAAGATCTAACAGTGTGTGTGTTTCTAAGATTCTTTTAAAATATATATTTAAAAATCACAGCATTGTTTTAATAATATTTGATCTCAGCATGATTTTTTTATTCCACAGTGTGCAGTTTTAATGACACTGAATATCAGTGCAAGTGTGAGGATCAGTATTTCTGGCCATGTGAAAAGTGCACACAATATGGGTCTTGTGATAATGACACCAGTTCCTCATGCGGCTGCATCAACGCTTTCCCAAATGATGGACAATTCTGCCAACCAATCACTGAGTTGATGAGTAAGTATGAATTGCCACAAGAAACATAAGCATGACTAATTTAAGATAATATATTACTTTATTAGTATCCAATTGCAACCATTTTGTATTAATAGATTTGAATACTTAATCAACATTTTTTTACTTTCTCAGAAAAAATGTTAGAATGGGTTAAATACAATTTCTTTGTAATTTTCAATTGTCATTTTGTTTTATAGATTCTTCTACATGCATATCCCCACCAGGTAAAAATACACTTGTATAATATCTTATTATAAGCACACAGCAAGACACCTGTCAGTGTAGAGCAGACATGGGCAAACTACGGCCCGCGGGCCACACAACTACGGCCCGTTGGGTTTATTAATCCGGCCCGCCGAACGTGACCAAATTCTATTAAAATAGGTACGAGTAAACATTGTTCAATTTACCTTTCCCCTGTAATGCCCACGTTTCCCCTAAAGATGTCGCACTTCAGCTCTATTGACGTTGTTCGCGTGCAATACTCTCTTCTTCTCTTAAGAGAGCTTAATCTGATACTCTATAAAAACTGCGACAGTTTCTGACAAACACCTCGGATCTATCCTGAGAATTGCCACAACAAAACTTACTCCAGACTTTGATGAACTGGCAAAATAAGGAGTTTAACAACACTATATATATATATATATATATATATATATATATATATAGGCGTTTCAAATTACAGGTTATTATAATCTTTTTCTTCGACAAGAACATAAAGTAATCTATATGGTAAATCATCTTTATCCCGCTGTGTTAATAAATTCTACCTTTGTATTCATTTAATAATTTATTTGTTTGTTTGTTTTAGAAAATGTTTAATTTGTACAGTTCTTCTCTTAATTTTTCTCTTCCTTTCTCTCTCTTATACAGACACTTCAAAACCAACAGAACAAACAGGTGAAGTTTCACTGACTGTGTATTTATATATTAGTGTGAACTTTCCATCAATCCATTATACTGTTCTTAAACATCTGAGATATTATATTTTTTTTAACATGCCTTAGTTGACTTCATAATAATGTGTAAAAGCTTGGAGGTGAATCATTAATTTCTATTCTTCTTTTACTGTCCATGCTCTTCTTTGGCTTTTTCACAAAATGATATGAATTTCCATCAACACCACCAGGTAAAGATTCAATGACAGTGTGTGTGTGCAGCATATAAATGTGTAATATGTCTTTTGGAGATGGATCATAAATTATTCTTTTTAAAGCTGTTGCACCTTAAATTTAGAAATGTTGCCCTCTCTGAAATAAAAATGTAATTAAACCCCACACCTAAATATTAACAATGAGTAGGTTTTCTGGACTTCCTCCACAAACCCAGTGGTGGACACTAACAAAGTAAATGTAATTTATTACTGTACTTAAGTAGCTTTTTTTATGTATCGGTACTTTACTGAATTATTTCCATTTAGTGAAACTTTTACTTTAACTTCACTACATTTCAAAGTCCAAAATCTTACTTTTTAACTTTATTTTTTTTAATTAGTCGTCCTTTTTTATTTATGGATAAAAACGTAAAACAAACACACAGCAAGCCAACAATCAGGGTAGAGCTAACTAACTGAGTGTTCTGTTTTTAACTTGTTGATAGTATCTACTTCACACCAATATACAGTTTAGCATTAGTTCAACATCAAATAGGACATTTAAATATGAATAAATGATAGAAGAAACTCCTAAACCAAACTATTAACATTCTATTAAAAAATTAGGTGCACTAAGAGTAGTATTAGAATCTTTTCACATAAACTCAGTTGATTAAGCAAAGAATCTTGTCACAAAAAAAAAAATAGATAATAAAAACATTATAGCCACAATAAATCACAGTAGTTTTAATATTAAAGTACATATGAAGGCAAATACATTCGTGCTTTTACTCAGGTGAAGATTTAAAAGGACACTTTTACTGAAGTAATATGTTGTTTAGTGCACTAAAAGTGCAATAAAAGTAATAAAGAACACTGGTCAGAACTGCACATCTTATGGTAGATACTGGAAGAGGTTTAGCTGTCCAGCAGTACCATGCACAGCTAAACCTCTCCCAGTATCTACCATAAGATGTGCAGTTCTGACCAGTGTTCTTTATTACTTTTAATGTTGTTGTTGTTATTAAACTTTTTGTATATAATTACACACTATTTTCTTCTATCTTTCAGCTAATTATCTAATGGAAGTTGAGATTGATGCATTAGATATAATAGTCCTGAATCAATTGAGGATCGAATTAAAAAGCTTTAATTTCCCCATAACAATAAGTAATGTCGAGTTTGTGGAACTTAACATCACTACAGGTAACTGACTTTTCAGTTTCTATTGAGTCTCACAGTCACATTGTGTTAAACATTATATGATCAGCATGATTTTCTATTCACAGTGTGCGGCTTGAATGATACTGAATATCAGTGCAAGTGTGAGGATCAGTATTTCTGGCCATGTGAAAAGTGCTTACAATATGGGTCTTGTAATAACGTCACCAGTTCCTCATGTGGCTGCATCAACGCTTTCCCAAATGATGGACAATTCTGCCAACCAGACACTGAGCTCTTGAGTACGTATGAAATTTCATACAAAACATAAACATGTCTGACTAAAGCTTGTTTTCTTACAGTCTGTTTCAATTAGAATTTATTTTTATAATTTTTTTTATGATGTTAATGATTTACTTTACATAGGTAACGCGACATGTCCAGTTGAAATACCCACAGGTAAAACTGCAATAATATCTATTATAAGATGTAAACATTTTCACCAGTCTTCCATATTATTGTTGTTGTTGTTGTTGTTAATATTATACTTTTTCTATATAATGATACAAATGATTTTCCGCCTATTTTCTCAGTTGAGTATCTGGTCGAGGTTGAGATTGATACAGCAGATATAGCAGTCCTGAATCTACTGAGGAGCAAATTAACAAACTTCATTAACTCCACAATAGATAATAACTTTGACATCATAGAAATTAACATCACTACAGGTAACTGACTTCTCAGATTTATTTTGTTAATGATTTGTTCCTCATGTGTCAGTATCAACGCATTCCCAAATAATGGATACTTCTACCAGTCATTCATTGAGTTGATGAATATGTAAAAATTGGAACAGGAAACATAGGCATGACTATTTCATGCGAATAACATAGAGATTATATGATCCCACTTTCAATAGAGTCATACAGAGTATTACTGATATTTCTCTCTTGTGTTTTTTATGACCTTAAACTAAAATATTATACTGAGACTTGAATGCATTCAGTGTAACATCATTCAGGGTTTTTTTGTTTAAGTCACTGGGTGGTGCTGACAAAATTAAAAGTTAAGAATGTAAAATAATAAAAGATCTAACAGTGTGTGTGTTTCTAAGATTCTTTTAAAATATATATTTAAAAATCACAGCATTGTTTTAATAATATTTGATCTCAGCATGATTTTTTTATTCCACAGTGTGCAGTTTTAATGACACTGAATATCAGTGCAAGTGTGAGGATCAGTATTTCTGGCCATGTGAAAAGTGCACACAATATGGGTCTTGTGATAATGACACCAGTTCCTCATGCGGCTGCATCAACGCTTTCCCAAATGATGGACAATTCTGCCAACCAATCACTGAGTTGATGAGTAAGTATGAATTGCCACAAGAAACATAAGCATGACTAATTTAAGATAATATATTACTTTATTAGTATCCAATTGCAACCATTTTGTATTAATAGATTTGAATACTTAATCAACATTTTTTTACTTTCTCAGAAAAAATGTTAGAATGGGTTAAATACAATTTCTTTGTAATTTTCAATTGTCATTTTGTTTTATAGATTCTTCTACATGCATATCCCCACCAGGTAAAAATACACTTGTATAATATCTTATTATAAGCACACAGCAAGACACCTGTCAGTGTAGAGCAGACATGGGCAAACTACGGCCCGCGGGCCACACAACTACGGCCCGTTGGGTTTATTAATCCGGCCCGCCGAACGTGACCAAATTCTATTAAAATAGGTACGAGTAAACATTGTTCAATTTACCTTTCCCCTGTAATGCCCACGTTTCCCCTAAAGATGTCGCACTTCAGCTCTATTGACGTTGTTCGCGTGCAATACTCTCTTCTTCTCTTAAGAGAGCTTAATCTGATACTCTATAAAAACTGCGACAGTTTCTGACAAACACCTCGGATCTATCCTGAGAATTGCCACAACAAAACTTACTCCAGACTTTGATGAACTGGCAAAATAAGGAGTTTAACAACACTATATATATATATATATATATATATATATATATATATATATATATATATATATATATATATAGGCGTTTCAAATTACAGGTTATTATAATCTTTTTCTTCGACAAGAACATAAAGTAATCTATATGGTAAATCATCTTTATCCCGCTGTGTTAATAAATTCTACCTTTGTATTCATTTAATAATTTATTTGTTTGTTTGTTTTAGAAAATGTTTAATTTGTACAGTTCTTCTCTTAATTTTTCTCTTCCTTTCTCTCTCTTATACAGACACTTCAAAACCAACAGAACAAACAGGTGAAGTTTCACTGACTGTGTATTTATATATTAGTGTGAACTTTCCATCAATCCATTATACTGTTCTTAAACATCTGAGATATTATATTTTTTTTAACATGCCTTAGTTGACTTCATAATAATGTGTAAAAGCTTGGAGGTGAATCATTAATTTCTATTCTTCTTTTACTGTCCATGCTCTTCTTTGGCTTTTTCACAAAATGATATGAATTTCCATCAACACCACCAGGTAAAGATTCAATGACAGTGTGTGTGTGCAGCATATAAATGTGTAATATGTCTTTTGGAGATGGATCATAAATTATTCTTTTTAAAGCTGTTGCACCTTAAATTTAGAAATGTTGCCCTCTCTGAAATAAAAATGTAATTAAACCCCACACCTAAATATTAACAATGAGTAGGTTTTCTGGACTTCCTCCACAAACCCAGTGGTGGACACTAACAAAGTAAATGTAATTTATTACTGTACTTAAGTAGCTTTTTTTATGTATCGGTACTTTACTGAATTATTTCCATTTAGTGAAACTTTTACTTTAACTTCACTACATTTCAAAGTCCAAAATCGTACTTTTTAACTTTATTTTTTTAAATTAGTCGTCCTTTTTTATTTATGGATAAAAACGTAAAACAAACACACAGCAAGCCAACAATCAGGGTAGAGCTAACTAACTGAGTGTTCTGTTTTTAACTTGTTGATAGTATCTACTTCACACCAATATACAGTTTAGCATTAGTTCAACATCAAATAGGACATTTAAATATGAATAAATGATAGAAGAAACTCCTAAACCAAACTATTAACATTCTATTAAAAAATTAGGTGCACTAAGAGTAGTATTAGAATCTTTTCACATAAACTCAGTTGATTAAGCAAAGAATCTTGTCAAAAAAAAAAAAAAATAGATAATAAAAACATTATAGCCACAATAAATCACAGTAGTTTTAATATTAAAGTACATACGAAGGCAAATACATTCGTGCTTTTACTCAGGTAAAGATTTAAAAGGACACTTTTACTGAAGTAATATGTTGTTTAGTGCACTAAAAGTGCAATAAAAGTAATAAAGAACACTGGTCAGAACTGCACATCTTATGGTAGATACTGGAAGAGGTTTAGCTGTCCAGCAGTACCATGCACAGCTAAACCTCTCCCAGTATCTACCATAAGATGTGCAGTTCTGACCAGTGTTCTTTATTACTTTTAATGTTGTTGTTATTAAACTTTTTGTATATAATTACACACTATTTTCCTCTTTCTTTCAGCTAATTATCTAATGGAAGTTGAGATTGATGCATTAGATATAATAGTCCTGAATCAATTGAGGATCGAATTGAAAAGCTTTAATTTCCCCATAACAATAAGTAATGTCGAGTTTGTGGAACTTAACATCACTACAGGTAACTGACTTTTCAGTTTCTATTGAGTCTCACAGTCACATTGTGTTAAACATTATATGATCAGCATGATTTTCTATTCACAGTGTGCGGCTTGAATGATACTGAATATCAGTGCAAGTGTGAGGATCAGTATTTCTGGCCATGTGAAAGGTGCACACAATATGGGTCTTGTAATAACGTCACCAGTTCCTCATGTGGCTGCATCAACGCTTTCCCAAATGATGGACAATTCTGCCAACCAGACACTGAGCTCTTGAGTACGTATGAAATTTCATACAAAACATAAACATGTCTGACTAAAGCTTGTTTTCTTACAGTCTGTTTCAATTAGAATTTATTTTTATAATTTTCTTTATGATGTTAATGATTTACTTTACATAGGTAACGCGACATGTCCAGTTGAAATACCCACAGGTAAAACTGCAACAATATCTATTATAAGATGTAAACATTTTCACCAGTCTTCCATATTATTGTTGTTGTTGTTGTTGTTGTTGTTAATATTATACTTTTTCTATATAATGATACAATTGATTTTCCGCCTTTTTTCTCAGTTGAGTATCTGGTCGAGGTTGAGATTGATGCAGCAGATATAGCAGTCCTGAATCTACTGAGGAGCAAATTAACAAACTTCATTAACTCCATAATAGATAATAACTTTGACATCATAGAAATTAACATCACTACAGGTAACTGACTTCTCAGATTTATTTTGTTAATGATTTGTTCCTCATGTGTCAGTATCAACGCATTCCCAAATAATGGATACTTCTACCAGTCATTCATTGAGTTGCTGAATATGCTGATATTTCTCTCTTGTGTTTTTAATGACCTTAAACTAAAATATTATACTGAGACTTGAATGCATTCAGTATAACAGCATTCAGGGTTTTTTTGTTTAAGTCACTGGATAGTGCTGACAAAATAAAATGTTAGTCATGAGAAAACATTTTTCAATGTAAAATAATAACAGAGCTAACAGTGTGTGTGTTTCTCAGATTCATTTGAAATATATACTTACAAGTCACAGCATTGTTTTAATAATATTTGATCTCAGCATGTTTTTCTATTCCACAGTGTGCAGTTTGAATGATACTAAATATCAGTGCAAGTGTGAGGATCAGTATTTCTGGCCATGTGAAAAGTGCACACAATATGGGTCTTGTAATAATGACACCAGTTCCTCATGTGGCTGCATCAACGCTTTCCCAAATGATGGATACTTCTGCCAGCCAATCACTGAGTTGATGAGTAAATATGAATTACCACAGAAAACATAAGCCTGACAAATTTTTGCTAATTTAATACTTTTTTTATTATACAATTGCAACCATTAGCTATCAATTTAATTTTATTTTGAGATGTTTTTGTACTGATCAAATTAAATAGGTGCATTTAAATCTACACAAATCTAAACAAACATGTTTTTAATTCCTAATGGAAAAGTTGTGAGTGGGTTAAATACAATGTATATTTAATTTTTAATCATGACATTTTGTTTTATAGATTCCTATCCATGCATACCCACCACAATTACCGGTAAAAATACACTTGCATTTCCCCTCAATATCTTATTATATGCACACAGCAAGACACCAGTCAGTGTAGTGCTTGAGCTCTGGTGTATCTCCTTATAACCAACATACAGTTCAGCTTCAGTTCAACAGCAGGCACAACATTTTGATAGTAATAAATGATGGAAGAATCTCCCGACTCGAACTCACCACAACACCAGTGGCTTTTTTGCAGGATTTGCTGGAAGTAGTTAAATAGAAAGTTTTTTTCTCAGGATAATTGTAATAGATCTCAATCAGTGTTTGACTCATTAGTATCATTCTATTAATAGATGTGTGTGCTAAGAGTAACAAAGTCTTTTTACATAAACTGAGTTAATTACGCAAAGAGTCTTGTGAAAAAAATAATAATAGGAACATTATAGCCATAATAAATCATAGTCCTTTACTACATCCATTTGTTATATTGTTCTTAATCTTTTAGTCATCAGGTTTGCGCCACCGCAACCGGTATTCCATTGTTCTCAGGTGTTAATGTTTAGAAATAGATTAAATAAAAAGGGAGAAGAGTAGCCCTGACATTTAATTGAAAATATAAACTAATGATACATGTTGCTTTTAACCCATTACTTTTCTGGATTGCTCCAGGACTGATTTCATGTATTTATATGTGAAGAAAAAAAAAAATCAATTCAGGAACATTGTTTTCACGGTATTTCTTTATATATAACTTTCTATAAGTTATTATCTTTTAGAGCAATATCAACTTTGAATAATGGACTGTTAATGTTAAAGTGTCTTCTTTTTAAAGACATTTAAATTGTGTATGTAGCACATTTTTATTGGGAAGTGTCTGACATTTAAGTTTAGGTAGGGCATTTACAGATGTGAGTCCCAAAATCTGTGGCGAAGGCTAACAGGTTAAACATCTGAGATATTATACATTTTTTAAACATGCCTTAGTTGATTTAATAATAATGTGTAACAGCATAAAATTGAATCAATTATTTGTATTATTCTTTTTTTTGTCTATGCTCTTCTTTGGCTTATACACAAAATAACATGCAGTTCCATCAACAACACCAGGTAAAGATTCAATGACTTTGTGTGTGTGTGTGTGTGTGTGTGTGTGTGTGTGTGTGTGTGTGTGTGTGTGTGTGTGTGTGTGTGTGTGTGTGCAGCATATAGATGTGTTATATGTCTTTTGGAGATGGATCATAAATTAGACTTTTTAAACTGTACTTAAGTAGCTTTTTTAAGTATCTGAACTTTAATGAATTATTTCCATGTAGGAAAACTTTTTCTTTCACTACATTACAATTTTCACAATACATTTTCTTTCACTAGTTCACTACATTAAAAAATCAAAAATCGTACTTTTTACTCATCAGCATTTTGGTAAATCAGTTGTTCCTTTTGAGTTATGTATGGGGGAAAACTTAACTGGTCAAACACACAGCAAGGCACCAATCATAGTAGAGCACATTCTCTGTTTTGAACTTGTTTTAGTTGCTGCTTGGTGTATCTACTCAGCACCAATATACAGTTCAGCTTCAGTTCAACAGCAAGTATTACATTTTGATAGCAATTACTGGTTCTAGTCAGAAAAACTTCTGACTAGAACCTTCCACAACATCTGTGGCCTTATATGGGCAATTTTTGGGAAGTAGTTGAAAAGAAGGCTTAGGGCTCATGACTATTTTATTAGATTTCAATCAGTGTTTGAGTCATTAATATCATTTTATTAATAGATCAGTGTGCTAAGAGTAACATTAGAGTTGGTTAACATAAACTGAGTTGATGAAGCAAAGAGTCTTGTAAAAAATAAATAAATAGGAACATTATAGACATAATAAATCAGAGTACTTCACTTCTTCCATCTAATATATTGTTATTAATGGTCTGAGATCGTATACATATTTATACATGCCTTAGTTAATTTCATAATAATGTTTAACAGCATGGAGTTGAATCATTTATTTGTGTTTTTATTTTTCTGTCTATGCTCTTCTTTGGCTTTTACACAAAATAACATGCAGTTCCATCAACAACACCAACAGGTAAAGATTAAATGACAGTGTGTGGTAAATCATCTTTCTCCCACTGTGTTGATGAATTCTGGCTTTTTATTTATTTATTTATTTGTTTGTTTTAGAAAATGTTTAATTTATACAGTTCTTATCATTTTTCTAATCATTTCTCTTTCTTATATAGAAAATTCAACAACTACAACACAAGCAGGTGAAGTTTCACTGACAGTGTGTTTATATATTAATGTGTGAACTTTCCACACTTCCAGATACTTCAAAATCTTTACTCCATTCATCCGTTATATTGTTCTTAAACATCTGAGATATTATGATGTTTTAAACATGCCTTAGTTGTTTTCTTAATAATGTGTAACATCATGGAGTTAAATCATTTAATGTTTTTTCTTCTTTTTCTGTCTATACTCTTCTTTGTCTTTTACACAAAATGACATGCAGTTCCATCATCAACAGGTAAAGATTCAATGACAGTGTGTAGTAAATCATCTTTATCCCACTGTGTTGATGAATTCTAGCGCTGTATTTATTTATTTATTTATTTATTTATTTATTTTGTTTGTTTGTTTGTTTTAGAAAATGGTTAATTTATAAATTTCTTCTCTTAATTTTTTTCTTATCCTATCTCTCTCTCTCTCTCTCTCTCTCTCTCTCTCTCTCTCTCTCTCTCTCTCTTCTCTCTCTCTCTTATATAGAAAATTCAACAACTACAACACAAGCAGGTGAAGTTTCACTGACAGTGTGTTTATATATTAATGTGTGAACTTTCCATCCATCTGTTATATTGTTCTTAAACATCTGAGATACATTTTTAAACATGCTTTAGTTAGTTTCATAATAATGTGTAACAGCATGGAGTTGAATCATTTATTTTTCTGTCTATGCTCTTCTTTGGCTTATTCACAAAATGACATGCAGTTACATCAACATCACCACCAGGTAAAGATTCAATGACTGTGTGTGTGTGTGTGTGTGTGTGTGGTGTGTGTGTGTGTGGTGTGTGTGTGTGTGTGTTGTGTGTGTGTGTGTGTGTGTGTGTGTGTGTGTGTGTGTGTGTGTGTGTGTGTGTTTAGCATATAGATGTGTAATATGTCTTTTGGAGATGGATCAAAAATTAGACTTTTTAAAGCTGTTGTATGTAAGATTTAGAAATGTTTTCCTCTTTGAAATAACCATGCAGTTAAACTCTACTCCTGAAGCTCAGTAAAGGGTAGGTTTCCTGGACTTCCTCCACATACACAGTGGTGGACAGTAACAAAGTAAATGTATTTTGTTACTGTACTTAAGTAGCTTTTTCATGTTTCTCTACTTTACTAAATGATTTTCATCTGGGGAACTTTTACCTTAACTTAACTACATTTCAAAGTTAAAAAAAGTACTTTTTACTCAACTGCATTTTGTAAACTCAGTCGTTCCTTTTCATTTATGTATTGGAAAAAACGTAACTGCTAAAACACACAGCAAAGCACCAATTAGAGTAGAGCACCTTCTTTGTTTTAAATTTGTTTTAGTTGCCGCTTGGTGTATCTACTCAGCACCAATATACAATTCAGCTTCAGTTTAACAGCAAGTAGGACATTTTGATAGCAATTACTGATAGAAGAAACTCCTGACTAGAACCTTCCACAACATCTGTGGCCTTATATGGGCAATTTTTGGGAAGTAGTTGAAAAGAAGGTTTTGGGCTCATGACTATTTTATTAGATTTCAATCAGTGTTTGACTCATTAATATCATTTTATTAATAGATCAGTGTGCTAAGAGTAACATTAAAGTCGTTTAACATAAACTGAGTTGATGAAGCAAAGAGTCTTGTGAAAAAATAAATAAATAGGAACATTATAGACATAATAAATCAGATTACTTCACTTCTTCCATCTAATATATTGTTATTAATTGTCTGAGATCGTATACATATTTATACATGCCTTAGTTAATTTCATAATAATGTGTAACAGCATGGAGTTGAATCATTTATGTGTTTTTATTTTTCTGTCTATGCTCTTCTTTGGCTTTTACACAAAATAACATGCAGTTCCATCAACAACACCAACAGGTAAAGATTAAATGACAGTGTGTGGTAAATCATCTTTCTCCCACTGTGTTGATGAATTCTGGCTTTTTATTTATTTATTTATTTGTTTGTTTTAGAAAATGTTTAATTTATACAGTTCTTATCATTTTTCTCATCATTTCTCTTTCTTATATAGAAAATTCAACAACTACAACACAAGCAGGTGAAGTTTCACTGACAGTGTGTTTATATATTAATGTGTGAACGTTCCACACTTCCAGATACTTCAAATCTTTACTCCATTCATCCGTTATATTGTTCTTAAACATCTGAGATATTATAATGTTTTAAACATGCCTTAGTTGTTTTCATAATTATTTGTAACAGCATGGAGTTAAATCATTTAATGTTTTTTCTTCTTTTTCTGTCTATACTCTTCTTTGTCTTTTACACAAAATGACATGCAGTTCCATCATCAACAGGTAAAGATTCAATCACAGTGTGTAGTAAATCATCTTTATCCCACTGTGTTGATGAATTCTAGCGCTGTATTTATTTATTTATTTATTTATTTATTTATTTTTGTTTGTTTGTTTGTTTTAGAAAATGGTTAATTTATAAGTTTCTTCTCTTAATTTTTTTCTCATACTCTCTCTTTCTCTCTCTCTCTCTCTCTCTCTCTCTCTCTCTCTCTCTCTCTCTCTCTCTTCTCTCTCTCTCTTATATAGAAAATTCAACAACTACAACACAAGCAGGTGAAGTTTCACTGACAGTGTGTTTATATATTAATGTGTGAACTTTCCATCCATCTGTTATATTGTTCTTAAACATCTGAGATACATTTTTAAACATGCTTTAGTTAGTTTCATAATAATGTGTAACAGCATGGAGTTGAATCATTTATTTTTCTGTCTATGCTCTTCTTTGGCTTATTCACAAAATGACATGCAGTTACATCAACATCACCACCAGGTAAAGATTCAATGACTGTGTGTGTGTGTGTGTGTGTGTGTGTGTGTGTGTGTGTGTGTGTGTGTGTGTGTGTGTGTGTGTGTGTGTGTGTGTGTGTGTGTGTGTGTGTGTGTGTGTTCAGCATATAGATGTGTAATATGTGTTTTGGAGATGGATCATAAATTAGTCTTTTTAAAGCTGTTGTATGTAAGATTTAGAAATGTTTCCCTCTCTGAAATAACCATGCAGTGGTGGACAGTACTGTATTTTGTAAATGTATTTTGTTAATGTTCTTTAATAGCTTTTTCACGTATCTGTACATTTCGGAATTATTTCCATTTAGGAAAACTTTTTCTTGAAGTTTACTACATTTAAAAATCTAAAATACTACTTTTTACTCATCAGCATTTTGGTAAATCAGTTGTTCCTTTTGAGTTATGTATGGGGGAAAAAACTTAACTGGTTAAACACACAGCAAGGCACCAATCAGTGTAGAGCACATTCTCTGTTTTGAACTTGTTTTAGTTGCTGCTTGGTGTATCTACTCAGCACCAATATACAGTTCAGCTTCAGTTCAACAGCAAGTATTACATTTTGATAGCAATTACTGATAGAAGAAACTTCTGACTAGAACCTTCCACAACATCTGTGGCCTTATATGGGCAATTTTTGGGAAGTAGTTGAAAAGAAGGTGTAGGGCTCATGACTATTTTATTATGATATATATTATATATATATTTATATTATGGTATATATTTATGTATACATATTTATACATGCCTTAGTTAATTTCATAATAATGTTTAACAGCATGGAGTTGAATCATTTATTTGTGTTTTTATTTTTTTGTCTATGCTCTTCTTTGGCTTATACACAAAATAACATGCAGTTCCATCATCAACACCACCAGGTAAAGATTCATTTACTGTGTGTGGTAAATCATCTTTCTCCCACTGTGTTGAAAAATTCTGGCTTTTTATTTATTTATTTGTTTGTTTGTTTTAGAAAATGTTTAATTTATACAGTTCTTATCTTTTTTTCTCATCTTTTCTCTTTCTTATATAGAAAATTCAACAACTACAACACCAACAGGTGAAGTTTCACTGACAGAGTGTTTATATATTAATGTGTGAACTTTCCACACTTCCAGATACTTCAAAATCTTTACTCCATTCATCCGTTATATTGTTCTTAAACATCTGAGATATTATGATGTTTTAAACATGCCTTAGTTGATTTCATGATTATGTGTAACAGCATGGAGTTGAATCATTTATTTGTATTCTTCTTTTTCTGTCTATGCTCTTCTTTGTCATGCAGTTCCATCATCAACACCAGGTAAACATTCAATGACAGTGTGTAGTAAATCATCTTTATCCCACTGTGTTGATGAATCCTAGCACTGTATTTATTTATTTATTTATTTATTTATTTTTATTTATGTTTGTTTGTTTTAGAAAATGGTTAATTTATAAATTTCTTCTCTTCATTTTTTTCTCATCCTTTCTCTCTCTCTCTCTCTCTCTCTCTCTCTCTCTCTCTCTCTCTCTCTCTCTCTCTCTCTCTCTCTCTCTCACTCATATAGAAAATTCAACAACTACAACACAACCAGGTGAAGAACAAGTAGAACATTTTGATAGTATTAACCAATAGATAAACTTTTATACTTTTCACATAAATTGAGTTGATTATGTAAACAGTCTTGTAAAAAAATAAGAAATAGAAACATAATAGCCATAATAACACACCATGCTGCATCACACCATCTAAACACTAGCTAGACAAGCTCTGCTCTCCAACCTAAAGACAAAGCTAGTGTGTATCTCCTTCAGAGTGACTGATGGTCTAAAAGTACAGTGGCAGAAATAAAATGAAGGTACACCAGACAACCATTGTAAGATTATATAGAGTTCTTAGGACCTGTTGAAGAGGATGCAGAAACCATTTCTCATTAAAGTGACCACTGGAGTTACCAAGTGAAGGTTTTTGGTTTGATTAGACCAAGATCAGGATACTGTATTATGTTTCAAAGCACTATTTGTGGTGCAAACTTTACACAGGCCAAAACTCAAATAACAGCATTCGTACATAATACACTGATATTTGGTGGTGCCAAAATAATTTTTGATGCTACTTCTCATAAATCTTTTTTAACAAGTAGATACTGTTTTACAGTGGCCATGTCAAAGTCCAGATTGAAATCTCTTTGACAAATTGTAACACTTTTTTGAAGAGAAGGAAAAAATGCAGTCAAAAAGCAGCCAACCATCTTATAAACTCTGGAACAAATCTGCCAGGTGGAATAGATGAAAATGTGTACAAAGTTGGAAGGAACTTACCCCAACAGATGTAAAGCTGTTATTTAACTGATATGTGGTTTCACCAACAATTACTCTGAGGGGGTTAAAAACTTATGCAAACAGCTTTTATTTTACTTTTAATATGGCCTTATTTAAAAAACTACAGTATGTAAGACTGTTTTTTTTAATATTTTTTTATAAACCTTATGCTTGTTCTACAACTGATTCTGAATTCAATATGTCCATAGCAAACACCACTACACCTACTCCTACTCCTGCTTCTTCTACAACTACCACAACAACAACTACAACAACAACAACCAAACCATGTGTGATTTTAATCCTTGTTCTTTCCTGTATTAAACAAAATACTTTTTTACTTTTTTTTTTAAGTAATTGTTGTAACTGTATTTTATTAATATATTTTACAGATTCAACTTTAAGTTTTGCACTAACAATTAATGAAACATTTGATTTCGCACTCATGGACAAAACTACTGCAAAATACAAAGATTATGATTCAAAAATAAGGACATCTGTAAGTGTTGTATAATATAATTTGATACAATAACTATTACCCATTTAATACTGAGAAATTATTATTATGATTATATTATTATTATTATTATTATTATTATTATTATTATTATAGTAGTGACATACTGTATATACTTCCATTCTGAAATTATTTCTTAGGTTGATAAGAGCTTCAATGCTGTCTCTGACTATGTGAGTAACTCTGCAAGCGTGACTGCCTTCAGGTGATGTTACTTTTTATAATCTGCAATAATTCAAAATCAATATTTTAATTAAAACAAAGCTTGAATTGTTGTATTATTTAAAAAAATAATGTTTTTAATTATTGTTCCATGGTTTAAACAGATCTGGCAGCATCATCGTAGACTTTACTATTGAAACAACAAATACCAACTTGAATTTATTATCAGTGAGCCAAACCCTTGTTAATAATCTCAAAGATCAGGGATTAACTGTGAACGATAATGCACTCAGCCAAAGTGGTAAGAACTTGTTAACTATAAAAAGTCCATTATTAATGTTGTACATATTTACAATTTTAATAAATTTTGGAAAAAGTTTAATTGTGTATTTGGCTCTTAATTTCAGTAAACGGTGGACTATACAACATGCCCGACTATATATATCCTGGGAACGATCTCCTACTGACCTGCAGTCCTCCAGAGAGTAAAAACATAAAATGGTACCGTAATGGAGAGGATCTACAGAATTTAAATGATTATGAAGTTATTCAAGGTAACCTCACTGTAAAGAAAGCAAGTGACAGTGAAAGTGGTAAGTCTGAGATCATTCTGTTAAATCTGCTTACAGTCGTCAGAAATAATGTGTAAACATGATATATACATTAACAAATAGTATTTAATGATAAAATGTACTGTTATTACATGAAGATGACAAAAATATATATACTGTAATGAGAGGCAGCATATGTTTTTTTTTTTTTTAAATAAACCTGTTCAATATCTTTTGACAGTAATTGAAACTAAATATTGTTTTGCAACTAATTTATGATTCCATTTCTCAACACAATATAAGGCTGAACATATAGAGTACTATGCAATATACTGTATAGATTCTTTTAAAAATACAGAAATTAAAACATTTCTAATAAACAATTGCATATCAATATAAAGGCAAAAAATTATAAATTAAATTTTATCAATAAATGCATTTTAAAGCAAATTGTCTGGTAAGATTTACTGAGCATTGAGGAAAATCTGCCACAATTCTTCTCCAGATTTTGATTAGTGCACCTTTTATGTTTTCTCAGGTCAGTACAAATGCATCACAACAGTAAATTCTCTGCCCTATGTTATATGGCAAAATATTAAAATTGAGCCATACCCCGTTATCCAAGTAACCAGCAACAAAACTGAAAAATGTTCGGATGCAACAATCACACTGCAGTGTTGTGTTCAGAAGAGCTATCAGGTGCAATGGAGCTCAGCATGTAGCACAACTTCAACAGGTAACATGCAGCTCTTTTCTTTTCTTAAATGACAATGAATATTATGAGGAATGATAATTTGGTTGACTTTTTTACTACATCTTGTCATTTAATTGTGGTGCACAGACCGCCAGACAGGCTGCATATTATGTGACTATATAGTTAAACAAGCCGAGTGCAACAATGCTGACCAAGAAATAAAGTTCACATGTCAACTTGCACCTTCCATTCCCATAAATTCCAACTCAAAGACCACCATAATAAGTGTAAAAAATGAACGTGAGTAACCAGCTATTTTTTATAAAAAATTCTTCCCCATGTCAGTATCAAACATAGGAAAGTGTGTCATGTGGAAATAAAATAAAGGATTATTGTTTATAATTATAATCTGAGGTTGCATATGTAACATTGTGTCGTTGACTCATAGAGTAAATAACATTTTTCATTTCTCGATTTTTTTAGCATTTTCCTGCTATAATAGTTTTTTTGGAGCTGGAAAGGATGGAGTTATAGTCAATGGTTCCTGCAGCAGTGACAAAGTAGGCTATCAAATAGCTCAGTGTATTTCAAATGTTTGGAAGGTCATAGATGATCAGTGTGTTCTGCGGAACTTTGCGAATTTATTGGCTGTAGCTGAGGTAGTTTGACTTTCTTTTAACTTCCATGATGTATAATATTATTTCAGTTTTTTTATTTGTTTCCAAATAAGAATTTAATGTTGTTTGTTTTCAGGTATTAACAGTGGAAAACATTCAAGATTTTATGAGCAACCTCAGCAGTAATGCTACATCAGAGATTGGCAATATCACTGACTCTTCGGCAACCATAGTAACAATTGTAAAAATACTCAACATTGTTTCCAGTCTCTCACAAACAATTTTGATTGATAAACCCATTATGGAGGTAGGCACCTTTTTTTGTAATAATACAAAGAAATCAGTGAGTGTAAATTTTTATTTAAAGTTAATTCTATGTAAAAATTACGTGAAGTAAAAAGTTTTAACATTTCCTCTGGGCTTATATAATCTATACTAAAATTGTATAAATAGTATAATGTAGCAATTTGACAGTTACTTCTTTTGTAACTCATACTCCATTTTGCTAAAAATATAAAGTTTTATGTTATAATATATATATTTTTTTTTTCAATTTCAAGAACTTCCTAAGCACATCCGATGTCATTGGCTCAGACGGTGCACGAGGCCAATGGATGCTTATAAACAATAACAATGCAAACAAGAATATTAGTTCTGTTCATCTGAACTCGACTGAAAGCATTGCCCGTAGACTTAATAGTGAAAGCTTCAACATAACAACAAACCTCTCTTCTCTCAATAAACTTTCCTTTAAAGGCCCTTTTACTGGAGTATTTGGAAAAAATTTAACTACCCAAATAAATATTCCAGCAAATAATGCATCAACGTCCTTCACAGTCATCATTTCTGAAGCTCTTGATAATATCTTACCTGTTCGAAATCTGACCTACAACAACAGCAGTCAAACTGGGACCAGCATCAATGGAGATGTAGCTGTGATTGAGACAAACACAACAATTGAGGACATCTTACTTTCTTTTAATGTAAAAAATAAGACACTGGGAAGCCCTCAGTGTGTCTATTGGAACTTCGCACTTTTGAATGGCATTGGAGGTTGGGACACGACTGGATGTCAACTAAAACCAGTAGGGAATGAAACTGGACGATTCACATGTGAGTGCAATCACACAACTTCCTTTTCAATTCTGATGTCACCATTTACCTTATCTAAAGAACAAACCACAGCCTTAGCCTATATAACTTACATTGGTGTGGCAATTTCAATGGCCAGCTTGGTTTTGTGCCTCATCATTGAAATCATTATATGGAAATCCGTGACAAGAAATGACACATCCTACATGCGCCATGTCTCCATAGTCAACATTGCTGTCTCCCTTCTGATTGCGAACATATGCTTCATCATTGGAGCAGCAGTTGTAAATAATGGCGAGGGTCCCTGCAGTACAGCAACCTTCTTCATGCACTTATTTTATCTCGCCCTTTTCTTCTGGATGTTTGTCTCAGCACTCTTGCTCTTCTACCGCACCATCATGGTCTTTTCAAGAATGACCAGAGGAGCAATGATGGCCATAGGCTTCACTGTTGGCTATGGAGCCCCATTAATCATAGCTGTTGTTACTGTGGCATCTACAGCTGGGGGCCATGGATACATTCAAAAAAATTACAATTGCTGGCTGAACTGGAATGAAACAAAGGCCCTCCTGGCATTTGTGATTCCTGCTCTGACTATTGTTGCTATAAACCTCCTGGTGCTTGTTGTGGTTCTGTGTAAGATGTTGAGGAGAGGAGGTTCAACTCAACCAGATGAAAAACATCCTTTAGTGGTCATTGCTAGATGTGTGGCGATTTTAACTCCTCTCTTTGGTCTAACGTGGGGCTTCGGCATTGGAACCATGGTGTCACCAAATTTTGGGATTCATGTGGTGTTCGCCTTCCTTAACTCACTGCAGGTAAAAAAGACATGCTACTCTAATTTTCTCTCTAATTTTGAATGCACATCTTTAAATTAATATTAATAACAACAATGCATTATAGATATTTGTTGTATTTCATACAGTAAATGTTTGAAAAATAATATTCTTTCAAAGGGTTTCTTTATTTTGGTGTTTGGAACATTACTGGATAGTAAGGTATGATCACTTTAAATCTACCTTACAACTCTTTATTTAAAAAAACACAAACAGCTACAAATAATGCTTAGTTTAATATTGCATGTTTTGTGGTTGCAGGTCCGAGAAGCATTGGCAGGAACGTTTTCACTGAGGAACTTAAGCTCCAATCGCACTAGGGTAAATACACCTCATTGTATACTGTATATGCTAGTTCTTTTAGGAACTACAGGTGAATACAATTCACTCTTACTTTACTTTAATAATTATAGTTGACAATGGATGTGTTTAAATTACAGAGTACTAGTGCCGGACCTTCATCCTCAAGTGGATTCCCTTTCATTCAGAGGTTACGGCATAGAAGTAAGTAACTGAATTAAAAGTTTATTAATATGGAATTCTTCATTGATAAGGCTATTTTGTCACACTGTAGTATATGCTTATGTAATTTTTTACAATTCGTATACACATCCATTTTAAATCTCTAATGATTGTTTTCCCTAGTTTGCATTGCTTGTTGATTGCCTGCTTTGTCTTTGATTCTGCCTTTAAATTTTGACTTTTATATTCTACTGTGTTTGTACCTGTCAATATCCTCATTACATCACAATGACACTGTCCTGTCTCTACCACCTCAAGTAACCACACTATAGGTTTCCTCCAAATGTTTATAACATGTATTATTTTTACATTTGGGTCATTTATTTGACTTTGTTAATTTAATTCTTACTTTACTACGATTACATTTTGCTTTCGGCTTTCTTATGTGCTAACGTTATCATGCACTATGCATGTGAGCCTTGTCCTAAATTGTGAATAAATTAACACGATGTTGTTTGGTCTTTTGCAGATATGTACAATGTATCGAACCCTGGCTTTACATCATCTTCAAGCACCAATGATGCTGTTGTTTAGAATGAAGCTAACAAACTGTACCCATATTATAAGAGTCAAACATTACATAGTACATCTGCATGCAAAACATTAAAACACTTTTTGTTTGAAATTTACAATATTAATAAATAAAGGAATCTAATACAATGCAAAATAAGGAATTAAATTTGGAATTGCTTACAAATAACGAACTGAATAATTGCTTATAGAGTCATTAAGCTTATTCAATATACACTATATGCCCAAAGGGGAAACTATATGGCCAAACATTTTGAATATCTGACCATAACACACTCATGTCATTTTCTGACTGTGTTATTCCAGATTTACTTCAACTTTGCTGTTATAATTGCCTCCACTCACCTGGAAATGTTTTCTACTAGTTTTCTCTAGCTAAAAACAACACCCATCAATTCACAGTTTGCAAAGATTCGAATGGAATAACTCAAGGGGCTTGTACAGAGCTCTGAGCTAAAGAAAACCAATTCCAATTCCAAAAAAACAAAATACAATAGAAAGCCTTTCCAGGAGGTATGAGGGGCTAATGGGATTCAATTTTTTGAATAGGATGTTCAAAAAGAGTATTTTCAGGTGTCCATAAATGGCCATATATACAATTTCTACAACAACTCAGCCATCAAACTTCATCATTCTTGGCTGATGTTTAAGGCCATTTATGATACAAAGACCCATGCTCACACATTCTAATGAAAAATTTCCTTCATTCTTTAAATCTTTCAAATAAATCTTTACATTTTTAAGCAAATTATAGTGTAGTTATTAATTAAAGCTAGAACCTAAAGAATCTGCAGTTTGATGGCAAGCAATTATTTAATGTTTTGCAGTTTATTTGCCCCCCTCTCAACAAACACACACACTAATATATGTTTATATTAAAATAAATGAATTATAAATTGAAATAATAATAATAAAGTTTAAATAATAATTTTAAAAACTCTCATACTTTATATTGATTTCTTTCCAACTGGTATTTTGATTGTTTTCCTATTTCATTAGATAATTTTCTATTAAAAATTTCCTTATATTATTATTTTGCACACACTGATTGTTTCTTCATTATTTGACCTTTTCTGTTTAAAAACATCACAAGGTTGGTTGGATGTTGTTAATGTGTCTGAAATAAATCTTACTTTACAAATGAATTACACTTTGCATTTAGTGGTTTGTTCTATTTAATCACATTAGTTTGAGATGTTTGGCATTAAAAACTTTTTAATTCTTTTTTGAAACAGTGAAAATTAACCATTTTTACACAGCACACTGTCCTCTCTTATTATATTGTTTAACTAGTAGGATGACCTCAGTATGACTGCACAATATATTAACACTTCATTAACAATAGCATGCTGTTTGATTTGAGAAAATACACAATACGTGACTGTAGAATTATTAGGTATAGAGTTAGGATAAAATAGTTAGAATTAGAACCTTAATATATAAATATTATTGTTAATAATGTTCATTATTTCATTATTAACATACATTAGTCATTGATAGTTATTAGGAGTCAGACAGTATTCAAGTAAAGAGTATTCTGGGAATGGAATTATTTTTTAGCATTTTGTGCCAGATTGTAAAACAATAGTCTGCCTGTGTAAAATGCCTGTTATAAATTACCATCTCTTACTATCTGTGTAACTGAAAATTGAAAATGTTAATTTACAGAATTTATAAATAAATTTATAAATACTGTAAATGTGGCAGTAATACTCAGGTGTGCACATGGTTTTGGTAGTATGATGTAAAATCCCTATAACCTGCGTCACCTTTAAAATCCTGATAACTCAGAATCAGGAAGCAGGAAAATACAGAAGTCTAAAACTGGTCTAGCAAGTAGAAAAACAATAGGATTAGGCTTTAATTCTAAAGCATCTACATGGTCAAGTGTCAGAAATAATAACCCAGAAAGCTAAGAAGGCTCTGGCAAACCTGCTCATGTTTAGTGTGATAAAAGTAGACTGGCTGGAGCTAAGGTAAGACCTAAAAACTACAATTTAATTAGAAAGTTAACACCTTGTTCCCTTTATTCTATATTTTATGTATTAGTGTGTCTTTATTATTCAATACTACTTATAGAAGAGAGTTTTTTTATATTTGCATGTCTTGCTCGAAAAAAGGCAGTAGCTTTGAAATGTCGTATTGTGTAATCTCAAACAGTTATTAAGGAATATCAACAAAAACCCTCTTGCTAGTGCATTAAATATAATGAAAATGTATGCACTGGTATATTCTGTTAATAATTATAAATGTATTTGTGAATTCAGTACATGTACAGAGTGAGAAACGTGGACACCTACCAACCTACCTACTTATTAACTTAAACATTTATTTATCTTAAAATATATTTAAAAAGTTAATTATAATACTAGAGAGTTTGGAATGAATGTTATAATAATATAAAGATTAAGATAGTTAAAATTCAAGACTCTCAGACATTTCTTGGACAAATTCAACTTTGTTTTACATACATGCAGTTGTTTTGTAGCAATGTTTTAGCACTTTTATCATACAATTAATTCTATGTAAAAACATCACATTTCACAAGCTAATTCAAAATTATTTAAAGTTACAAACAAGTAAATTATATATTAAGTAAAGAAATATAATATAAAGAAATATAATTTTAATGATGTTTGATCTATAGATAATTTAATGTTTTCCTTTTTTGTAAATGTTTAAATGCCATTAACTAATTGAAAAGTGATGCATGGAAATGTGTATTAATATTAACATCTGATACTGTTATATGATAATACATTGACCACACTGTAATGCTCAGGTTTGTTTGATTTTGACAATGGTTGTACATGTTCCTTTAAAAGTATTTCTGGATACTCTGCACATTACAGGTTTATATAATTGCCCTTGTTTTAATTCCTTAGTATGTAGCTTATACAGAGACTTATATCACAGATACGAAATTAATGAAACTAGAATGAGTAAAACTTCCATTAGCATATAAATCTGAACCAGGTGGAAGTTTTAGTTATAATTGGAATCAGTTGAATGACAGTCTGAATACTATATGTGACTTTGTACTATTGAACTTCTGAATGTGCCCAGTAACTCTTATTTTATACTTATGTAGAAATACTGAAGTGAAACCCACTGTAGTTTAAAATTTGCCTCAGGATCATGGGCAATAAAGGTAAGTTAAATAATTGTTTAGGAATGCAACAGTAATAATAAGTTAGAATAGTTTTTATTATCTGCAAATGAATAAATTTCATATCAATATTTTTGCTTTTGTAAAAAAAAGCAAAGTCTACAGTTATTTGGAATATTATAGTTATACAATATATAGTATAAGTCTATAGTTACTCTGAATAGTATAGAAACATAACATCAGTCTGAACTATTTAAAAATTCAGAACATAAAGCTTTTTTTTATTTTTACAATGATTATACTTTTTTAAAAATAAATTGTCAACAGCTGGCATGTTGTTGCCAATAGGTACCCACTGTTCCTTAATTCCCAGCCACAACTCTATTTGTATAATGTTTATTTGGTTCATGAGAAATTACAGTGTATGGCTATTTTTTTCCTTTTCAAATTTTATTGCACAGAGACAACACCAGACTGTTTTCTGAGATTTGTTGTCATCCTACTCATTTATATACATGAGGTGAACTTACAAGGACGTTCAGACATGACTGTAAAGGTAAAGTTTAACACAGCTTCAAAATGTGAATTTAGAATAATTTTAAAGAGATGTAAAATAGGATTTTCAAAAGTGACTTCGTTATCAGTTTGGTTGTTAGGACCGGGTCAGGCAATAAGATATAAAATTACAGACAACAGAATTTAGCACTATTGAGGGATTTGGGGTAAATTAGGAATTGGGAGGAAGTCCTCAAATATCTCGAGAGTTCTCGAGTCATTGCCATTTTGTTCTGAATTTGACATCACACACAAAGACACACTCATATTGTACAGCTCATATTTGGCTGCCAGCATGCCTGGTGCCATCAAGCAGCCACATCCATTTTTAGTGGAAAACCAAAGCAAACAATAATTAAGAACAAAACCAGAAGAACTGAGGAAAGACTAGAATAAAAAATAAAGAAATTATACCCTCAGCAGGTTGTTGTGTAATGCAAACTCTTGCAGGCAAACATACAAAAACATTAGCTTAAACGAAATATTTTCAACAAAAGAGGAATGAAAATGAAGAAGGATTCTAGGTTACATATGTAACGTCTCTAGGTTACGAACGTAACCGTAGTTCCCAGAGGGAACGAGACGCTGCGTCGAAACGCTTTGGTAACGTGTCTAAATGTTCACGCTCTGAAATAACTTGTGTAATCACCAGTGGGTTGACGTCATGACCAGCAAGTATAAAACACACATGGAGTGAAGCTGGTGCCAGCTTCTGTAAAGGAGAAGAAAGCACTGCAGGGATGCCTAGAAAATGTGGCTTAGAGACACAGCATCTCGTTCCCTTAGGAAACGAGGGTTACATACGTAACTTAGAGACATTCCCTTTGAGGAACTCGCACTGCATCAAAATGCTTTGGGAACGCGTGTAGAGGAGAGGACAGAGGGGCCAGGAGTGGCAGTGCTGTCCAGGTTATAGAACCGCACAAAGGTCAGTAGTGGACCAGCCCACAGCATTGCAAATCTCTTGGAGATTTCATCTGACATGAGATTTGTACTCCAGAGGACCACGTTTTTCCTGGTGTGTGGCCTGGAATGGAGGAGGATAGAATGCCTGTTACCTTACAGGTTGTGGAATGTCCGAGAGCACCTTGGGGATGTAACCCATTCGGGGGTACCGAAAGGCACTGGTCATAGCTGGAGTGAACTCCGGGAAGGAAGAGGGTCTTGATGGAAAGGTGCCTTCAAGATGCCTCGGCTAGAGACTCAAAAACGATGGCTAGGTCCCACCCAGGCACTCTAGATTGTACTGGAGGCCTCAGAAGAAGATGCGTTACAAGACCGTCTCTGCCCAGAGATTGCGCTGCAAAGGGTGTGTGATATGCCGAAATGTTTAGAGTCGTATACTTTCAGTGTGGATGGAGCCAACCCCTTAGTGAACTGTCCTTGGAGGAACTCCAGCACTGAGCCAACCTGGCAGTGGATTGGATCCAGCTGGTGGTGCTCACAGCCACAGCCTCCACAACTCTGGATGGGGGTGAAATATAGACTCCCAGCACGGGGCCTAGGGATAGGAATCTGGGATCTCTCCAAACATCTAAGGCACGTAGACATCGCCACAAGACCTTGATGGTACGGAGAGGATTGCCCTCCTGTGAGAACCCATAGTTCCTGAGCCACCACTGAAGGGGTCTTATGTGCAGCAGGCCAAATGGAATAACACTAGACGACGCAGCCTTGATCCGTAGCAGTTTAGCAGCAAGGTGGTTCTCTGACTGGAGAAAGCACACTCCTTCCGGCGTTCAGCTGAAACTCCAACACTTCCATGTGGGCGAGAACGACATCTAGATGCCGGACCGCCAACTGCTCTGATTGAGTTCAAATCAACCAATCATCGATGTATTTGAGGATGCGGATGCCCTGGAACCTCAGGGAAACCAGAGCCACATCCACACATTTTGTGAAGGTGTGGAGCGAGAGGGCAAGGCCAAATGGAAGAAGCCGATACTGGTAAGCTTCGGCCCTGAAAGCAAACTTTAGGAACTTTCTGTGAAAAGGCAGGATGGATACATACATGTGACCAGTCCTGGGATCTGATTTAGGACACAACCTGCTTGAGGGTTGTGTCTTATGAGTAAGAGGTTTAGCTGATGTAGATCCAAGATAAGATGCAACCCTCCGTCCTTTTTGGGAACTATGAAGTAACGACCGTAAAACCTGGACTCCCGGTGGCCTTCTTCCTCAGGAGAGTGTTTACTTCATGTTCCAAGACCAGAGCCTGCTGGTTTCCCACCTGGGTGGGAAGGATCCCATGGAAACGGGGCGGAGGAGATCCAAACTGAATCGAGTAACCTCGCTCTATAGTGCGCTGGACCCACTGAGACATGTTTGGAAGAGCTTTCCAAGCTGCCAGAAAGTGCCTTAAGGGTATCAGTCTCTCAAGACTGACCTCCTGTGTGCCTAGAGCTGGCACAATGCCCTAAAGCACCATGGGTGGCAGGGTTAATGGACCAGGTCCCAGGAGGAGCCAGGGCAGGGCGGGCACCAGATCCAGCCATGCAACGTTCCCCTCTCAGGGCTGGATCCCGAGAAAAGTCGGGACTTTTTCGCCTTCTTGTTAAAGATGACAGTCCTTAGATCTGTTACCACACGCTACATCTCTGTACCTCATGATGGGAGGTGGAGGGTTGCGGTTATGCTCACTGAGCAGTGGTTGTGCTCACTGAGCAGCCCAGCGTGGGAGGTACTGCTGGAACGCAGCCGCCTGTTTTTTACTTCCCTGAAACCTCTCAACCACCGCGCTTACAAAATTGCCGAAGAGGCCAGAAGAAGCTAGTGGGGCGTCCAGCAGTATGGCCCTGTCTCTATCAAACATTTCTGACAAAGTGAGCTCTGACGGAGCTTGTGAACATGGCCGCCCAGGGCACCTCCCACATCCAGCTCATGCAGCAGGTCAGCCTGATATGCCTGTAACAAAGCCATGGTGTGCAGGGACGCAGCAGCTTGACCTGCCAAAGCATAAGCTTTACCCATGAGAGCCAACGTATTACATAGTGGCTTTGTGGATAGTGGGATAGTAGTCTAAAGGGAGTAGGCCATCCTGGGGGAAAGATTGCTGAAAAGCGTGTCTTCAACCCACGCCATCGTACCCATGTTCTTTCCAATGTGGGAATACACTGTCAACCCAGGGGTAAAGGGGCGGGCCGAAAAAAGCTCTGCAAGGTCCATCTGTCAGCCCCATGAGCTGGTGGGGTCAGAACTGCGAGGAGTTAGGGCACCCTGTTCAAAGAGTGCCCAGCGGGAGCAGAGCGAGCAGAGACATACGAGCACAGTGAGTGCAATCGGCTCCCTCGAGAACCGACTTAGCATTCTCCCCTCCCAAGCAAGCCACACAAAAGCTGTAAATGTGTTTTTAACCTTCTAGCTTGCTTTCATTGTCTTTTTTACTTTTTGTTTTCAAAATATACAGATAAACAATTGACAAGTACAACACATACACACAGAGCACTTAGTGAACAAACAGAAGCTGGTGCCGGCTTCACTCCATGTGCGTTTTATACTTTCTGGTCGTGATGTCACCCTGCCCGTGACGGCCAGCGTCCAATTTTTGACTGATTACACACATTATTTCAGAGAGTGAACACTCAGGTGCGTTGCCAAAGTGTTTTGACGCAGCTTCAGTTCCTGAGAGGGGAACTTAAATAGTGTGACTGTCATGTCCACATTGGATATTTCCTACAGACCACCAGAGGGCCCTACTTGTCATGGCCAATTTTGACTATTCTACTTTAAACCTCATTTTCACTTTTGTGAATTTTCTTCTTTTGTTGCATGTGCCATGTTTCGTCTTTTAATTATTATTATTTTATTTTTTTTTACTAATCATACACAGTATTTAAGTTTACATTTTTCCAGCATTTTTTTTAAGCATTATATTTGTTGGCCAGTAAGGAAAATAAGAAAATTTCAAGCCATAAAGTTTTATGTTTTTGCATGACCATTCTCTGCTCACTTGGATCTACTACATGACAGAATGCTTCAACTATAGAAGGCTGCAGCAGAACATAGTGCAGTATGACAAAAGCTGGCAAAGCAGTGCTGTCTCCTGAAACAGAGCCAACTCCAGCATGAAAAAGTGTGACTGGGATAGTATTAAATGCGAGGGCGGGAGAGGCCACAAGTACCTATCTAAGAAATCATGTCTGCCTGCCCTGCTAAAAAGGTTTTCCTGCCTTCCTGGTCTGCTGAGGAAATTGCTATTGATGCTGAGGATGTCGCCCTATCTTGGATGAGAACATTTGGCCTGTCACCATTACAAAAGGTGCTTTTGTGCGCCCACAATAATCCTAGCATCCATGTCAGTTTAGAGTCCCAACAATCTTAATGTTCCCTCTGAGTACCAAGTCTTCTTTAAAACCAGCAGACTGCCTTCTTATCAACCCTATTACTGCACTATTGAGCTGTTCTCTGTACCACACCACCATGAAGTCTTATTTATGCTCTGTTCATAGTGGACCACAAAAAATGAAGGAGTGCATTTAGTAGGGACTTGACTAAGGGTACATCTGTCTGTCTTACTCACCAACTTTGTCTTTATGGATTGAAAAGAAGATCGCTTCTAAGCATGCATTTACTTTTGGGGTTTAAACCAATCACCCTGCCTTTTTACATCGCTAAAAGTTTTTTAAACATTCGTATAGACGAGCTTCATGGAGAAGCTTGGACTGACTGTCTAACGTAACTTCCAGCTACCATCTGCAAGCAAATAGCCAAGTTTAAAAGGCGAAATTTCATACATCATATTTAATTATCGTAAATATCTGAAACTATACATTATTTTTGCATTTTGTCTTTTCATTGTATATTTACTAAACACAAAGTATATTTATCCACTGATCTTTCCACCTATTCATCCAGATGATTATTTTTTATTATTAATATTATTTTTTTTTTTTCAAATTCAGGTTAATTTTGCAGATGGACAAATACATAAAATTATGGAACAACAAAATGGTAATGAAAAATTCTAATGTTATAATTATAAAAATTTTGCTATACAATTTTAGTAAGTAAATGTTTGCATTAATGCCATCATTTCATTAATACATTTACTGCAATTTTTTTTATGTCACTTACAGTGAACTCAAACAGATTAGAATACATTTTGATCATAGAAGTAAATGTGTCACAGATGAATTTGTTTAATCAAATCAAATCACCACTGGAGTCCATCAGTTCTTTACAAACAGAAAACAGTGCAAAAATTGATGGCTTTAACGTTACAACAGGTAAGCTCTATTTGTATTATTGTTTTTTTTTTTTTTATAGTTAAGCATGTATACTGTAATAAGAACTCATCTGACATGAGATTTGTTATGATTCTGAAAGGAAATTTTTAATACTATTGCAAATACAATTAGTATAAAAATATTCTTTAGTGGAGTTGACGGTTTACTGTAAGCTTTGTGTCCAATTTTTGCTGTAACAGACAAAATCAAACATTGTAGAATTATTTATTTCATGTTAAGCAAAATTCTATTTTAGTAGTGTCAGGAATTTTTGGTTGATGAATCTCCTGTAAAGTATTGGTCATTGGTAGTCCTATTTTATAAATTGGTTCTCCAGACACACATTGAAGTCATAAGATGGTTCCTGATACCTGTATTTAGAGTCTTCAAGTCTTCATAGTGTGTAATGTTCTCTGAGAAAACAAACAGGAGAGTGAAACCTTTTGAAAGCGAGAAGAGTAACATCCTTGTTAGAGCAGGTATTTACAATTACATTTACATTTGTGGCATTTAGCAGACGCCTTTGTCCAGAGCGACGTACAAAAGGCAGACATAATGACATCCCCAGTAAGGCCCGGCAGGTGTGTAAGGTGCTCAGAAGAGTCAGAGTGGAGATTACCATCCTCCCAAGACCCCAGAGGGAAGAAAATGATTATTAAAGCCAAATAAAGTAGAGACATACACAAAGCTAGAGGAAGACATAACAGCAGGCACTAGAAGAAAAACAGTGATATATATTCTCTGTGGGGTCAAACATGGAGGATGGGAGAGACAGCAAATTCCTTGATTTAGTTACAGACCCCTGATCAATGATCTCATCTGAAAACAGGAGGCCTTGCTATAAGCCTCCAGTTGGCTAGGAATTGGACATTACATTACCTTACATTACACTTTCTGTATGTGACAGACAACCTTACCCAGCTATATTCACAAAAGTGTATTGAAGTGTCAATCAATGAATCCATTTGAATGTTGGTATACAGATGTGGCTGTTGAAAATGCACGTTTCTTCCCGAGATTTGGTGCAATTTGTCCTGCGAAGTGCTGCGAAATCCAGTTAAATCCTGTAGGCACTTTGTTGTGCAGTGAAATAGGAAGAAAATGCATGAAATCAATGTGTTTTTAATAACAGCAATACAAGAATACACTGAAAACTCTAATAAGTTCAATGAACTCAACCTATTGAGTAAACTCGTTTACTCAATTGAATTGAGTAATGGATTTTCCCTAACTTGTTTATTTAAGTTCACTTAACTTGGTGCTCATGTAGACTGTACTTAAATTGTTGAGTTAATCTAACTTGGTGCTCATGTAGACTGTACTTAAATTGTTTAGTTCATCTAACTTGGTATTTTATAATTTGCACTTAAACTATTAAGTTCACTTACTTACATATTCAAGTCAACTTAACAATTAAACTGAAATTGCAAATGATTATAAACTGAATTGACTAATATTATTGTTCTTTTGACTGTTAAATCTTTATTCAGTCCAAAAAACACATTGAACATCATATTGAACATTGAACATGTATTGTTTATATGTTAAAACAACTGGTCACAGCCACACTCTACAAAAATGTACAGATAAATGAATTAAATTTCAGTGTAAATAAAAAAAAAAAAATCAGAATTAACATCACCTTAACTGCTGCACAACATCACTGCTGCAACTTTGTGCACATAAACAACTAAACATTTTTAACAGTAAAGCTGGTTTGCCAAAGACTGTACTTTGGGCTTGAGGGCATACTGTCCCATTGACATCAGTACCCGCTGTATAAAATCAAAAGTGTTTGCAAGGGATTTGGGGTAATTCAGGTCTAACGCATAAATTAGCCCAAAGAGGACACACATTGCTTGTGTGAGGTCCGGCATCTTGTCCATCACCATTTGACCTTCAAGAATTATGCCAATCGAGGAATTGAAATGCAAGGAGTTGGGGGGCTGAAGATCGGTGTGCTTAAATAAGATCCCCACTGGCACATCAAGGATAAAATTGCGATGATCAAACACCTAGTGAAGACAAGAATAAATCTATATTGTGGTCATGCATTTATTGTAGAGCATCAATGCATATTTAGCAGATTTCACACTAAATATATGCACATCACTTATATTGACATTGTTATTAGCCACATACTACCACATTAGCCACACACAAGTAAGCACAAAGCAAATTGTTTACATATATAAATGTATTTTTATTATTCATAAATGTTTTGCAACAAATATACATGTGTAATAATGTATATATACATACATGTGACCAGGGCAGCCAATTTTTGTACCTTATTTACCCTTAAACGGATTATTATTATTCTTTTGAAAAGGCACTGACAATGCCTTTGTCAGGGCATTGACAATTCTGTTCCTTTGTTTCCTGAGAGTGTTGTAAGATGAGTACATCTTAAGCAGATTTTCATTTAGGGTGAGCTATTGCTTTAAAATCAACATGACCCTGAAATACTGAGACTGCTGTGAGCACAGGTAGCTCTTAAAATGTAAACAGGTTATAATCAGATGAACTTACCAAACATGTCTTAAAAAAAGCAGACTCATCATCCCCGAGCAGGACAGGCAGTCCTCGCCGCACAAGGGTTCGGACCTCAGTTGGCTGGGCTGACTTAACGAGAAAACATACAATTCCATTAATGCCACAACCATTCACAGTTAATTTGAAATGAATGTTGAAAACATGAAAGGCTTTCAAGTTGTCTTATAGTAAATGAGACTAATAATCACTAACCTCAAGTTGCTGTACAAAACATCATAAAGAAAATTATATTTTATTATAATTAATAATATTCAAAATTAATGTTTAATTTAAACCAGCCTTAACCAGCAAAAACGGATAGGCTAGCTAGACAATGAATTATTGATGAATCAATGTGAAGATGGACTGCTAAAGGACACTTTTTTCTTCCTAAAAACACACGATTAACTAATGTATAAAGAATTTACATCTTACAAGTCAAATTCAGTTTCTCAATATGATTTCTAAAATAATGTTCACAAAATTGATAGCGATGTTAGCAAAGTTAGCAAATGGGAAACACAACGTGTCTGAAAGATTTGTAAGGATGACTGGGCGGTTCTTTGTAAAATGTAAAATTAAGCTTTAAACATATTTGACAATTAAAATAATATATTCAAGTTAATTTCTGCATAATAACTTTACTTACCGAGTTTAAAATGGCGAAAGACGAGAAGAACAATTCCAGAATTTTCCGGCCTCAGCAACAGGCATTAAGGACCGCCTATAGGATTATTCTACCAATCACTGCATTAGTTCTCTTGTTGCCAGGCAGAAGTCCTTAAATAACCAATCACCATGAAAGGAGACCAGAGTGGCTATTTTTATGAATCAGGATTTTGAGTTCATCTTCTTCTTCTTCTTTCGGCTGCTCCCATTAGGGGTCGCCACAGCGGATCATCCGTCTCCATACCACCCTGTCCTCTACATCTGCCTCTTTTACACCAACTACCTGCATGTCTTCCCTCACCACATCCATGAACCTCCTCCTTGGCCTTCCTCTTTTCCTCCTACCTGGTGGCTCCATCCTCAGCACTCTTCTACCAATATAACTCATGTCCCTCCTCTGCACATGTCCAAACCATCTCAATCTCGCCTCCCTCACCTTGTCACCAAAACATCCTACATGCGCTGTCCCTCTAATAAACTCATTTCTAATCTTGTCCATCCTCGTCACTCCCAACGAAAACCTCAACATCTTCAGCTCTGCTACCTCCAGCTCCACCTCCTGTCTTTTACTCAATGCCACTGTCTCTAATCCATACAACATCGCAGGTCTCACCACAGTCCTATAATCTTTCCCTTTCAATTTTTCAGATACCCTACTATCACAAATCACTCCTGTCACTCTTCTCCACCCACTCCACCCTGCCTGCACTCTTTTCTTCACTTCTCTAACACACTCTCCATTACTTTGCACTGTTGACCCCAGGTACCTGAATTCCTCCACCTTCTGAAGCTCTTCTCCCTGCAACCGCACCACTCCACTGCCCTCCCTCTCATTCACACACATGTATTCTGTCTTACTCCTACTGAGTTTCATTCCCCTTCTCTCCAGCGCATATCTCCACCTCTCCAGGCTCTTCTCAACCTGCTCCCTACTCTCACAACAAATCACAATATCATCCACAAACATCATAGTCCAGGGAGACTCCTGTCTGACCTCGTCCGTCAACCTGTCCATCACCACTGCAAACAGGAAAGGGCTCAGGGCCGATCCTTGATGCAGTCCAACCTTCACTCTAAACCAGTCTGTCGTACCTACTGCACACTTCACTGCTGTCAAACTGTCCTCATACATGTCCTGCACCACCCTCACATACTTCTCTGACACACCTAACTTCCTCATACAATACCAGGGATTTTGAGTTCATAACAGTCAAAATTTTAAATTGAAGTATTTTGCAGCTAAGTAAGTTAATCTAATTTATATTTTTGAGTTAGGGTTAAAAAATACAAAATTTCAAGTAGTGTTAACTCAAGATTACTTGATTATTTAAGTAATGACAGAATTAGGGTTTACAGTGTACTGCGCCAAAGCCTAGGTCCATTGTTAAATGTACAAACAGTGGTCAATCAATGACAGTAGCTAATTATGAGCATGCACTTGAGAAATTAGTAAATTGAGCAATCCAATTTTATATTGTTTTTTTTTTTTTTTACAATTGTGAAAGCATAAATAAAAGTTCCTAGTGGCTGTGAGAATAAAGTACAGATTAAAAGTTGGGCCATCAGGTTAGCAAAATGAAACACTAATTTTCGATTCTAAAAACACACACATTGTTGTAATTTTCTGCTCCACAGTGTGCAGTTTAAATGGTAGTGAATATCAGTGCAGGTGTGAGGATCACTATTTCTGGCCGTGTGAAAAGTGTACAGTATATGAGTCTTGTGATGACGTCACCGATGCCTCATGTGGCTGCATCAATGCTCTTCCAAATGATGAACAGTTCTGCCAACCAAGCAGTGAGCTGGCCAGTATGTATGACATATTACATAAACCATTAGCAAATTTATTAAGTGCTTGTTAAATACGTTATTATTAAAATTGATTCAGTAAACTACAATTGTTTTAGTTTATTTATTAAAAGTTTCTAATCTTGCTATTGTTTTAACTTTTAGATAACTCCACCTGTCCAGCCGTTACACCTACTGGTAAAACTAACATTTTCCAGTACACATCAGATCATTTGCTAATTCTCACCTGTTTTCATTATTTTGCACATTATTTTGACCACAGTAATGTAGAATTTAATGCAGCCTATCGTTTTACTAATTCCCTCAGCTGGATATTTTATTGAAATTGAGTTAGATGCAGCAGATATAACAATCCTGAATCCTCTGAGGAACCTTTTGGCAAGCCCCAGCCTATCTATAAAGAATAGGAACACCAGTATCACTGAAATGAACATCACTACCGGTAACTGCAGTTTCTATTTCTGCTCAGTCTCATAGTTGGTGTCTATTGTTTCTGACAAATTTTAAAACAGTGTATTAATAAACCTAAAGTAGAGTCATTTAACATTTTAGAGTTGTTTTTTTGTTTTTAAATATTCTAAACATGTTGAAACAGATATATCTGGTGATTGTTGCAATATTTTGCAAAGTTTTAACAAAAATTGTGTTATTTATTATTGAAATCTGAACTACACTAAAGTTGTTACAAAAGAAAAAAATAATCTTGTATCTTTCTGTTCTACAGTGTGCAAGTTAAATGGTACTGAATATCAGTGCAGGTGTGAGGATCAGTATTTCTGGCCATGTGAAAAGTGTACAGTAAATGGGGCTTCTGATAACGTCACTAATATCTCATGTGGCTACAATAATGTTCTTCCAAATGATGGACACTTGTGCAAACCACTCACTGAGATAACTAGTATGTATGATGTTTTACTGTACTTAAAATATTAGCTAAGTTTTATGAATGCTTGTTTTATACTGTATCAGTAAATTCTGTTAAATAAAATCTGTGTTTCTAACGTAAAAAACTTTCTAACATTGCTATTTTGTAACTTTAAGATATGTCTTCCTGTCCAGCTGAAACACAGAGAGGTGAAACTAACATCCTCCAATAACTATCAGATTATGGCCAATGTGTCAAGTGTTATTTTGCGATTAAACCACAATAAAATAAAATTGATGCCGAACTTTTGCACCTTTTCTTTTAGCTGAATGTCTTATTGAAATTGAGGTTGATGGACTTGATATGGCAATCCTAAATCCTATAAGGAACCTTTTAATGACCCTTAGCATACTTTCAATGAACAGTAACATCAATATCACTGAAATTAACTTCACTACAGGTGGGCAGAGTTTTGCTACATCTAGGATTTTTGAGCTTAGTTGAACCTGTTCTAACGAACATGGAGGGAAATAATGTTCATATAACAAATAAAAACACAAACATTTAAAAAAAAAATTCTTCCACAGTGTGCAGTATGAATGGTACTGTATATCAGTGCAGGTGTGAGGATCAATATTTCTGGCCTTGTGAAAAGTGTACAGTATATGGATCCTGTGATGACGTCTCTAATATCTCATGTGGGTGCATCAACGTTCTTCCAAATGATGTACACTTGTGCCAAACACTTACTGAGATGACCAGTATGTATGATGTTTTACAGTATTTAAAATATTAGCCAGTTTGATGAATGCTTCTTTTATACTTTATCAGTGAATTCTGTTCTGTAAACTCCATTTGTTTTTTTTTCAATTATTTATTAAAACTTTCTAATGTTGCTATTGTTGTAACTTTAAGATAAGTCTTCCTGTTCAGCTCCAACAACCAGAGGTAAATCTCACATCCTTCACTACCTATCAGATTATGTCCAATTTCTCAAGTACTTAATTTTGATTAATTTTGATTTGATGGGGAATGGTTTTTTTTTTCCACCTTTTTTCTTTCAGCTGAATTCCTGATTGAAATGGAGGTTGATGCACTAGATATAACAATCCTGAATCCTATGAGGAACGTTTTAATGATCCTTAGCTTACTTTCAATGAACAGATGCATCAATATCACTGAAATGAACATCACTACAGGTAGGTAGAGTCGAGCTACATCTAGGATTTTTGATCTAATTCAAACTTGTTCTAACGAATATGGAGGGAAATAATTCACACAAAAAAATACAAAAAAGCAAACATTTTTCTTAATTTTCCTTTCCACAGTGTGCCGCTTGATCGATATTAAATATCAGTGCAGGTGTGAGGATCAATATTTCTGGCCATGTGAAAAGTGTACAGTATATGAGTCTTGTGATGACGTCACTAATGCCTTATGTGGCTGCATCAATGCTCTTCCAAATGATGGAAACTTTTGCCAACCAATCAGTGAGCTGGCCAGTATGTATGACGTATTATATAAACTATTAGCAAGTTTGATGAACGCTTGTTAAATACTTTATCATTAAAATTTTGTTCAGTAAACTACAATTGTTTTAGCATTAATTTTTTTATTAAAAGTTTCCAATCTTGCTATTGTTTTACTTTCAGATAACTCCACCTGTCCAGCCGTTACACCTACTGGTAAATCTACCATTTTCCAGTACACATCAGACCCTTTGCCAATTCTCACCTGTTTTCATTATTTTTAATTATTTACCACAATAATGTAGAATTTAATGCAGAACATTGTTTTACTTATTCCCTCAGCTAAATATGTAATTGAGATTAAGTTAGATGCAGAAGATATAACAATCCTGAATCCTCTGAGGAACCTTTTGCCAAGCAACAGCTTTACTATACAAAATAGTAACATCAGTATCACTGAAATGAACATCACTACTGGTAACTGTGATTTCTTTGTTTGCTCTTTATTTAGTGTCTATTGTTTCTGACATTTTTTAAAACAATTCATTAAATGAGCCTAATATAATGTTAATTTATATTATAGATTTTTTTTTTTTTTGTAAATATTCTAAACATGTTGAAACAGATATACCTGGTGATTGTTACAATATTTAGCAAAAAAAAAAAAAAAAAATTGTGTTATTTACTAGTTAAATCTGAACTACACTAAAGTTGTTACAAAAGAAAAAAAATCTTGTATTTTTCTTTTCCACAGTTTGCAGTTTTAATGGTACTGTATATCAGTGCAGGTGTGAGGATCAATATTTCTGGCCATGTGAAAAGTGTACAGTATATGGATCCTGTGATGACGTCTCTAATATTTCATGTGGCTGCATCAACGATCTTTCAAATGATATACACTTCTGTCAACCGCTCACTGAGATGACCAGTATGTATGATGTATTACATTATTTAAAATATTAGCAAGTTTGATGAATGCTTGTTTTATACTTTATCAGTAAATTCTGTTCTGTAAACTCCATTTGTTTTTATTCATTTATTTATCAAAACTTTCTAATGTTGCTATTGTTGTAACTTTAAGATAAGTGTTCCTGTTCAGCTCCAACAACCAGAGGTAAATCTCACATCCTTCACTACCTATCAGATTATGTCCAATTTCTCAAGTACTTTGATAATTTTCATAATTCAACCACAATAACGAAGATTTGATGGGGAACATTTTTTCACATTTTCTTTCAGCTGAATTCCTGATTGAAATGGAGGTTGATGCATTAGATATGACAATCCTAAATCCTATGAGGAACGTTTTAATGACCCTTAGCTTATTTTCAATGAACAGTAACATCAATATCACTGAAATAAACATCACTACAGGTAGGTAGAGTCGAGCTACATCTAGTATTTTTGAGCTTAGTTAAACCTGTTGTAACGAACTTGGGACATAATTCACAAAAAAAATTACAAAAAAAGCAAATATTTTCTTAATTTCTTTTCTACAGTGTGCAGTTTGATCGATATTAAATATCAGTGCCGGTGTGAGGATCAATATTTCTGGCCATGTGAAAAGTATACAGTATATGAGTCTTGTGATGATGTCACTAATGCCTCATGTGGCTGCATCAATGCTCTTCCAAATGATGGACACTTCTGCCAACCAATCAGTGAGCTGGCCAGTATGTATGACGTATTACATAAACTATTAGCAAGTTTTGACCACAACAATGTAGAATGTAATTTAGAACATTGTTTCACTTTTTCCCTCAGCTGAATATTTGTTTGAGGTGGAGCTTGGTGCAGTAGACATAACAATCCTGAAGCCTGTAGGATTCCTTTTAGTAACCTCTGACTTAACTGTCAAAAATAGTAACATCACAATCACTAAAATGAACATCACTACAGGTAACTGACTTTTCTCAGCCAGCTGAATCTCACAGTCTCATTCTGGCATTGTTTTAGACCCGTGCTTTAATAGATTATTATGTGAGTCTAATGTACAGTCAATTCAGTAACAGAAAATCTTTTATTAGTTTGAACCTATTTTATCAGATACATTGGGAAGATGTGTAAATATTTAGTAAAGAAAACAATATTGTCATTTTTTTCTCCTGCACAGTGTGCAGTATGAATGGTACTGTATATCAGTGCAGGTGTGAGGATCAGTATTTCTGGCCATGTGAAAAGTGTACAGTATATGGATCCTGTGATGACGTCTCTAATATCTCATGTGGGTGCATCAGCGTTCTTCCAAATGATATACACTTCTGCCAACCGCTCACTGAGATGACCAGTATGTATGATGTTTTACAGTATTTAAAATATTAGCAAGTTTGATGAATACTTCTTTTATACTTTATCAGTGAATTCTGTTCTGTAAACTCCATTTGTTTTGTTTTTTTCAATTATTTATTAAAACGTTCTAATGTTGCTATTGTTGTAACTTTAAGATAAGTCTTCCTGTTCAGCTCCAACAACCAGAGGTAAATCTCACATCCTTCACTACCTATCAGATTATGTTCAATTTCTCAAGTACTTAATTTTGATTAATTTTGATTTGATGGTGAATGTTTTTTTTTTCCACCTTTTTTCTTTCAGCTGAATTCCTGATTGAAATGGAGGTTGATGCACTAGATATAACAATCCTGAATCCTATGAGGAACGTTTTAATGATCCTTAGCTTATTTTCAATGAAGAGAAACATCAATATCACTGAAATGAACATCACTACAGGTAGGTAGAGTCGAGCTACATCTAGGATTTTTGATCTTATTCAAACTTGTTCTAACGAATATGGAGGGAAAAAATTCACAAAAAAATTAAAAAAAGCAAACATTTTTCTTAATTTTCCTTTCCACAGTGTGCAGTTTGATCGATATTGAGTATCAGTGCAGGTGTGAGGATCAATATTTCTGGCCATGTGAAAAGTGTACAGTATATGAGTCTTGTGATGATGTCACTAATGCCTCATGTGGCTGCATCAATGCTCTTCCAAATGATGGAAACTTTTGCCAACCAATCAGTGAGCTGGCCAGTATGTATGACGTATTACATAAACTATTAGCAAGTTTGATGAACGTTTGTTAAATACTTTATCATTAAAATTTTGTTCAGTAAACTACAATTATTTCAGTATTCATTCATTTATTAAAAGTTTCCAATCTTGCTATTGTTTTACTTTCAGATAACTCCACCTGTCCAGCTGTTACACCTACTGGTAAATCTACAATTTTCCAGTACACATCAGACCCTTTGCCAATTCTCACCTGTTTTTAATTATTTTGAATTATTTACCACAATAATGTAGAATTTAATGCAGAACATTGTTTTACTTATTCCCTCAGCTGAATATGTAATTGAGATTAAGTTAGATGCAGAAGATATAACAATCCTGAATCCTCTGAGGAACCTTTTGCCAAGCAACAGCTTTACTATACAAAAAAGTAACATCAGTATCACTGAAATGAACATCACTACTGGTAACTGTGATTTCTTTGTTTGCTCCATCTCATAGTTAGTGTCTATTGTTTCTGACCTTTTTTAAAACAATTCATTAAATGAGCCTAATATAAAGTTAATTTATATTACAGATTTTTTTTTTGTACATATTCTAAACATGTTGAAACAGATATACCTGGTGAATGTTACAATATTTAGCAAAGAAAACAAAATTGTGTTATTTACTAGTTAAATCTTAACTACACTAAAGTTGTTACAAAAGAAAAAAAATCTTGTATTTTTCTTTTCCACAGTTTGCAGTTTAAATGGTACTGTATATCAGTGCAGGTGTGAGGATCAATATTTCTGGCCGTGTGAAAAGTGTACAGTATATCGGACTTGTGATTACGTCACCGATGCCTCATGTGGCTGCATAAATGCTCTTACAAATGATGAACAGTTCTGCCAACCAATCAGTGAGCTGAGCAGTATATATGACCTGTTACCTGAAAGAAGAAAAGTTTTTTGATTGCTTGTTGAATGCTTGATTAGTAAATGTTGTTTAGTGAATTATATCTGCCTTAGTGGTCATTTATATTTCAGAAAATTCTAATGAAGCTATTGATGTAAATTTCAGGTAACTCTCCATGTCCAGCTGTTACACTTACAGGTAAAACTAACATCCTCCAGTACCTCACACACTGTGTGCAAATTCTCACCTGTTTTCATTATTTGGCAGTTTTGACCACAATAATGTAGAAGGTAATAGAGGACAATGTTTCCCTTTTTTATCCCTCAGCTGAATATTTGTTTGAGGTGGAGCTTGGTGCAGTAGACATAACAATCCTGAACCCTGTAGGAATCCTTTCAGCAACCTCCAACCTAACTGTCAAAAATAGTAACATCACAATCACTAAAATGAATATCACTACAGGTAACTGACTTTTCTCGGCCAGCTGAATCTCACAGTCTCAGTCTGGTATTGTTTTAGAACCGTGCTTTAATAGATTATCATCTGAGTCTAATGTACAGTCAATTCAGTGACAGAAAATCTTTAATTAGTTTAAACCTATTTAATTAGATATCCTGGGAGGATGTTCTGATATTTAGAAATGAAAACAATATTGTCATTTTTTTCTCCTGCACAGTGTGCAGTATGAATGGTACTGTATATCAGTGCAGGTGTGAGGATCAATATTTCTGGCCATGTGAAAAGTGTACAGTATATGGATCCTGTGATGACGTCTCTAATATCTCATGTGGCTGCATCAGCGTTCTTCCAAATGATATACACTTCTGCCAACCGCTCACTGAGATGACCAGTATGTATGATGTATTACAGTATTTAAAATATTAGCAAGTTTGATGAATACTTCTTTTATAATTTATCAGTGAATTCTGTTCTGTAAACTCCATTTTTTTTCTTTCAATTATTTATTAAAACTTTCTAATGTTGCTATTGTTGTAACTTTAAGATAAGTCTTCCTGTTCAGCTCCAACAACCAGAGGTAAATCTCACATCCTTCACTACCTATCAGATTATGTCCAATTTCTCAAGTACTTAATTTTAATTAATTTTGATTTGATGGGGAATGTTTTTTTTTTCCACCTTTTTTCTTTCAGCTGAATTCCTGATTGAAATGGAGGTTGATGCACTAGATATAACAATCCTGAATCCTATGAGGAACGTTTTAATGATCCTTAGCTTACTTTCAATGAAGAGAAACATCAATATCACTGAAATGAACATCACTACAGGTAGGTAGAGTCGACCTACATCTAGGATTTTTGATCTTATTCAAACTTGTTCTAACGAATATGGAGGGAAATAATTCACACAAAAAAAAATACAAAAAAGCAAACATTTTTCTTAATTTTCCTTTCCACAGTGTGCAGTTTGATCGATATTAGATATCAGTGCAGGTGTGAGGATCAATATTTCTGGCCATGTGAAAAGTGTACAGTATATGAGTCTTGTGATGACGTCACTAATGCCTTATGTGGCTGCATCAATGCTCTTCCAAATGATGGAAACTTTTGCCAACCAATCAGTGAGCTGGCCAGTATGTATGACGTATTACATAAACTATTAGCAAGTTTGATGAACGTTTGTTAAATACTTTATCATTAAAATTTTGTTCAGTAAACTACAATTATTTCAGTATTCATTCATTTATTAAAAGTTTCCAATCTTGCTATTGTTTTACTTTCAGATAACTCCACCTGTCCAGCTGTTACACCTACTGGTAAATCTACAATTTTCCAGTACACATCAGACCCTTTGCCAATTCTCACCTGTTTTTAATTATTTTGAATTATTTACCACAATAATGTAGAATTTAATGCAGAACATTGTTTTACTTATTCCCTCAGCTGAATATGTAATTGAGATTAAGTTAGATGCAGAAGATATAACAATCCTGAATCCTCTGAGGAACCTTTTGCCAAGCAACAGCTTTACTATACAAAAAAATAACATCAGTATCACTGAAATGAACATCACTACTGGTAACTGTGATTTCTTTGTTTGCTCCGTCTCATAGTTAGTGTCTATTGTTTCTGACCTTTTTTAAAACAATTCATTAAATGAGCCTAATATAAATTTAATTTATATTACAGATTTTTTTTTGTACATATTCTAAACATGTTGAAACAGATATACCTGGTGAATGTTACAATATTTAGCAAAGAAAACAAAATTGTGTTATTTACTAGTTAAATCTTAACTACACTAAAGTTGTTACAAAAGAAAAAAAATCTTGTATTTTTCTTTTCCACAGTTTGCAGTTTAAATGGTACTGTATATCAGTGCAGGTGTGAGGATCAATATTTCTGGCTATGTGAAAAGTGTACAGTATATCGGACTTGTGATTACGTCACCGATGCCTCATGCGGCTGCATAAATGCTCTTACAAATGATGAACAGTTCTGCCAACCAATCAGTGAGCTGAGCAGTATATATGACCTGTTACCTGAAAGAAGAAAAGTTTTTTGATTGCTTGTTGAATGCTTGATTAGTAAATGTTGTTTAGTGAATTATATCTGCCTTAGTGGTCATTTATATTTCAGAAAATTCTAATGAAGCTATTGATGTAACTTTCAGGTAACTCTCCATGTCCAGCTGTTACACTTACAGGTAAAACTAACATCCTCCAGTACCTCTCACACTGTGTGCAAATTCTCACCTGTTTTCATTATTTGGCAGTTTTGACCACAATAATGTAGAAGGTAATGGAGGACATTGTTTGACTTTTTCCCTCAGCTGAATATTTGTTTGAGGTGGAGCTTGGTGCAGTAGACATAATAATCCTGAACCCTGTAGGAATCCTTTCAGCAACCTCCAACTTAACTGTCAAAAATAGTAACATCACAATCACTAAAATGAATATCACTACAGGTAACTGACTTTTCTCGGCCAGCTGAATCTCACAGTCTCAGTTTGGTATTGTTTTAGAACCGTGCTTTAATAGATTATCATCTGAGTCTAATGTACAGTCAATTCAGTAACAGAAAATCTTTAATTAGTTTAAACCTATTTAATTAGATATCCTGGGAGGATGTTCTGATATTTAGAAATGAAAACAATATTGTCATTTTTTTCTCCTGCACAGTGTGCAGTATGAATGGTACTGTATATCAGTGCAGGTGTGAGGATCAGTATTTCTGGCCATGTGAAAAGTGTACAGTATATGGATCCTGTGATGACGTCTCTAATATCTCATGTGGCTGCATCAGCGTTCTTCCAAATGATGGACACTTGTGCCAACCGCTCACTGAGATGACCAGTATGTATGATGTATTACAGTATTTAAAATATTAGCAAGTTTGATGAATACTTCTTTTATACTTTATCAGTGAATTCTGTTCTGTAAACTCCATTTTTTTTCTTTCAATTATTTATTAAAACTTTTTAATGTTGCTATTGTTGTAACTTTAAGATAAGTCTTCCTGTTCAGCTCCAACAACCAGAGGTAAATCTCACATCCTTCACTACCTATCAGATTATGTACAATTTCTCAAGTACTTTGATCATTTTGATTTGATGGGGAATGTTTTTTTTTTTCACCTTTTTTCTTTTAGCTGAATTCCTGATTGAAATGGAGGTTGATGCACTAGATATAACAATCCTGAATCCTATGAGGAACGTTTTAATGATCCTTAGCTTACTTTCAATGAACAGTAACATCAATGTCACTGAAATGAACATCACTACAGGTAGGTAGAGTCGAGCTACATCTAGGATTTTTGATCTTATTCAAACTTGTTCTAATGAATATGGATGGAAATAATTCACACAAAAAAATACAAAAAAGCTAAAATTTTTCTTAATTTTCCTTTCCACAGTGTGCAGTTTGATCAATATTAAATATCAGTGCAGGTGTGAGGATCAATATTTCTGGCCATGTGAAAAGTGTACAGTATATGAGTCTTGTGATGACGTCACTAATGCCTTATGTGGCTGCATCAATGCTCTTCCAAATGATGGAAACTTTTGCCAACCAATCAGTGAGCTGGCCAGTATGTATGACTTTTTACATAAACTATTAGCAAGTTTGATGAACGTTTGTTAAATACGTTATCATTAAAAAATGTGATCATTAAACTACAATTGATTTAGTATTCATTCATTTAATAAAAGTTTCTATTATTGTTATTGTTTTAACTTTCAGATAACTCCACCTGTCCAGCTGTTACACCTACAGGTAAAATTTTAATTCTCCAGTACACATCAGACCCTTTGCCAGTTCTCCAAGGTTTTCATTATTTGGCAGTTTTGACCACAACAATGTAGAAGGTAATGGAGAACATTGTTTCACTTTTTCCCTCAGCTGAATATTTGTTTGAGGTGGAGCTTGGTGCAGTAGACATAACAATCCTGGATCCTGTAGGAATCCTTTCAGTAACCTCTGACTTAACTGTCAAAAATAGTAACATCACAATCACTAAAATGAACATCACTACAGGTAACTGACATTTCTCAGCCAGCTGAATCTCACAGTCTCATTCTGGCATTGTTTTAGACCCGTGCTTTAATAGATTATTATGTGGGTCTAGTGTATAGTCAATTTAGTAACAGAAAATCTTTTATTAGTTTTAACCTATTTTATCAGATACATTGGGAGGATGTTCAAATATTTCGTAAAGAAAACAATATTGTCATTTTTTTCTCCTGCACAGTGTGCAGTATGAATGGTACTGTATATCAGTGCAGGTGTGAGGATCAGTATTTCTGGCCATGTGAAAAGTGTACAGTATATGGATCCTGTGATGACGTCTCTAATATCTCATGTGGCTGCATCAACGTTCTTCCAAATGATGGACACTTGTGCCAACCGCTCACTGAGATGACCAGTATGTATGATGTATTACAGTATTTAAAATATTAGCACGTTTGATGAATGCTTGTTTCATACTTTATCAGTAAATTCTGTTCTGTAAACTCCATTTGTTTTTGTTTTTTTATTATTTATTAAAACTTTCTAATGTTGCTATTGTTGTAACTTTAAGATACGTCTTCCTGTTCAGCTCCAACAACCAGAGGTAAATCTCACATCCTTCACTACCTATCAGATTATGTTCAATTTCTCAAGGTAATTTTGATAATTTTGGCAATTCAACCACAATAACGAAGATTTGATGGGGAACATTTTTTCACATTTTCTTTCAGCTGAATTCCTGATTGAAATGGAGGTTGATGCACTAGATATGACAATCCTAAATCCTATGAGGAACATTTTAATGACCCTTAGCTTATTTTCAATGAACAGTAACATCAATATCACTGAAATAAACATCACTACAGGTAGGTAGAGTCGAGCTACATCTAAGATTTTTAAGCTTAGTTAGGTAAACATTTTTCATAATTTTCCTTACCACAGTCAATGCTCTTCCAAATACTGGAAACTTTTGCCAACCAATCAGTAAACTGCCCAGTATGTATGACGTATTACATAAACCATTAGCAAGTTTGATGAACGCTTGTTAAATACTTTATCATTAAAATTTTGTTCAGTAAACTACAATTGGTTTAGTATTCATTCATTTATTAAAAGTTTACAATCTTGCTATTGTTTTAACTTTCAGATAACTCCACCTGTCCAGCTGTTACACCTACTGGTAAATCTACCATTTTCCAGTTCACATCAGAAAATATTAAAAATATTCTAATAACAGTAGAGAATTGACAAATATTTTCACCTTTTATTTAAATATTTTTAATTTTTTACCACAATAATGTAGAATTTAATGCAGAACATTGTTTTACTAATTTCCTCAGCTAAATGTTTAATTGAAATTGAGATAGATGCAGCAGATATAACAATCCTGAATCCTCTGAGAAACCTTTTAACAGCCTTTCATAAAAAATAGTTACATTAGTATCACTGAAATGAACATTACTACTGGTACTTCACTTTTCTTTGCCAGCTGAATCTCACTGTCCTAGTGCATGTTTGAGATTGTTTGAACCTTTTTCAAAAAAGTTATTTTGCAATCTTTAGATCAAAAAGCTAATGTTGTGCTCATGTTCAGTATATGGGTCTTGTGATGATGTCACTAATGCTTCATGTGCCTGCATTATTGCCATTCCAAATGACAGCCAACCTTTCCATCAGCTGACAAGAATGTATTCTATCTGACATAAAAAATTAAGCATGTGCATCATTTGCATGTAATAATAATTTTCATCTGCCAAATGCCTGGTACTTAGAGCTGTTTAACCTGATAGCAACCTAAACAGAAAGCTTCCACATAAAAAAGGCACATAGCATTAATTAACAAAAAACAACAAATTCATCTTTGTAGAAGGTAGAAACACACCTGTTTTCCATGTTAATTGTTTGAATATGCATGTTTTGATATAGAGATAGAAATGCCTGATATACTGTATCTGTCATACATTTACTCTTAAGCCTTCTGGTGATTTTTTCATTGTATATTTAGTTTTATTCCTTCACAGAAATTGTGTGAAGTGTATACAACTAGATGCATTGGACATGTATTAACTGGATGCCTTTATCCAAGAATTACACACCTGCATTTAGAGTATAATGACTTATAAATATAGTATTCAAAAATGTAAAATATTTAATAATCCAGACATGATGGTTTATGTAGAGGTTTTATTAAATATAATCCACTATTGTAGACAATAACAGGCAGCCCTTCAAACACAATCATACAGCAAACTTTGTAGAATTACTTTTAGGAGCTTGCCTGGGATACATTTTTTGTGTCAGTTCGAATTTGACATAATCTTAACATGTATTTTAATTTTTTATTTTATTTTTCATATATTTGTTTTTTCTACCACTTTAGCACCAACCATACTCACATCACTGACACAATCTCTTGAAATTACAGCTAATGCAACTGCTGCAACAACATCCAACAGAATTACCCTCAGCACATCCCCAGCTTACATAATAACTTCTACCATGACAAACTCCACAACTACACCCAACACTTCCCCAGCCCACATAACCACTGCTGCCATGACAAACTCCACAACCACACCCACCACGTCCCCAGCCTATATAACCACTGCTGCCATGACAAACTCCACAACTACACCCAACACTTCCCCAGCCCACATAACCACTGCTGCCATGACAAACTCCACAACTACTTCCAACACATCACTAGCCTATATTGACACTGCTGCCATGACAAACTTCACAACCACACCCACCACGTCCCCAGCCTACATAACCACTGCTGCCATGACAAACTCCACAACCACACCCACCACGTCCCCAGCCTATATAACCACTGCTGCCATGACAAACTCCACAACTACACCCAACACTTCCCCAGCCCACATAACCACTGCTGCCATGACAAACTCCACAACTACTTCCAACACATCACTAGTCTATATTGACACTGCTGCCATGACAAACTCCACAACCACACTCACCACTTCCCCAGCCTACATAACCACTGCTGCCATGACAAACTCCACAACCACACCCACCACTTCCCCAGCCTACATAACCACTGCTGCCATGACAAACTCCACAACTACACCCACCACGTCCCCAGCCTACATAACCACTGCTGCCATGACAAACTCCACAACCACACCCAACACTTCCCCAGCCCAAATAACCACTGCTGCCATGACAAACTCCACAACTACTTCCAACACATCCCCAGCCTATATTGACACTGCTGCCATGACAAACTCCACAACCACACACACCACTTCCCTAGCCTACATAACCACTGCTGCCATGACAAACTCCACAACCACACCCACCACGTCCCCAGCCTACATAACCACTGCTGCCATGACAAACTCCACAACTTCACCCAACACATCCCCAGCCTACATAACCACTGCTTTCATGACAAACTCCACAACTTCACCCAACACATCCCCAGCCTACATAACCACTGCTTCCATGACAAACTCCACAACTTCACCCAACACATCCCCAGCCTACATAACCACTGCTTCCATGACAAACTCCACAACTTCACCCAACACATCCCCAGCCCACATAACCACTGCTGCCATAACAAACTCTACTCCATACTTTACTACAACTACCACATTCACCACTTACATAACAAGTACTGCCATGACACCCACCACAATAACAACCAACACATCCATAGACAATATGACAATTCCTGTGAAAACAACAACCAACAAAAATACACACACCACAACCACAGCCAACTCTACAAATGCTGCCGTCTCAACCGATATGAATACACCTGGCACATCCACGACAATTGCAATGCAATCCACATCCATCACATCTGCTACATCCAAAGGTATGATTGTAATCATTCTTTTTTCCCCTTTGTGAAACCCAACGTAATTTAGGTGTTTTAAATAATTTAAATAATTGTACTCGCAGTCTATACCTCTATGTAAATACAGTATATTTGTTGCATTTATATTACATCTCATCATTGTAATTTGTGATTATTTTTGTTTTTGATCATTGTTGTTCAAAAGACATCCATGCATTCAACTTCTCACTGGCTATAAATGAAGAATTCGACTTTGCACTCGCTGATCAACATAGTGCAAAATACCAAGCTTATAAAACAAGAATTGAAAATTCTGTAAGTGTTACACATTAGAACAAGCTTTATAATTATATTATTATTATTATTATTATTATTATTATTATCATTATTACTTATTATTATTATCATTATTACTTATTATTATATTATTATTATTTATTCATTTTTTATTTTAATTATTAATAGTAGTATTACTAGTATTATTGTAGCATACCTACATTTATTGAAAATGTAATATGATATGATGGCCATTGCTTGTTCTCAGATTGATGATAGTTACCGAAATGTACCTACCTACCAGGCCAAGTCTGCATCAGTGACTGGATTCCGGTTTTTATCATTATTTATTACATTTTTTCATTGTTTTGTATGAATTCATGTATGTATGTTTGCATGAATGTATGTATGTATGCAGATATGTATATGCAGAGCCTGTCAAAACTTTGAAAACACTTTTAAAACACTAAAACCCATACATGTTAATTTTGCTTATGTGCAACAACTTGACCAAACTAATATATAAATTTACAGACTTTATTTACGTTGAAAAATTCTCCCTTAGTGTGAATAACAGCTTTAAACACTCTCGGCATCTGGAGCTAGCTTGTTTTTCCAAATATTTAGCCATACCATAGCTCTTGTAAAACTTGCCATAGGTGTTCTTCATTAGTTGGAGATTTCTTTTTGACCCTTCAGTTAATCCCAGCAGTGCAATAGAATTTTGGTGTGGTGACTGGGCAGACCATTGCATGATGGATAACACTGCAGCCAACTGTTTGCTCTCCAAATGAGATCAAATAAAACAGAGCTCAGACATACACTTTGGCTCATTGTCTTGTTGTATGGTGAAGTAATTTTCAATTAGCAGCAGTCCAGACGGAATTGCATGGTGTTGAAGTATAAAATGGTAGCCATGTTAGGTCAGTTTTCCTTTCACCTGGAATAAGTCTCCAAACTTCCTTGCTCCAAAACAACCCCAAACCTCCATGTTTGTCTGAGGGTGTGAGACAATCTGGTAACATGTTCACTCCTCTTCTCCAACTTATAGAAGTTCTTCTGTTAAAGACAGAAATGTCCCATTTAAACTCATTTGTCCACAGAACTTTCTTTGTCATTTATTGTCACATTTTTGACGGTTTTTGCCTTTTAACTGGTTTGTTTTGCACAAAAAATAGCAACATGTGTCTCTTAAAAAGAGGCTGTGTTTTCAAACATTTAAAAGGAAGTATGTATGAGTATAATGTAAGTATAATTTTAAAAAGTGTTTACGTAGGGGCTTGAAAAAGTTATAAAAGCTATACAAAAGTTATGTAATGATCATAGTGCTGTATTTTTATAGGCCTGGCAGTGTGATGGCAGACTTTACAATTAAAACAACAAGTGATATCCCTAATTTGGTATTAGCAAATCGAAAGCTTGCTAACAATCTCCGTTCAGAGGGATTTAATGTGAGCGAAACGGCATTCAGTCAAAGTGGTAGGGACAAATTATTATTTGTAGTATTATTATTATTTATTTGCTTTTCTTCTGAAAGCTTGTTCTCTGTTTATTAACTTATCATTCTTCACATTTATTTTTGTTAGCAATACGATAAAGGCAATATAGGTTTTACAGTGTTAGTGCTGTACATGTATGAAATAGAACTGCAAAAAAAAGACTTTATCGATGTATATGGCTGTTTATTTCAGTGAAAGACGGACTTTATGAGAGCAGTGGCAATATATATCCTGGAACAAATATCATACTGACCTGCAATCCTCCAGTGAATAATGGCATACAATGGACTATGAATGGGAATAAATTACAGTCATCAGATAAATATGTAATGAATGCAGTTAGACTCACGGTGAATAATGCCACTCCTGGTGACAGTGGTAAGTCTGAAAGACTGTTGAATCATCATCTTATATTGGTCACCTGATAAACTGCAAAATATAATCATGTAAAAATTCGTGTGAAGGTTTTAAATACCCATACAGCTTGTGGTTGTAAAAGCATATTCTACCATTTCATTATATGCCGTACAGTACAAGGCCCCTAACATGTATTTGGACCCTTAATCCACACTTACAAATGCATGGACTTTCCTGCTTTAGAAAACATATCAAAGCAGTAATGTCTTGAACAAAAGATCCTACAAGAACACGTTTCAAATAAAACATTTCCCATTAAATAGATCATGCTTTAAATCACAAAATTACACATACAAGCTTTTTAATTGGACAAAATATATTTTAAACTTAAACGCACAGTTTGGTTGAAATTCTCTAAAGGCTTTTGCAACACAAACACTCTAAACCACCAATGACACAAACCAATGCTTATACTGATTGTTAATGATTTTTTTTTTTTTTTTTTTGCTGAATTACTCCCAAGTTAGTTCAAACTGAATCCTGTTATAGTTGTATTTGGTCATTCATATCAACGTCTGAATTTCAGTCTTTGCTTCTGTTTCTTGCTTTCATTAACAATTGTGTATTTGCCACTTTTGTTTCTTTTTATGAGTAAATCCTGGACACTTAAACTTATAATAATAATGTTTTTAAATCAGGTTGTTTTAAACACATTGCACATAAACTTCATTATTATTCCTTATATTATTAATTCTTTTTTTCTCTTATCATTTGTCTGACTTCTCAGGCTTATATGCATGCACAACAACAATAAAATCAACACCCTATGTTATCTGGCAGACCATTACAATTCAGCCTTATCCCAATATCCAAGTGAGCAGTGACAAAGTTGTAAAATGCGAGGATTCGATAATTCCACTGCAGTGTTGTGTTCATGGGAGTTATGAAGTGAAATGGACTGACCCTACAGCCTGCAACTCTACTTCACCAGGTCATACATATTATTTTCTAATAATTTAATATGCATAATTAGGAATACCAGTCCATCTAATTATGTACTGTCTTCTGAAAATGAATTAATGTGTCAGACATTATTATAAAAAAAAAACTTAACCTAAATTAACCAAATTCAGCATTAAAAAACAGCCCTTGTCATATTTATAATACGTTATACCATTTCCTTGTGCTGCACAGTTTCACTGAAAGGCTGCACAGTGTGTGAATACAAAATTAACCAGCAGGTCTGCCAGGCTTCTGACCAAGTAATACATGTCACATGCCAACTCACAACACCTCTCAGTGGAAGTACAACTCACAGTGACAATTCAAAAAGCATCAAAATAGATGTAATAAAAAGAGGTAAGTTCACATATATTATTATTATTATTATTATTATTATTATTATTATTATTATTATTATTATTATTATTATTATTATTATTATTAAATTATTCACCCCAGAAGAAAATTCACATATTACAGCAGCATGAACTGGAGTCAAATAAATAACTCATGCTTCTTCTTTCAAGCATTTACCTGCATGGATAGCATATTTGGTGCTGGAAATCTAGGGGAGGAACACATTGGTGACTGTAATGAAAACATGGTTGGCTTTCAAAAGGCTAAGTGTAATTCCTCAGGCCTCTGGGACCCAATAGAAAACAACTGCGTCTTGCGCATCATTCAAAATTTAAAAGACGAAGCTAAGGCAATTATTCTTACTTCTATGTAAAATAATTTGATTAGTTATGTCATTTATTTCAAATACTTTGAATAACAATTTGTGATTTTATATAGAATTTACAGGTAACAGGCATCCAGGAATTTATGGGCAATGTGATCAGTAATACTACAGAAAAGACTCAAACAATAATTGAATCTCCAGCTACAATATTAACAATTGTAGAAATACTGACAATCATTTCCAATCTATCGCAAACAATTTTAATCAGTCAACCCATTATGATGGTAAGTAAATTAGCTTAAAAAAAGGTTTTCACTTGTTTTATACAATAAAATGAAATATTTGTATTAATAAACTAAGCTCAGATATCCTGTATTTATAGTGAATATTTTACTTGTCTGTTTAAAGGATTTCCTAAAAACAACTGATGTAATTGGATCAGCAGGTGCAAGAGACACATGGGTGCATTTAAACAAAAACAGTACAACTATGAATGCTAGTTCTGAGCTTCTGAAATCTATCGAGAGTATTGCCTACAGACTTGGGGATGAAAACTTCAACATTACAACAAATTACACATCATGTGTTAAAACTAACATTTCCAGCTCCTTTTCTGAAACATTTGGCATGAATTTAACTACCCAAATAAATTTGCCTACAGTTAGGGAATCGACCTTTATCACAGTAATCATTTCTTCTGCCCTTAACAATGCCCTACCTGTTCGAAATCAGACCCACAACGACAGCAGTCAAACTGGCACCAGTATTAATGGAGATGTAGTTCTTATTAAAACAAAGGCAGCAATTAACAACATTTCCCTTTCTTTCATTGTCAAAAACAATACAATGGAATACCCTCAGTGTGTCTTTTGGAACTTCAGTCTTCTAAATGGTACTGGGGGATGGGACTCGACTGGATGTCAATTAAAGACGTTACGTAACCAAACGGAAGGATTCACGTGCGAGTGCAATCACACGACTTCTTTTTCAATACTGATGTCTCCATTTTCCCCAGACAAAGCCTTGGCCTCTGCCCTTGATTATATAACTTACATTGGTGTTGGCATTTCAGTGTCCAGCTTGGTTTTGTGCCTCATCATTGAATTTATCATATGGAAATCAGTTACAAGAAATGACACATCCTGCATGCGCCATGTCTCCATAGTCAACATTGCTCTCTCACTTCTGATTGCAAACATATGCTTCATCATTGGAGCATCGGTTGTTAACCAAGCAGAAGATCCCTGCAGTACAGCAACATTCTTCATGCATTTCTTTTATCTCGCCCTTTTCTTTTGGATGTTGCTCTCAGCACTCTTGCTCCTCTACCGCACCACCATGGTCTTTTCAAGAATGACCAGAAGAACCATGATGGCCATAGCCTTCACTGTTGGCTATGGAGCCCCATTAATCATAGCTGTTATTACCGTGGCATCTACAGCTGAGAACCATGGATACATTCAAAAAGAAAATAGTTGCTGGCTGAACTGGCAGGAAACGAAGGCCCTCCTGGCATTTGTGATTCCTGCACTGTGTATTTCTGCTATAAACCTCCTGGTGCTTATTGTGGTTCTATGCAAGATGTTGAGGAGAGGAGCTAATGCTTCCAATCAGCCAGATGAGAAACATACTGTCATGGTTATTGCTAGATGTGTGGCGATTTTAACGCCGGTCTTCGGTCTAACGTGGGGATTCGGCATCGGGACCATGGTGTCATCAAACTTTGGGATTCACATAGTGTTTGCCTTCCTTAATTCACTGCAGGTACAAAAGATATATCAGTCAAATTATTTGAATTACACATACATAAATTAACAAAGCACTAAATAATTGTTCATTGTGTATAATTCTTATGATGATGCTAAGAAAATTGTATTTCTTCAAAGGGCTTTTTTATTTTATTGTTTGGAATTTTGCTGGATAATAAGGTATGTGTATAACTCTTTTTTCATAATACTAATCTAAATATTAGGAAAGACCTAGAAAAGTCAGGAGTTCCATTACTTTTGTCCGCGTACTGTAAATGTACAGAGCAGATTTAAATTAAACCTTTTTTACTAAGAAAATCGAAAGGAAAAAATATCCCCTTTAATGTGTTTTATGGATACTGAGGAGAACAGTATTTTTTTATTTACACTTATATATTTACTAGATAGGATTTAGTGCATTTAGAGGAAAATGTTATTGTGTCGTTACATTAATGACAGCACTCTTCTACTTCAGAATTTCTAAAAATGTCTATTATAAGGATTCAGAGATATTTGCTCTTATATGACTGATATTGTGGATGCAGGTCAGACAAGCCGTGGCAGCAAAGCTGGGAGTGAAGAACCTCAGCTCGAACCTTACCGGGGTAAATAGATTTGATCTAATGCTGTATATGCTACTTTTTTTTGTAGCATTACATTCATTTCACTTATACTTGGACAATAAAACTGCTGTGTCTACATTACAGAGATTGAGTGCAGGACCAGCATCCGCAAGTGGACAGCCTTTTATTCAGAGGGTATAATAGAGACATATGTACTGTAAATGAAGATTTCATCAATTAACAAAGAGTTTCAACAGCTTTAATCAATAAGGCTAATTATATATGATTTTCTTGATATCATTTCTACACACACCAAATTTATTTGATTGTTTAACGTTCCCTGCTCTAAATCCCATTCAAGTTTTGTTCTTCTGATATTGTGCATATACTGTATATTTAAAATGTTATTTTAACACTATGAATACATTTATATTTTGGTCTCTGTTACATTTTTACCTTTGCATTGTCCTACTATTTTCTGTTTTATACTATTTTCTTACTCCTATCAATATTACCAATATTCTCTTTCATTATATTTACTACACTTTATTTAATTTTTATGTATTCTTTTTACAAAGTGAATTATTTGTAAAAGAAAAAAAAAAGGAAAAAAAAAAAAAGAACAGTTGCTGTATGTTTTGGGTTAATATGTTTTTAAACCCCTGTCTTCTTTTCTTACTTTAACTCGAAGGTTTGAAGGGAGCACTGGAATAATATTATAATAAGCGTATCTCTACTTTTACTCTAGAGCATAGTTTGTGTACTATGTCCACCACTTTTGAAACACAGCATTCAATACAATGTCAGGCCACTATTAATATCCAGTCATACTGTATGGTTTAGTGCACACTCAGTGTTCCAATGCATGACAAATAACCTGCCATGTTACAAGCTGGGGATGTACCACTAAAATTTCAATCGTCTTCTAGTCTGTCCGTTCATGTTTGGTGTATTTCATTAAGTAAATAATAATTTGGCAACATACCCAAATTCTATCATGAATATTAAACCAAAAGAAGTTTATTTCTCTTGTGAGAAAGCTCATCTGGTTTTAAAAAACTTTTAGCCTAAAGCTTTATCATAAGAATAGCCATAAAGCATAATGCAAAAAAGCAAAACAATCAAATCTAATGAGTATAAAAAAGGAGTCATGGAGACATGGAGACAGCAAGGACTTAGAAAGATTCATCAAGGCCAAAAATCTTGTCTCTGCCAGCAGGTGTCTCCTTTTTATTCTACCCTAAAACGCCTACTTGCTCGTACCTGCTGGCAGAGACATGTATATGTGTGTGTGTGTGTGTGGTGTGTATATATATATATATATATATATATATATATAATATATATATATATATATATATATATATATATATATATATATGGCATATATAATTACTTAATCAAGTTCAATCTATTTTTTAATACAATTAAAAATTTCTCCAGGGTGGGAAAAGAGGGTCATGATTCTCCGGCCTGGACAGTAAACAAGTCCTCTAAATTACAAAAGAGACAAGCAAGATCCTCTGTGAATAGGTTCATTTAACCTTTTAAGCATTTAAACATTATTTATGTCAGTTTTATTTTGTTACCTTTATTCAAGTTGCCATTAAACGCAAGGACAATTGAATGCAAATAAGGGTAGAACGTTATTTTTTTCAAATAAATCCAAATCATGAGAGAGAAATATAAACATTAAACTGGCAGAGGTCAGGTGATCAGCAAACACGAACTAGATAATACAATATAACAATATACACAAACTAGATAATACAGGACCATAAACGAAAAAAACAAAAAACAAAATAAGATCAATAAGCAGATATTTTATTTTTCATATTTTTAACCACTTACATATGTATTTACTGTAACACTAAAAGGCTGCACAATGTGAAAATAACCCTATAAAGACCTTTAATATCCACAGTAAAAAATTAACAATTTACAGAACTGCATTTACCCAATAATTTGCAATAATAGTGGAAAAATCAAGAAACTATGATATTTTAAGGATGTCTGTGAAAACCAACAACAAAACCAACCAATAACAATATGCCTGTTTCTGGATGTGCATTATTATTGTTTTGGCCCCACTATCCTAACCCACCACTCTTTTGGGAAGGCTTTCTATACGATTTTCGAGCATGTTTGTAGAAATTCAACCCCAAGAGCATCAATGAGGTTGAGCACTGATATCAGTTTAGAAGATCTGGCACTCTGATACTTGTTCATTCTAAATGTGTGCAATAAAAACTAGGATTCTGTGCAGACCAATTCAATTCTTCCACTTCATGTTCAAGTTTTTTTCTATATCACTTTTTACAATAGACATTGTCTCAAAGCAGCTTTACAGATCGTAAGAATTGTAGAACAAAAATTATTTGTGAATGATACGTGTTTTATTCCTGATGATGAAGCCTGGGGCGGCTGTGGCAAGGAAAAACTCCCTTAGATGTTATGAGGAAGAAACCTTCAGAGGAACCAGACTTAAAAGGGGAACCATCCTCATTTCAGTAATATCAAGAGTGTGATTATAAATCTCAAAACAATAGAAAACACCGGAGAGTAAGAACTAACATGAGCACCGAAGAATGTTATTAGTTGTAATGTCCTTTCTACAGTCTTCTACAGTCAATTGACATTTTGAAACCAGGAGCCTCTGAGCAACTCATAAAATACCTCAACATCTGGGATTGTCATAGATCCAATACCAACAACTCCATCCCAGAGCCTTCAAATGTTCAAAAAAGTCTAATGTTATAACTCTACATGAAGTGGGATCCAAAGGGCACTCATACATTTCTAGATGGTTCAGGATGTTTGCACAGTCGGCATCTATCTTTTGAAGGTCCAAAATCTTCATGAGGTGGAACACAACTGAATTTCAAGTCCAAAAGTCAAGAAGAATTTCAAGTCAAGAAGAAGCTTTTATTGTCATTTCAACCACATATAGCTGACGCAGTACACAGTGAAATGAAACAATGTTCCTCCACAGAAACAGAAAACACAGGGCTAAGGACTAGTAAGTGTCCTCGCCACATAAAGTCCATGTGTGCAACCTGGTGCAAACAGTGCAAAGACAACACAGGACTGTGCAGGACAAAACACAAAACAAGACAACAAGACAAAGTGAACAGTAGCCGAAATGTAAACAAAATGTTGTTCAAAAGAGTCATGGGTGTGCGAAGTGAGAAGTGAAGCTGGCACAACCTCAGGATGCTTCAGCATGGCATCGACACTGGTAAAACGTCATCATGTTTGTGCCAGTAAAAGGGATTCTTTATGCTACACCATGGTAGACAATTGGGTGCTCCAATTTTATTGTAACAGTTAAAAAAAAAGCACATGTGGATGTGGAAGTGAGGTGTCTATATATTTATAGGTTGATCCATCAACCTGGATGCGTTATTTGCCATATTTAAAAATATTCAAAGGTATTTTACTATCAATAAAACGATTTTTTATTGTGGCTCCATATTCAAACATAGTTTTGCTACTGCGTATTTGTTTTAACTGATGTGTAAAGCAGATTGGGTCAGATTCTGTTTTTTGTTTTTTGAAGGTTGGCTTTATTTGACTAGACCAATAACTTGGAATCAGGAAACAAGATAAAAACAAAGATTAATATCCAAACTGGTCTGGCAAGTGAAACATAATTCTTTATAGATAAGACATCTGTATGGTGAACATTCAGCGCTAATCATCTCGAAGGCTCAGAGAGCTCTGGCAAACTTGCTCATGTATAGTAAAATAAGTGATGGTTGGAGCCAAGGTAAGACCTGAAACTAAATTCTCATGTTATAGTTAATATTAGATTCATGCATTAGAAGATTTTAATAATAAATCAACAATATTTGGTCAGGGATTAATTACACTTGTATCCTATAATATATATATTTTTTTCCAATCAATATTTTTTTCTTTAACGTTATCAATATTATTAAATTAAACACAGTTACACGTGTATGGACATATGAAAGTATACATAATTATGAAAAATGTCATATCACATAATATCACTGTGTAACATTTAATAAATTACAGGCTGAAGCATCCTTTGGTTTGTGTGTGGAACTATGTATTAATATCAATTTCAGATCTTTGAAATCCTTTTAATGCAGCTGATTCTTGTACATTATTATGTCTATAAAACTAGATGCTTGGCCTAAACAAATAAAAAAATGTAAAAGGTTTTAACTAATAACTGATATAAGAAGTATGAACAAAAGTAAAAGCCTAAAAAGAGATACCATTATTATTTTATACTGTAACTATAATAGATACATTTCTGACTGTGAAAATCTTAATGCATTTTATTTCCAATATTGTGTAACGTTTGTATTTATAGTACAGGTGTTATTACATTTTCTCACTTCAGCCCTTAATTGTTTTAACACTCCTCTATGCAACTGACTGAGGATCAAGGTTAAACGGAAGTTGAAAAAATAGACGCACTTCCAGTTTGCAAGTTTTACCTGCAAATAGAAATAAGCGTTAAGGGAAACTGTAGAAATCAACATCTGGAAAGACTTGATGTTCTCATAATAAAACTGTTCATATGCAAGACAGAAAGGCAAAGCAAAATGCCCATAATACAGCAAAAGACCTAGAGGAGGATTTAGATGACACAAAGATTGTACTGATTGTATAATCTGAAAGAAAGAGTCATTAGAAGGAAATCTTACAACAGCATCATCACATAGGCAGATATGCAAAGCAACATCTAGAACAGCAAGTGGTATTTTGGAAAGAAGTAGTGTGGAACAAAACTCATTATTCACAACCATTAACGGTATGTTGACAAAAACCTTGTCAAACATGGGTGCGGATCTATTAATATTTGTTTGCACTCACTGGCACTAGAAGTGTTGCATGAATAAATGGAAGAAGCATATTGCACAAGCATTCTTGCATGCACAAGCATATTGTGCATGCAAGAATAACTCAAATTCTGCAAGGAAAAGTGTGTAAACATTTCTGAAACATTGTTTTTTAATTAGCAAAGTATGTTATTGGGTCAAAAATTCCCAGACTATTGAATGCAAGTATGTTTGTGCGTCGGACATGTTTAGAAAATAAATTTTCCTATATCTTGAATTTGACTTATATCGTTATTAAATAGTGTGCTGTCTTGTGCATTGACCAACTTACAGAAATAGCAAATCATGCAGTTTAAGGCTTCAGGAGCAAGAAGTGAACAGGATATGAGCAAATGAACTAAAATAGTGGTAATAGTGACCTCTGGTGGCTGTGAGGGGCACTTTATGGGGCTGTTGTGACGCTGACGCAAAACATTCAAGTACTGTACCTTTATAAATATTTATATTTATCATCTCTCTACATTCTAATAACCAGTAAATATGTTTAACCAGAGTTGAGACCATACATCCAGTTAGAAACTGGAATTATTTGGATTTCATATACAAGACATGTAAATTATATTAGAGCTAATAAGGTATGGTTTCATTATCTTTATTTCAAATCAAATCAAATTTTATTTGTCACATACACATACATACAGAGAACGACATGCAGTGAAATGTTTTTTACGACGGTTCGGCATGAAGGAATAGGGTAGAGAGAAAGATACACAAAGAAAAAAGAGGGCAGATAAACAAAGAGTCTAAACTATATAAAATATATAAAGATAAACAAAAAATGTGTAAATACAAGGATGCTTATGACAGTAAACAGTAAAACAGTAAAAATTTAAGGTGGTTGATGTGATTGTCCTTAAAGTGACCGTGTGTGGTATGGTGTGGTGTAAAGTTCACTGTGCTGTGCAAGTTCAGAGTTGAAGTGACAGTCCAGAGATTAAAGTAATTAAAGTGTGGTAGTACGAAAAGAAAAAAAATGTGCAGAGAAAGTGTGACGATGGAGAGAAAGTGGACCAGTTCTAGATCCTGGGTGTTTCCTGGTTCAAACGCTAAATAGCCTGCAGGAAGAAGCTTCTCCTCATTCTCTCTCTGTTTGCTTTCAGGGAGCAGAAGCGTTTCCCTGAACGTAACAAAGAAAAGAGTCCATTGTTGGGATGGCTGAGGCCTTCACAATCTTTCTGGCCCTGGTCCGGCACCACGTGCTGTAGATGTCCTGCAGGTTAGGGAGCTCGGTGTGGATGGTATGTTCAGCTGAACGCACCACCCTCTGGAGGGCTCGTCTGTCCTGCATGGTGCTATTCCCGAACCAGGAAGTAATGCTACCTGTCAGAATGCTCTCAACGGTGCAAGTGTAAAAAGTCTTTAGCACCTGAGAGGGAAGTTTAAAGTCCCTTAAGCGTCTCAAATGGTACAGATGCTGCCGGGCCTTCTTCACCAGGGTGCTGACGTGACAGGACCAAGACAGGTCCTGTGTGATGTGAAAACCTAAGTACCGGAAACTGTCCACTGGGGTTCCGTTGATATTTAGCAGTTGGTATGACTGCTCCTGCTTCGTCCACTATCAACTCCTTAGTCTTGCTGATGTTCAAGAGAAGGTTGTTCTCCTGGCACCATCTCTCAAGGCTTTTAACCTCCTGTAGGTAGGCCGTCTCGTCGTTGTTGAAGATCAGGCCCACCACAACAGTGTCGTCAGCAAACTTGATGATGGTGGTGGGGTTGGAAGTGGCCACACAGTCATATGTGTACAGTGAGTACAGCAGGGGGCTCAGAACACAACCCTGGGGAGCTCCAGTGCTGAGGGTGAGGGTGGATGAGGTGTGTTTTCCCACCTGTACGGCTTGCGGTCTGTCTGTCAGGAAGTTAGAGATCCACTGACACAGCGGCAGGCTGAGTCCCAGGTCCTCCAAATTAGAGGTGAGCGTGGAGGCAATTATGGTGTTAAACGCTGAACTGTAGTCCACAAACAGCATCTTTGTATAATTCCTATTTCTGTTCTATTTTGGGATAATGTTATTCTCAAAATGTCCTGGTTTATCACGACCTTTAATGTGTTTTACTTCAAAACTCATCTTTAATACGGTCTTCAAAAATCTTTTTAAACAATTAGTTCCGTTGAATTATTGCATATTGATTCGTATACATTGGGGGAAATCGTTATTTGATCCCCTGCTGATTTTGTAAATTTACCCCCTTACAAATGAATGAACAGTCTGACTTCCACAGACACAAATGAATCCTGTCCCTTTAGGAAAATTACTCCTAATATCAACTCATTATGTGTATAAAAGACACCTGACACAGAATCAACCTCTTCTATTCAAACCCCTCCACCACCATGGACAAGACCAAAGAGCCGTCAAAGGACGTCAGGGACAAGATTGTAGACCTGCACATGGCTGAAATGGGCTTTGTTTATATTCTGTCCCTCTCTGTTAGAATAAACCATAAGAATTTAGACTGTTTATTTCTTAATCAGCAGGGGTTCAGATAATTATTTCCCCCAATGTAGCTAATGCCATTTTTTTTATATTCTGTATATTGTTCAAGTCAGTGTGTGTGTAGGTCTTGATGGCCATTTTTTTATGTGGGATGAAGGGAAAAAAGGTTGTGATTAATGTAGTACCCATATTCATAATTTATAATGCTTCTGTTATTGTCCCCACACTTAGACTGGGGCATAACAATATACCAAACATGTATATTTCTATACACTTTCCAACATCATTTATTATATTTGTACTGATAATCACAAGTAGACTAGTAGATTTTACTAAGTATACATTTTTTACAAAAAAAAAGAGCATCATATATTTAATACTTATACAATATGTGTGTGTGATGGGACAAAACAAAGAGCATTGTTGTGTTAGTCTTAACATTTGGTGAACATTATCGACTCGATGTACTCGATCTCATATTTGACTAAGCTTCTAAAACACACCAGTGCATAATCTTAGGTTTGTTCTTATCCACATAGTCAACCAGGGGCAACAGTTTTTTCAGTGTCCTGGCAGAAAACCTTTTTATTTCTCCAAACATACCTTTTTTATACACACCTCACATTCTTTATTTTTGAGCATTCTCTACTAAGCTTGTACTCTATTACTGTCATTCCTCTCATGCCCACAAGAGGGCGATATCACACTTAGAGTAGCACTTCGGGTTTTTTTTAACAGTACGAGTGCCAATTAATATATAGAAATGATTTGTGCAATTAAGAATGCATACATTTTACATTTTTGTATTAAAATCAAAAAATCTAGGGTTCAAGTATGAAAATGAATGTTATCTAGAAAATGTATTGACATGAGCAACATTCCTGTATTGATCTTCCAGACACCCAGATCTTGAACTCTTGGACTCGAGGTTTACGGTCAAAGCTTTATAGCAGGCCACAATCACAATCTTTCATCCCAATCCATCCTATAAAATTGTAACTGGACGCAGTTTATTTTAGTTCTGATCTCTTTTCCTTCTATTAAAGCGAAAAAAAGAAAAATCACTTTTTGATGTTTGTTACACTATGGGCTGATTTCTTTATGTATTGCTATGAAATGCAGTAAAAGCAGACTGTAATTCAATAGTTAAGCTGAGTAATCTGAGTAAGTGTTATGCAACAAAGATCTGCATTCAATTCAGCCTCTTTTTATAGCTTGAAGTAATTGTCCTTTCTCTGCCTATTAGATGCAGCAACAAAAGAACAGGTTAAAATACATGCAGGATGAACCTAAAACATGTTCACTGTTTTTCTTTTTCTTTTTAAAGATCATCTAGAAATTTATTTTCTAATCCTAATTTTTATTTAGTGAAAATGGAAATAAATATGCATTGTATAACACATTATAAATTGTAAGTAAATAACTTGTCACTGATTTCTGAACCAAAGCAAAAAATACGTATATGTGTGTGTGTGTGTTCTTAATGTTTGTGCTTAATTATAATTATTTTATGACATCACAGTTCAAGACAACCAGAATTTTTTTTTCTATTGGAATTTTGAGTGGGTGTGTGTGAGAACCACTATTTAACGCCACACAATAGAACAAGGAAACAAAAAACAAAAAAAAAGAAAACCGAACTGGTTCTGCAGGACTGTAACAGTGAGCATCATTACTCACTGATTATTATACTTGACTGTGAGTCAGCTGCCAGGACGACAAAAAAAGCTAACAGTCTTTCCACAACCCTGTTAAAGACACATACATACCTGTTGCATGCCAGATTCTTGAAGGTAAGACTTTTTAATTACTAGAACAAAAAGCCAGCTGTATGTAATAGCCTTTTTATTTTCAGTATTTTTGCCTAATTTTATTTTTGACTTTTGCAGTTCATTATTAACACTTGCTTCCATTGAATATACAGAAAATGTTGATTATGTATTATTATTATTTTAAATGAAAGGGTTTTCTAGTCTAAATATGTTAAGCATGTTTTCCATGTAAAGAACACACACAAAGATAAACATGCAATTACAAAAGGTGTGTACATTTGGGAAATTTAAAAACAGATACAACAATATTGATTTTTTTTATTTGTTTGTATACTTATTTATATTTCTTAATGTTTTAAATAACTAAAAAAAAAAATAATTATATATTTCTTCAATGTTTACTTTATATATATATATAAACAATTAAAAGCATTTTTGATAAAAAAAAAAAAAAAGGAGACAACATTTTTTTATTGTTAATAAAATATTTGTATTTTTAGTTTAAAAAAAATTTATGAAAAAAAAAGTGTATATATATTTGCAGACAGGGAACACCCTACATAATCTGCAGTTTTGAAGATGCTCTGACTCAGTCGTCTAGCCATCACAATGTGTCCCTTGTTAAACTTGCTAATGCCTGCCCATATTTTTCTGCTTCAAACACGTCAAACATGAAGACAAAATGTTCACTTGCTGTCCAATATATCAATATCTCCCACTCACTGGTCATAATGTTATAATGTAATAATGTAAAGACTTTATAGTGTGTGTGTGTATATATATAAATATAAAAAAATAAAAAAATAAAAATATAATATATATATTATATATATATATACACACACACACACACACACACACACACACACACACACACACACACATGTATATATTACTATATTACATGTATACATTTACATTATATATATAATGTAAAGCTAAAATTAAAAAAAAATATTATAATAATATTAAATATATATTTATGTTTGAATAAATCTAAGGACATAAAAAAATAAAATAAATAAATGTATGCCTAGCAGCCATTGTAACTGTTGTTAAGGCAGAGTCACTACTGACAACTTGTTTGTCAGTTTGCAATTAATGTAAATTAAACCCACAACACTGTATCTAAGATAAAGGATCAAGTACTGAAGCTGTGAAGAAAAAGAAACTCAGTTTACTGACTGTTTAATTTTTAAAACTCTGATAGGATGTCGACAAATATCCATGTGACCATCTGCAGTTAAAAAGCTGTGTGAACATTATGGCCAATACAGGTAAGACTTTTTAAACCTGACATTAGTATTATGAGGTTGAATTATTTACTAAATTCTATGAAATCTTCTATGACAGTTGCACATGTTTATATTAAAGCACTATTACTAATATGTTTACATTTTCTAAGTAACAACTTACACAGGGACTTGTATTCATAGTTACTTCATATAGAATGTTATGGTTTCATTGTGGTAGGTTTAGCATTTAAAACAAAGCATCCCCTATATAAGTCCTTTCTCGACACTTAGGAATCTTAATTCGAATAAATATCTTATTGTTTTATATTTCCAAAACAAATATGCTGCCATGGCCTGGTATCATTATAACAGCTTGGGTGGAGCAGCTTCTACATTTGATTTAAATCTCTATGCAATTATATCCAAGATTCCAAATGTGACTTAATATCCACATGCTAAACAATAAACTACTATAATGTAATGAGGTAATGCACTATATTACATTAGCTACTAGTTTTGCTGATGTAAATCATGGGATAAATAGCCCATGATTTTAGAGTCATTTTCTTCTAGATCACTTGGTTTTATTTTCTCAAATCTAACCCAGTCAACTTATTTAGACCTGGTGACCTAGAAACCTCCAATCCTCCAGATTTATTATGCCCTTACTTAAAAAAATGCTTTCTTTGTACTGCATGCTTCATATCTAACTACCCACATTCACAACATGTTTTGTTGGGTCCCATGGGATCCCAATTCTGAAGCTCACCTTTAGTTTCGCTTTGGTCCATTATTTTATTTTAGACTCTCTTACAACCCTATTATTTTCTTAAACCCTATGTCTTTTATTTTCTTGCTCCTGGTTGGCTCTTGGTTGGTTCCATGTAACTGTACTACCTTGTGCCTAAAGCTTGGGTATAAAGTTATTTAAAGCATTTAAACTAGAATATAACAAATGTTGTATGACATGTTAAACTTACATTTTTATGTTTATAATTCTCATATTAAAAGAAAGAAAAAAAATAAGACACTCATGCTACATTGAATGTATGCATTATTGCAGTATTGTCATAATAGTACCATGTGAGTTTATGTACTTTTCATGGAATAAACAGAGTATTATTATATTGCTTTGACAATAAATCTATTTAATGATTAAATTGACATGAATTTCATGTTGTCCTGTTTTACCTCTTTTGTACAGTGAAAACAGCAAAATACTTAACAAGGTTTGCAGCCATTTTCCTCAGTATTATGAGTGTGGTAACCTCCCAGGGACCTCCTGAAATTTCAGAAATGACTCTAGAGGTAAACTTGAATTTAACTTTTGTAGTAACAGCATAAAATTAAAATAGTGAATAAATTCAAATGTATTAGAAAACATACTTTCCTCAATTTTTTCAGCTTAGTTCTACAGATGAACAACTGAATCACTTGAGAGTGCATCACGATGGTAAATAAGAATTTTAGGAGCATATTTAGAAGTTTTAATACATATAATTTATATGCATGGAATGAGCAAATACTAATACTAATACAATTAAAATATTATTTGGATATAACATATAACAACACTATGGAACATTTATCTATCTATCTATCTATCTATCTATCTATCTATCTATCTATCTATCTATCTATCTATCTATCTATCTATCTATCTATCTATCTATCTATCCTGTATACTGTATGTGTGTGTGTGTGTGTGTGTGTGTGTGTGTGTGTGTGTGTGTGTGTGTGTGTGTGTGTGTGTATATATATATATAAAATTGTTATTTCCAGCCAGCACAGATATCGTAGAATACATCATAGTGGTTGAGGTGAATGTCTCACAATTGATTTTGGTTGAACAAATCAAGTCATCATTGAAGTCCATCAGTTTTCCATTACAACTTGACAACAGCACAGAAATCGTGGGTTTCAGCTTTACAACAGGTAAACTACATTTTTTATACATTAGGGCTATGCTTTTATAAAAGGCTATAAAAACTAATCAGTAGCACCACCACTCTTCCTTAACCACTGGTGCCAGAGCCTGGTCTTTTCAAACTGTTAACCAACAAAAATTGATTCCTTCCAAATTGGTGCAACACATATATTTGCTGTGTTGTCAGAAAATTGAGAGTTTGATTCCCAAACATGCCATAGCCATTTGTGGCCAGTAGAAAAATAGCATAACTGGCTGTGCTTCCTTTAACTTTCACAGTGCTGGCAATCACACTGGGAAACTGAGAGCTCATTTTTGCAATCTCCTGGCTATTAGCAAGCTAGTGTTTGTTTACAGGTACTGTCTTACTTAGATTTTATGAATGTAAGATGTTTCACTGTGGATTGTGGACAATACTCAGAAGGATTTATTGCCCATACGCATTAACTCAGTTAAATCACATGTTCAGAGATAAGTTACACACTTCCAAGATTTAATATAAAAAGGGTGCATATTAATATTCAGGGTGGTGCGAGGTATGTCTAAAACAGAGAGATATCAATAATGCAAATTATGATGTGTTGAATCAAGTGCTATTTTATAAACGTACAAATAATGAATATGTAATATATGATATATTCATATATTTAACCATATTTGCAGATTGTTTTTTTATCTTATTGTTGTGAAATTTCTGAATAATATGAATTATGCAGCCATATAATGTCAATATACTAGACTTTAATTAATTCCTTTTATAATCAAATTTGTATTTTTAATTTAAAATGTTATGAATGAATTTGTGAAATGTATCTTTTTAACTATGACTATTATATTTTGTGTCACAGATTATGCCACATTTTGATATTTAGTCCTTATCCATTTAATTACATTTTTTTTATCTAACATAGTGTGTACAGCAGCTGAAAATGTATATCACTGCATGTGTGAAGATCAATATTTTTGGCCATACGATAACTGCATATATACTGACTGTAACACAAATGAAGGAACATGCAACTGTACCTTCATCAGTAACTTTTCCAATGATGGACAGATGTGTGTGCCAAAAAGTGGTAGGAGAAATGTTTTGAAGTACATGAATATACAGTATGTATAAGATTTTTATAAGATATTTTTTCTTTTGTTAACCTAACTCATTTATTTTTCATAGAGCTGCAATTTTTTGAGTTTATCATTGAAATTGAAATTAATGTCACAAGCACAGCAATGATAGGTGACGTGAAGGATCTTCTAGAACGATTCAGTTTCCCAATTTCATTGGATAACATAATAGAAGTTACAAGTGTGAACATTACAACTGGTAAGAATTAGACTGTAAATAATTGATCTTTTGATAAGTTTAAAGTGAACTCGAAAATGTGAATAGCGAAAATGTGAATAGCGAAAATGTGAATGTATATAGATAGATAGATAGATAGATAGATAGATAGATAGATAGATAGATAGATAGATAAATGGATAGATAGATAGATAGATAGATAGATAGATAGATAGATAGATAGATAGATAGATAGATAGATAGATAGATAGATAGATAGATAGATAGCTGTAGACACATACACAAAAAGTTATCTTTGTAAATATCTCAAAATAGAATATAAAATGAAGCCAAAGTAGGCTCTAATAAAAACATTTCTGCTGTTTTTTGTTTTTTTAAACAGTGTGTAGTTTGAATGGTTCGGAATATCAATGTAGGTGTGAGGACCAGTATTTCTGGCCATGTGAAAAATGCAGAGTATATGGGTCTTGTGATAATGTCACCAATAGCTGGTGTGGTTGCATCAATGCTTTTCCAAATGATGGACAGTTCTGCCAACTAATCAATGAGCCAAAAGGTATGTATCACAAAAATAAAGCAAACAAATGTATTTCATGATTTTCAAAAGGGTATATTTAATGTGTTCCATAAAATATTAGATTATGCTGTCAGTATTTTGATTGGATGTGATTAATATTTATTGAATTTATTTAATTTATCAGAGAAAGTGAAGTTACCCATCAAATAAGTTGTCCCATTTATTACAAAAACAGTGGTGACTCTGTTAATAAATAAGCAATAGAAATAACTATATATGACTAGGTATAATATTGTATATATATTTTACCTTGTAGATATCCCTGCATGTCCATCTTTAACAACCAACACTTATACACCAACCCCGAATATAACTTCCACAACCACAGACACCACAAGTGAAAACATGACAGTAAGCACAATTGTGACAATCACTCCTGCAACAAAATTAGACCTTGAATCCATCCTTAGCCAAACAACAGTCACCGCAAGCCTAGCAACTACAGCTATTCAATCTACAACAAGCACAATACCAGCTACTTCTAACACAGATACCACAGCCACTACACCAACTGTGTTCACAACTGATACAGTCACAGATGTTACAAACACAACCATTCAAACTTCCAACAAAATTACATCCTCCAATTTAAGCCCAGTTTTCACACAAACTTCATCCTCATACACAGACACATCTGATTTAACCATATACAGTGCAACTAATGACCCCTTGACAACAACAGCTGCATCCTCAGACACTAAAAATAGTAAAAGTCTTCAAACCACACTGTTTGCAACCATAACTGCTGATATAGCCACAGACATCACAGTTGATCACATTGCAACTACTGCAATCACAGCACCCACAACCACAGACATGACAATGATGACTGCTACAACTACAGACTTTACATCCTCAACTATGCCATCTATACCCTCAACAGTCATAACTGATGAAATTACAGATGTCATAGCAACAGCTCCCCAAACGACAATCACAGCCACTGCAACTACAGACTCCACCCAAACCATTACCATGCCAACTATAGATAGCACTACTGTAACCACAGCCCAAAGTGATAGAAGCCCAGATGCTACACCCAAAAACACCACAATCATAAATAATACATCCACTGACATTATACCAATCACTGCCCCAAATACCACCACAACAATTACAACTTATTCAACCACAGATGTTGAAAATATAACCATCACAATATCCATAGCTAACACCACAAACACTGCAACTATAGACAGCACACTAACCACCACTGCTCCAAAAACTGAGACCATTAATGGAATCACAGCCAAAACCACAGATGTCACAATCACAGATTTTCAAAGCACAACCATTGGAATCCCCCTGACAAACATCACAAACACCACAACTGCAGACACTACATCAACCACTGACACTGCATTTATACAAAGCACTAATGCAATGGCAGCCAAAACAAGCAAAGCCCCCACAATCACAAACACCATAACCCCAGATGCCACAAACACACTTTCTACAATCAAAGATGCCACAACCACAGACACCACAATCATAACTGTTACATCCACAGACAATATATCTGGGGATATAACAATCACAACTGGCATAACCACAGGTAACACAACAACTATAGAGTCCACTTCTAGAACCATAGCCAGAACAAACAAAGCCACTACAATCACAACAGCTGAAGCTGCAGACACCACAGAAACAGCTTTTCCAACCGTCTCTACAATAACATCTGTCACAAGCACAGATGACACAACCCCAGCGATCAGATCCATAGCTTCCCCAAACACAACACCAATAACTACAACCACAATGACTGTGCACACATCTGCTGCAAACATAACCACACTCACAACAAACCCACTTACAGCTGCTATAATCATAAGTACTGCACCCACAGACACCACTGAACACACCAAGACACCTTTCACAGATGCTATAACCTTAACTGCTACAACCACAGACACTATCCAGACAGCTGCCCCAACTACAGCTGACATAATCGTAGGTGTTACAACCACAAATACCATAGACGCAGATCAACCAAGTACAGAGATTGCAACCACAGCTTCTGCAACCACTGCTACTACTATCATGATACAAACCACTGCAACCACAGACAATACAAGCAAAGCCAATGGAATCACAACCACTACAACCACAGATGCCACACACACAACATTTCCAACAGTTTCTACAATCACAGCTGCTACAGTAACAGATCCCACAACTCCAGCCATAGGAACCACAGCAGACCACACCACAATTACAACCAGTGCTACCATAGAAGCCACAGCCTCAGGTTCCACAATCCCAGATTCTACAACATCAGACACTTTAACTACACTTCTACCAACTACAGCCACAACAACTACACTTGATACAAACACAGATGCCACAACCACAGATACCACAATCATAACTGCTACATCCACAGACAATATATCTGGGGATACAACAATCACAACTGGCATAACCACAGGTATCACAACAACATCTCTACCACCCTCGGCTATCGCAATCCTAGTAACCAACACCACAGACATCACACAAACCATTGCAAATACAACTACTGCAATCACAGTGAAAACGAACAAAGCAACAGCTTTTTCACCAGTTTCAACAGCTGCAACAATCACAACTGCAACCATAACTGCCACATCCACAGAAACAATCACAACTGATAAAACTGCAGATGTTACAATCACAGATTTTCAAATCACAACCATCACAATCCCAGTAACCAAAACCACAGACACCACAACTGCTGAGACCACACCAGATATCTCTGCCACAATTTTAGAGACCACATTTGCAACTACAGCTGAAACAAACAAAGCCTTTATAATTACAGATACCACAAGCACAGACACCACACGAACAGCATTTCCATCCCCAGTTCCGACAGACACAACCATTTTAATTAAAGATGCCACAACCCCAGTCATCAGAACCACACAAGTCATGACTACAACCACAATTACTGGCACATCCACTGCAAACACAGCCACACTTACAGCTGCCCCAATCACAGACACTACAAAAACAAGCCCTCAAACTACAGTGATTGCAACCACAGACTCTGAAACTACAGACACCACAGCTTCAAATACTATACCCACTGCTTCCCTAACTATAACAAGCACAACTAATACAGCCACAGATATCACAACCACAGGTCTCCAAACCACAATCATCACCATCCCAGTCCCCAACACCACAACTACAACCATTGCTGCTACAACTATAGAGTCCACTTCTGGAACCATAGCCAGAACAAACAAAGCGACCACAATCACAACCGCTGAAGCTGCAGACACCACAGAAACAGCTTTTCCAACCGTTTCTACAATAACATCTGTCACAAGCACAGATGCCACAACCCTAGCGATCAGATCTATAGCTACCCCAAACACAACACCAATAACTACAACCACAATGACTGTGCACACATCTCCTGCAAACATAACCACACTCACAACAACCCCACTTACAGCTGCTATAATCATAAGTACTACACCCACAGACACCACTGAACACACCAAGACACCTTTCACAGATGCTATAACCTTAACTGCTACAACCACAGACACTATCCAGACAGCTGCCCCAACTACAGCTGACATAGTCGTAGGTGTTACAACCACAGATCAACCAAGTACAGAGATTGCAACCACAGCTTCTGCAACCACTGGCACCACAGCTACAAACACAATACCCACAGCTGCCCCAAACACAACTATAGGTGCATCACCCACTAACACAAGTCTTCAAACTACAATTATTGCAACCACAGCTTCAACAACTGCAGACACCACAGGTACAAACTCATTACAAACAGGTGCCCCAACTACAACCACAACAATCACAATTGATACAAACACAGAGGTCACAACTACAGCTCATGGAACCACAAACAACACAATTCTAGTCACTACCACAGACCCTGCTACTACTATCATGATACCAACCACAGACAATACAAGCAAAGCCACTGGAATCACAACCACTACAACCACAGATGCCACACACACAACTTTTCCAACAGTTTCTACAATCACAGCTGCTACAGTAACAGATCCCACAACTCCAGCCATAGGAACCACAGCAGACCACACCACAAATACAACCAGTGGTACCATAGAAGCCACAGCCTCAGGTTCCACAATCCAAGCCGCTACAACGTCAGACACTTTAACTACACTTGTCCCAACTACAGCTACAACAACTACACTTGATACAAACACAGCTTTCCTAAGCACAAAGATAACAACCCCAGCCACCACCACAAACACCACAGAAACCACTACCACCACCTCTACAACTACAGACACCACAACTGCAACCATAGTCAAGACAAGCAATATAACCACAATTACAACTGCTACTAACACAGATACCATACACACAGCTTTTCTAACCACAATTCCCACAGTCACATATACTACAACTCCAGTTATTGAAACCACAACCACCCCAGTCATAACTACAACCACTGCAAGCACAACCTCTGCAAGCACAACCACTGCAAACCCAACCACATTCATAACTACTCCTACTGCAGCGACAACAACCAAAGACACCAAAAGCACAAGCCTTCGAACCACCATGATTGCAACAACAGCCTCTGCAACCCCTAATATGACTGTTGCCATAACAGCAAATATCACCACAAACAGAACATTTGCCACAATCCAACATGCAACCACCAAAGGCATAAAAAACACTCCAGCAGTAACCACAGCAACTGCAACCCAAGGTAAGTGTTTTCTTAAGTTATAAAAATGAAGCGTTTTAACATTTTTTTTGTAAATTTATGTGATGTTCACTCATATAATGAAAAAAATCATTTTGATGAGTAATTATTATATTTACAACTGTTGTACACTTTGATTATAGCTGCCGAATTTCTTTAAAAATAGCATATATAATATTTTACTACTGCAAATAGAGCAATGATTAGCAATAACAATAAATAAATATAATAAACTTAATATAAATATAAACAAATAATTGCTTTAAATTTGTATTAAATAAACCATTGAAAATTAAAATGTCCTAATAATCATAACCTTCAATGCTTTATTTTCTAAGCAGTAACATCATCTATGAATGTGATTTCAATATTAATTACATACATATACAAATACATATACATTTACATTTAAATACATATTTGAAGAAATATATATACAAAAAATTCTCAATAACTTTTTATTTACTTACATTTACAGCGTTTGGCAGACACCCTTCTCTTACATTTATTACATTTATGTTTTGCTTTATTTAAGGGCCCAACAATGGTAATTTGGTAATTTGGTGCTGCTGTTATTTAAACTCATGGCATTCTCTTCAGAAGTCCAACATCTAAACCCCAAGCTATCACTACCCAAAACAAAGCAAATTTAGCAAAGATTTACAGAATTCATATTTCAATCTAATTCTGATCATCTAAGAAACTGAAAATAGAACATGGAACCTTTTTAAATAAGTCCTCTCAAATATCCTAAAGTTGTAAAACTTCAAGTAAAGTTCCAGAACAATTCTCAAAGGCTGATATATGATCATAAATTCAACAACATATTCCAATTTTTGTGGACTTTTATCCTTGTGCAACATTAACCTAACCACTTTAATAGGAACACCTCTATGTTCCTTTACCTAATCTACATTTCTAAATGCAGATACAGGTGAAGGGATTCAGTTGATGTTCACAGAAATCATCACAATTAAGAAAAATGATATCTGTGATTTTTATACATGGGCTGGTTTGAGCATTTTAGAAACTGCTGATCTCCTGGGATTTTCATACACAACCGTTTTTTAGAAAATGATCATTCATCTCTTAACAATAGGAAAATGACCTAATAAGAGATGTCAGAGGACAGTGGCTGGATTGGTTTAAGATTCCAAAAAGGATATAGTCAATTAAATAATCTCTCTTTACAACCCATGATAAACAGAAAAACATTTCAGTGGGAATTAGTTAGGAAACACCTGCATTGCTACAAGAACAGAACCACTTTTTGTCCGGTCTTCAGGACCAGTTTCAGTTAATTTGTGCACATGATAGCTTCAGTTTTATATATTGTAAAATACAAGGAGCTCAGGAGATGTTTGATTTGATCGATTCTATTTGTGAAATATATTTTAAAGCCATTATGGAAGTGTACAAAAGCTTTTATATGTCATAAATATGTTTTACTCTTATATCATTCTAAAAACTACTAATAAGGAACCACATAAATCTCTCAGGTACAGTGGAAAAATGTGTAGCAAATTCTAACAAGAACTTCAGCTACAGTCCCAGCTTTGTCCCCACTCACCTTTACTTCTGTCTGTGCTTGTACGTAGTTTTTCCTAATGATCTAATCATGTTGTGTTTTACTTGTTAAAATGTATACATCATCTTTAAATGTTTAACTCTTTTTAATTCTTTTTCACCCACAGACACCAGTGTCATTGGTCTCTCCATGAAAATAAACAGAGAATTTGACATTGCACTGGCCAATAAAACAAGTGCAGCCTTCAAAGAACTCAAAGCAAAAATCGAGGAATTAGTAAGTTAATATGATACAATTATAAAGGATCTTGTGTTTTAATAGCAGAAGTAGCAGCTTTAGAAAGAGCAATAATACAGTGAAGAAAAAATCCTTTCGCTTTCTTTTTGAACTGTAAAAAAATGGGGTGTGGTGTAATAACTGTAATCCCTGTAATAGCATTGAAAAGTTTTTTATACTTTAGTAATTCACAATTGACACCCTATTATTTTATTTATATCACTGAATGAATAATATACCATAAATTGTCATTTTCTCACCAGCCTTTTTCCATCATGAAGACTTTATCATGGTGGAAACTGTACAGTTATGAAAGTCAGTTAGACTTTCATAATATTTATAAACTTTTTAAAGACATTAAAAAGGCAGAGCTGCTGTTTTTTTTTTTTTTTTTATAAAAAAAATTGATGAGCACTGTGATGTAAAATGTGTCTTTTTTTTTCAGATTGATCTAAGTTATAGAAGCTTGCCTGCCTACCAAGCTAAATCTGCAAACGTGAATTATTTTAGGTGACGTTATTTATTGCATTAAAACACATCCAGTGTATTTAAGATTGTGTTCATCTTAATTATAATTTCAATTCAATTCATTTTTATTTGTATTGTGCTTTTAACAATGAACATTGTCTCAAAGCAGCTTTACACAGATAATGTGGTGATTAAAAGTGAATATGTTCTTTATGAGTAAGTTTGTCCCCGATGAGCGAGCCGGTGGCGACTGTGGCAGGGTAAAACTCCCCGAGATGGCATAACTGACTCAAGAGGGAACCCATCCTCATCTGGGTTGCACCGAATGTCCATTTATAGCAGATATACAATGTTGCGGGGTGCAGTGATGATGATCAGAAGCAAACTGTAGTCCTGAGTCAGTGTAGCAGACTGTTGACATTAACTACAGATTTAATGTAGTTCCATTTTCCACAAAGGGTCAGTGTGGGTGCAGGTTTTCATTCCAACCAAGCCACACTAGATTCCAACTGTTTAGATCTTCATTTTCAATGTAATATCAGGTGTGGCCCTTGTTTGGTTGGAATGAAATCCTCAACAAGATTGTACACCTCTGATCTTGATGATCTAATGAATGCAATATCTTTCGCAAACTTCCATGAATGCTAAAGAAACTGAACATGCATCATGTAATATTTTGTAGTGTTTGTTGTAGAATTTTATCAATAGTTCTTTCACTCAGATCAGGATGATTCCCCTATTAAGTCTGGTTCCTCTCAAGGTTTCTTCCTCATATAATCTTATGAGGTTTTTCCCTTCCACTGTTACCACTGGCTTGCTCATTAAGGATACACTAATGGACTTAAAGGAACTAATTTATGACACCAACATTTGTGGTCAAAATGTATTTATTTCTGCCCGATGTTAAAAGTGATATACAAATAAAATTGCATTGAAATGAATAGAGTTCTTACTAAATGTTCTAAATGATGTTCTGTGTGTTCACAGGCCTGGCAGTTTGATTACAGACTTTAGCATTAAAACAACTAACAGCGACCTCAATTTGCTGTCAGCAAACCAGCAACTTGCCAGCAATCTCCGAACACAGGGATTCAATATAAGCGATGATGCATTCAGTCATAGTGGTAGGGAAATTATTAGCTTATTATTGCTTAGCTTTCATCTTCTTCTTCCTTTTACTATTATTATGAGTATTATTTTTGAGTAGAAGTGCTAATTTAATTTTTTCAGCTATCCCACCACCCTTTACCTGACATAATGGGATTATATATAAACTAAATGCAACTTTTATCTATTTGGTGATAAAAATGAAAGAAGCAATGTGACCTCACACTTGTACACGGTTCTGTGTTTTAGTGCCAAATGGCCTTTATACAAGCAAAGACCAAATCTACCCTGGGCAAAATCTGATACTGACCTGCAACACAACAGCAAATAACACCATTAAATGGACGAGGAATGGAATTGAACTAAAAGCGTCTGATAGATTTATTATTGATCAGACTGTTCTCACTGTGAAAAATGTCACTCCGGATGATAGTGGTAAGTTAGAAATGCCTTCTGTGTAGTAGGCAATCTCACATTAAATGTACTGTGTTCCAAAATTATTGGGATTGAATTAATGCGATTATAATAATGTGTACACTTTATATTATGAAAAAATTATTTAAGTCATCAACATTTCTGGATCCAAATTTGACTTCCAAATTTGATTTTGTCCTATTAAAATGGACATGGATTAAAGCTTCTTGTTAGCTTATACACTGAATTTATTTCAGGATGGAACGTGTGGTCTATAAATACAAATAATCTTTAAAAAATCATTTGATTAAAAGTGCATATTTTTTTGTTAAATGATTGCTTATCTTTTTTTTCAACGTGCCAGGGCAGTATGAATGCAGCACAACAGAAAACTCCATACCCTTCGTTATCTGGCAAAGGATTTTGATTCCAGAACCCAATATCCAAGTGAGCAATGACAAATTTGTAAAATGTGAGAATTCAACAGTTGTGCTGCAGTGCTGTGTTTATGAGAGCTATGAAGTGAAGTGGAATGTTGAACAGGCAGCTTGCAGCCAAACTTCAACAGGTCAGAGATTAAAATTATCTGCAATATTTCTATAAAATTGGACGTTTTGCAGGAGGTCATGAAGAACAGATCAAGTATAATCATTCTGACAATAAATAAACAACCAAATGTATAGCATAGATAATCTATTTAAATATGTTTCTTGTGTTTTTACTTTTTTCCACCAAAGTTCCACCAAAAGGTTGTATAATATGTGGCTATAAAATAAACACGCAGGATTGCCAGAAAAATGAGAAGATAACGGTCACGTGCCAGCTGACTAAAAGTGATTACAATGCACAGAGCGTCACAATAAATGCAGTCACCGAAGGTGAGTACTGGGTCACGTTTATTCTTTTTACATTTTCTTCTTTAAAATGAAAATAAAGTGCATCAGAGAAGACAATTCAAATCAAGTTTTTGTGCATGATTATTAGCTTGCATGACTATCGTAAACGCAAATGAATAAATCAATTGTACACCATTTATATGTGTATGTATTGTTTATTAGTGATATATTGATATTAGTGAATGACATTAGTTGATTTAACAGGATACTCAGGTATTACAGTTTGGCATATGACTTGCTTTGAGTGGTGGTATAATCATGGAATATGTCTGCATCACTAGAATTTCAAGCCATCTGTTCATTAGGAAATGAGTGACAGATAAAAACAAACTGATAAAAAATTGATACTAAGTTCCATAGTGCCATAATTCACGTTCTTAATAAAGTAGTAGTTTAGTTTTTCATTTAACGGAACAGTCAAATTTAATCTTAATAGCAATAAGAAAACAAACGAAAGTAGTTTTACTCCTTGTACTCAAACGTTTCTGTCTATAATAAATGTCTAAAACATTATAATGTGTAATATACTTCCTTTAGTGTTTACCTGCTTCGATGCTGTATTTGGGCCTGGAAATGTGAATGATATACATTTGGGTGACTGTAATGGAGACATGGTCGGCAATCAAGAAGCTAAGTGTAATTCAACGGGACAGTGGCAAATAAGAGCTGACAACTGTGCTCTGCGAGTCATTCAAAATCTAAAAGATAGAGCTGCGGTAATTCAGATTTGATTTTGAACTTTATTTCCAACAAGGATAAAAGAATACATTAGCATTTTGCATTTCTGCTTGTTTTTTTTCCTCCATAGCTTTTAATGCCGATTGAACTCCCGCAATTTGTGGCTAACCTCAGCACTGCTACTGAAACAAATGCTCTAAATATTACTTCATCTCCATCAACTATTTTAACAATCATGGCCATACTGAAAACTGTTGCCAGTATCTCCCAAACAATTTTAGTCAGTGAACCCATTATGACTGTAAGTATAATCATGTTTTTAAAATCTTTTTGGAGTCTTTAAATTGCACGTCACTCCTCTTTTCTTTCTCATAAAGAACGCAAATCATCACTTTTTTATTTTGTGATGCATATTATTTGATTAAATGTGCTCTTCATTCTAAGGGTTTTCTAAAAACACTGGACGTCATCGGGTCCGCTGCAGCACGGGGGACATGGGCGGATCTAAACCGGAACGCTACTACCAGCAATGCCAGTTCTGAAATTCTGCAATCTATCGAAAGCATCGGACGCAAACTCCCAAATGATATAATTGAGATAACAACTAACTCGACTCATCTAAAAAAAACTAACGACACCTTCCCATTTTCTGAAGTGTTTGGTAGCAATTTAACAACCCAAATCAATATTCCAATGCTTAGTGACAGGCCGTTTATAACAGTCATTGTTTTTTCATCACTTGACAATGTCTTACCTGTTCGAACTGCAAACAAAGACAGTCCAGCTAACACCATCAATGGAGATGTAGCTATGATTGAACCAATGTCAACAATTAAGAACATCTCTCTTTCGTTTGCCATCAAAAATAAGACACTTGGAAGCCCTCAGTGTGTCTTTTGGAACTTCGATCTTGTGAATGGCACTGGGGGATGGGACTCGACTGGTTGCCAACTAAAACCAGAGAATGGAACGGAAAGATTCACATGTGAATGCAATCACACGACTTCTTTTTCAATTCTGATGTCACCGTTTACCCCAGCTAAAGAACTAATTATCATCCTAGACTACATAACTTACATTGGTGTTGGCATTTCGATGGGCAGCTTGGTTTTGTGCCTCATTGTCGAACTCATCATTTGGAAATCAGTGACGAGGAATGACACGTCCCACATGCGCCATGTCTCCATAGTCAACATCGCTCTCTCCCTTCTGATCGCGAATATATGCTTCATCATTGGATCGGCGGTAATAACAGAAGGAGAGAAAACGCCGGAGGGTCCCTGCAACACAGCGACATTTTTCATGCACTTCTTTTATCTCGCCCTTTTCTTCTGGATGTTTGTCTCAGCACTCTTGCTCCTCTACCGCACCACCATGGTCTTTTCCAGAATGAGCAGAGGATCAATGATGGCCATAGCCTTCACTGTTGGCTATGGAGCCCCATTAATCATAGCTGGTGTTACTGTCGCATCTACAGCTGGGGGCCATGGATACATTCAAAAAGATTACAATTGCTGGTTAAACTGGAAGGAAACGAAGGCCCTCCTGGCATTTGTGATTCCTGCTCTGACTATTGTCGCTATAAACCTTCTGGTGCTTGTTGTGGTTCTGTGTAGGATGTTGAGGAGAAGAGTTCATTCTTCTACACATCCAGATGAGAAGCATCCTCTCATGGTTATTGTTAGATGTGTGGCGATTTTAACTCCTCTCTTTGGTCTAACGTGGGGATTTGGCATTGGGACCATGGTGTCTCCTGATCATAGGATTCAGATAGTGTTCTCATTCCTTAATTCACTGCAGGTATTAATGTTATTTTCTTTGTAATCATGATATATGCTAAAAAATCTTATACACAATCTTATACTAACATAATTTATCTGACAAAATTAATGCAGAAAACTGTCTAATTTGCTTTTCATAGGGTTTCTTTATTTTGCTGTTTGGAACATTACTGGATAGTAAGGTATGTGCTGTTATTTTAAGATGAACTTCTTTTTTAGGACTTGTTTTAGAATGTTTGAGGATCAAGATCTAAAACTTTACTTCGACTTTTGTGGATGCAGGTTCAAAAGTCGCTAGCAAGAAGGTTGAGTCTGAGGAACGTAAACTCTAATCAGAGCAGGGTAAATACACAATCTATTCCTGCTTTATGTCATTTTACTTGGATGAAAATCAGGCTTTTAATATGGAGTTTTTAATCTATAGAGCACAAGCACTGAACCATCCTTCTCAAGTAGATTTACTTTCATTCCGAGGTTGTGGAGAAGAGGTAAGTTAATTATCATTATGCAATGTTTTAGTGCATTGCATTTTATGAAATTATCACATTATATTCTGATTGCATTGTCAGGTTTTTTTTAACCTTTGTTCAAGTAACATAGTTACAGTTTTTCTCAGTTGCTTTGGGGTATATATCAATATTAACAGTAGCAGACATTGGATTTCTTGCTGAAGCCTCAACATCTGTAGTTCATCTCTCAAAAGTTAATATTTGTGTCCATGAACATCTCAGTGCCATCAGAATAACAAGTCTTTTGTCAATGTTTAGTCACGTTGTCAGAATAAAAGCACACAGTTTGTGGGTTCTGATGTAAACTACGTTTTGGATTACAATAATTAAAGATTCACAAGTCTGAATTTCTGCTGTATGGCATCTATGAATTTCAACAGCACAACTTTACACATTGCTGTATGTGAGATGTTATTTGCACGAGACCAGACAGGATTCACACTTTTACTGTACTGTTTTAGTGTTCGTTCACTTCCTGGTTGTTCATCCATTTTCAGAAATTGTAATTATGTGTTTTGCTTTATGTGTCTGTCGCCAATTGAAGGGTCACAAGATTCACCATTGACCTGTTTTAGAGAACCAGTTGATCATTGGTTGATCTGAGGCCGTTCACTCATCTTCATTAGTGCTATCAAGATTCATCTGCACAATTGATCAATTCAAGACACATTTAAAAAAACAAACAAAAAACAGTTTAATAGAAATGTAAGTTGACACTGATATAAACTATTGATCATTTTTTAATTGATTAATTACATTAATTTAACAAAAGGTACAGAAGCGTTCAAAATTTGTTCAAAGCAACGAGAAATGCTTGGAGGTTGAAAAAAAATAGTTTTTGACAAAAATTGTCCATTCTGATCTGAGAAACACATCAAAGCAACTGAGAAAAACTGTACTACTAAAAAATAAATACATTTTCTCAGTGTATTTTTTCTAATAGATAATTTGAATTGGATGCAGACTTTTGTTCATATGAGATAAGAAATGTCTAGTTAAGCACCTGCTGTTGCATGGGTTTTCATTTTTACACACTTACACAAAGGGAAAAGAAAGTCACTCTACTAATGGAGAAATTGTCTCTATTATTTTAATAATGAAAAAGTAGATATGTATTTTTTAGAGATGTGTTTGCAATTAAGCCTGAACTGGAGATTTACACATTTATGAATGTTGGGATGCACAATCAGGTTAGACATTTGGGCAACTGAAAGAAGCATTTAACTACAAATAACAGGGTTGAACAAGAAGTTCCACTTTAGTGATTGTAGACACGGGTGTGTAAAGCCGTCTCAAAAAGTCCGGTTGCCTAAGGGCTCTTTGATGCAGTAGATGCAATGAGAGAGAACCCTGGGACTTGGATGAACATAGCACCTAGATGGATTAGATGGTCAGCTGCAGCACAGTACAGGAGCTTATCTGTTCTTCAGCCATACCTGTTCCTCGCTTCACTCCTTGCTGTGTTGCCTCAGCTTCTAAAAGAATGTAATATCCAAATGATATTCCATTGCCTGTCAGCATCAGGACACAGTTAGGGGGATCCAGGTGTTCAAAAAAAATCTGTCGATCATCCAGCTCCATAGAAACAAACGGGTCAGCACAATGACCTGAAAATACAAGAGGTCTAGGAAAGTTGAACACGCTCAAATCATTCCCAAATAACAGATTTATGGATTTATTAAAATGATAAGAAACTCAGCAAAATGCCACATCTCTTCCAGCGACAGTCAACTATAACCAAATATAGTGATGACAAACGCTGGAACTGTCACCCACACATACACCGATTAACCATGCCGTAGCAGAAACCTTTTCAACACTACCTAAGTGTCGACACAGTCGAATGAGAAATAGTTCATATAGTAAAAGTAATTGATAATAGATCTAATGTTCTTCCTGCCCACATTCACATGAATTCTTGATGCATCAGACATTACTATTGTACGCTGTGTATTTACTAATGCATTTCTTTTAAACGGATGAAAAGTTATGTTTCGTTTTAGTCACTTCAATGAAACAATTCCAGTTTTGCATCGTCATTAACATTCTGGTCTTTTGCAGATGTGTACCACGTATCTGAAGGTGGAATTTTGCCTTCGTCCTCAAGCAACTCCTACAGAGTCATTTAGTGTAGTCAAGTTAACATGTTTTATCCACAAACAGTAATTATATGGTTTCAACATTAACAGTATTTATACAATTAAATGTAGCTGTATCATTGGTTTTGTTAGTGACATCAGTGCTAATGAAATTTCTTTAGCTAATTCCATTTATTTAACTAGATATCAATTGAGTCAATTGCCCAAGACCAGAGATGCTCAAACTAGGGCCTGGGGGCCAAAGTTGGCTTGTAGTAACTTTTGATTCGACCCACCATGTCACATGAGAAGAGATTTAAAAAAAATTAAGTAATTGGGAAAATGAAACAAATCAAATTAAGATTTTTTTTTTTTACAATTATTTCTTATTGCTCTGTAAGTTTTGCTGATTCGACAACTAGAACTTAGACATAAAACTGCATTAGTTAAGCAGATTACAGATTCATTTTTTCGAATTATTTATTTATTTTTAAGTGAGGGGAAGCATGGCAATTTAACTCAATTTAATATAATCGTTGGTATAACCCAACATTTACTTCCAGCCCTCAATCTCGTTTGGCCTTTCAAAGGAAAAAGGTTCCTCAGCTCAAGACTATACTGTTAAGAAGTTTTTTGTTGTATTGTACAACAAAACATTGTAATTTACAATAAATCTTTTCCTAATACGTCTTTGATTTTTTTCAAATGATGAATTCTTTAATATTCACCAGCTCCCTTGGTATATATTGTTTTAAGAGTCTCCTACACAACTTAATGTGAATGACAGATGGACCAGATTTTCTTTTCCAATACTGACACTGATACTAAAATATCCTGTATTAGATGCTATTGATCACCAAAGATTCTTTTTCTAATATCAAAATATTATTTTGATAATAAAGGTTAAAATACATTCCACCCCAAAATAAAATACTTCAAGGAATACATTTAATAAAAAATCTAACCCAACAAAAAAGTTACACTAAACACTGTTCTCTTTTACACCCAACCATTTCCTGTTACAAGAAACTATAATAATACATAACAGAAACTCCCAGACATCTCCTGACTTACCGTTAACATTATCAGGCATGTGGTTTTGCTGATCACATGACCTACTTTGACCTACTTCACATTGTTGCATCCTCTTGTTTTTCGGATTAGATTTCAGACACTATTGGGTCTAAAATTGTTTCCTTCAACCCCAAACCTACTCACCCCCCCCCCCCCCACACACACACACACCTCCGCTTATTCAATGCACCTTTTACACGTGTATCAGACAGACATTTATCCTGAAAATGTGCATTCTTTGTGCATTCCTTACATTTTACACGTGTTATTGAGATCCAGGAAACCAGCTGGATGAATAAATGAAGTTGAAACACAATGACTGGCATGTTTGAGCTTTGAGACCCAACACACAGCAACTCTGCACTGATCTTATAAGTTTTATATAAGATGATGAATGTGTTGGTATACTTAAGCAAAAGGTTACACACATTGTACCCACTTGTGTAACACCAGGCAAGCACATTGGTGTGATGATCAGGTTTCCACAAACGTTTTTTTCACCACAGTGTATGTAATCTGGTCAAACCAATTGGTGCCATTTTAAACCAGACTGTTCAAATGCACACAATCGCACACAGAAAAAATAAAAACTGCACACAAGTACAAACCAATGACGTTTATTTGCAGTCACAATGCTTACACTATATGTAGCAGACATCCAAACAATTCAACCAGCTACCTTATCACTCAGAAAGACTCCACACACACACACACACACGCACGCACGCACGCACGCACACACGTCAGACACATTCAAACCAGGGAACCAAAAAAATAAAAAAAGGGAAAAAGAAGTAATTGTATGAGTGTTGAACATGGTTAAAGAGATGAGCTAGTTCTTCACAAACAGTTAGCAGCGGCATGTTGAGAAATAGCACAAGTCGCTAAAATATTCCATTTGGGTTAAGTTTTTCTGGAAATCTACCATATTTTTGATGCACCTTTTTGCGGTTTAAAAATTTTTTAATTCTTCAGGGGAAAAAAACAAAAAAACAAAAGAAGAGTTAGGGGGTGAGGGGCAAGCTAGAGGCAAACTGGCAAAGTGTGAGATCAGCTCCTGCTTTAACGATGTTTAGTACCAAGGTTTTGTGTTTTAAGGTACGCAGTGGCAACCTGTAAGGGGGCACCAGACTGTGGTTAATAAAATAATCATAAAAAAAAAATAATAATTAAGAAAAAACAACAAACCAAAACATTAGTGAGATATGAAGTGTAGGCTGATTTCGTTCCTCCACAATCGTCGTTTTGCATTTTTCCAGTCTTCAAAAAATCTAGACAAAGAGTTGGTTGGCCAAATTCTCCCATCTCGACCTCCCATTGGTGGATTTCCTGCTTCAGCTCTGGAAAAACGGGAGAGCTCAGATGGAATTTCAATATTACAGCTTCCCTTTTTACCGAGTGATGAAATCTTCAACAGGAGCAATAAATATGCCAACATTTGATTGTCCATGCTCGAATTAATTTGTTCCTCGGACGTGATCTTCAACCCTGCTACCTGATGAGGACGCTGATGCCGGTGGGATTGAGGTCAAATATCAGCAAAGAAAAAGCTTTCGGGCCCGAACATTGAAGGCAGACTCTAAATGAACAAACTGATTTGCCACGCCAGTGCCCCCTTGTGGCCATGAAGAGGCATTGCTGCACGTCAGCAAAATGCGTTAACAGTTTCTGGCGCTTTGTTTTGATTTTGGCCCTTTTTCAGGCTCGTTTTGAGGAAAATGTACATCCATAAAACCTTTAATTCCCCAATTCTCAAGACGAACACAGCAAATCTTTCAGTCACTTCGTCTCGCCACACAGACAAGCCACACTTTCAGCACAGCTGCTCTAACTACACTGTAAAAAGATCCGTTTTTTACCCAATCACGCTTTTTTTTGTTTGTTTTTTGTCATTTTGTAAGCATTATAAACATCATCAAAAATCGTTATGACAAAAAAATGTACACTTTTTCTCCTCTTGCGTGTTTCTATACAAGGCAGGCAGAAACAGAGCAGCTCGCCCCTTCCCCCTCACTCACACACACACACACACACACACACACACACACACACACACACGGTGTCTCAGTCTCACACATTTCCCACCTCCCTTATCACCCCACAGAGCTGAAAAAAACTCACCACACACTCTAAACACATGAGCTGATGCCAATCTACAACTCCATATCATAGCATTTAATACACTACTTTCTCTGACACACACACACACACACACACACACACACACACACACACACACACACACACACACACACACACACACACACACACACACACACACACACACACACACAAACCCTGTTCCGATCCCCACGCACGCATGCATGCACTCACGCACGCTCCACACCCCCAATACACACTGTTCCTCACTCATGGGTTCTGGAAACTGGCTTTAAAATATGTATATATTTATATGTGTATATATAAAAAGGGAGGAAGAAAGAGTGGAGTTTTTTGGGGGTGGTTGGGGGGGCTGTGGGCTCCAGAGACGAGGTCTAGTCGAGTGGGCAGGGCCTGCAGCCGAGTGGAATGTCAGCTCATCATGTCGTTGCTGTTGACACCGTACGTGGAATTCTTCATGGAGTCGTTCACTTCTCTCCTAAATACTGAAAGATTCTGCGTGAACCTGCGGCACAGAGCGAGAACGCAAAAAAAAAAGAAAGTTGAAATTGTGGCAAAATTATTACTGTTGCAGAAAATGTATCAGATATATAGCATTCAGCAGACGCCCTCATCCACATTAATCTTATTCATACAATTCAGGAGCTACGAGGTTAAGGGCCTTGCTCAGGGGCCCCAGGAGTGGCAGCTTGATGTGGCTGGAATTCAACTCATGACTTTCAGATCCAAAGTCTAATACCTTAACCACTAAGCTACCAGCTCCCTCTTTTAACAAATATTTATTTTTTTTAACAAAAAAAATAAACTATTGTCACAATGATCACTAATAGTATAGTACTAATAGTAACATCCATACCATCATATACCATTCAAACTAACACATACAGCACTGGTCAAAGGTTCGGAAAACACCAAGACTTTCATGGTTCTTAAAAGGCAGACGTGTTCCTTTTGTTTTTTTGCAACAAACTAGTTAATTAGCAAAAAAACACAAGAATTGGACGAGATGTCTGGAAGAAGGTTTTGTGGACAGATGAGTCCAAATTGGACATTTTGTCTCTCAAACAGATGAACTTCTCTACGATGGAGAACAAGCGAGAAGATGTTAGCAGACTGCCTAACCCCCACAGTCAAACATGGAGGTGGAAGCTTAATGGTTTGGAGTTGTTTTGGAACCTCCACCATTCCATACTTCACCACTATGCAGTTCCATTGGAAACGACTTCAGACAATGAGCCGAAACGTACGTCCAAGTTCTGTAAGCGTTATCCATGTTATCCATCATGAAAAACGCCCTGCGCAGTCACTGCACCTAAATCCTATTGCACTGCTCTGGGATGAACTGAAATCTCCAACTAGTGAAGAAGACCGTTGGAAAGTTTTTTTCAAGAGACTGGGCAACGTATTTCACCTGAATGTTTGGAGAGATGAACTCTCTAGATGCTGAGTGTGTGTAAAGCTAAGGGATTTTTCACTGAACATAAAATAAAACATCTGTCCATTTATATACTTGTTTGGTCAAAGTAAATATTTATGACATTACATTACCATAGGTTGCATATAAACGAAAGGAACATCTATCACTCTCTCAAAAAATAGAAAAGACTTTTCAAACGTTTACAGGCAGTTTATGTTTCTACACTACACTGCCAAAAGTATTGGATCACCAGGTCATAATTCCTCCTTCACTCTTCTGGGAAGATGTTCCACTAGATTTTGGAGTGTGTTATAGATATTTGTGTTTAGCAGCCACGATGGTGTTATGAAAGGCAGGTACTGATGTAGATGAGGAGACCTGGGGTGCAGTCAGCGTTCACATTCATCCCAAAGGTGTTCAGTAGGGATGAGATCAGAGCTCTACAGGACGTCACTCAAGATCTTCCTCTCCAATGCATGTAAACCAGATCTTCAAGGAGCTCACTTTGTGCACAGGAGCATCGCCATGCTGGAGCAGGTTTTGGGTTTCCAAGTTTAAGTGAACGCAAGTTTTTATTACAGTGCATCTAAAGACGTCCTGTACAATTGAGTGTCTCCAGATTTGTGGAACAGTTTGGAAAAGAACCACATACAGCAGGAAAGATCAGGTGACCCAATACTTTTGGAAATGTATATATCTATGTATGTACTGTATATGTACTGTGAGTCTCACCTGTCACGGTTTTTAGTAAGTAAGTTGCGTTCGATTCCCTCCATTAGATTTTCGAAGCATAAGTGCATGGCCTGCTGTTTCTCCGGTGGCTGACTGTTTACAATGCTGTTTCTTAAATCTGCAAAATACTGCGCACACACACACACACACGCGCACGCACACACGCACACGCGCACACACACGCACACACACGCGCGCACACGCGCGCACACGCGCACACACACGCACACACACGCACACACACGCACACACACGCACACACACGCACACACACGCACACACACGCACACACACACACACACACACACTTAGAAAAGATTGCATCATCATGTTTTATTATAGCATTATTTCTCCAAGGAGATATGAAAAGAATCTGTTATGTCCAAAGCACTGCAGTTATTAATTATAATACAATTACAGTTTAAAAAAAATAATCCTTACCTAAAATCAAATTTTTTACAGCTCACAATTATTAAAAAAAAAAAAAAAAAAAAAAAAAAAAAAAAAAAAAAAAAAAAAAACACATTCTGACCTGATTAACGCTTGAAAATACTGTCTGGAACAGAAAACAGTTTGCGGTTTAACATGCCTTTAGAATTAGAATTGAAATAAATAAATAAATAAATAAATAAATAAATAAATAAATAAATAAGAGACATTCAGTGGGAAAAAAAAGGTTTGAAAATAAGAAAAATGCTGCAATAAATCGATCCACTCGATTTGAACTCGGATCATGAAACGTTTGAACAGCAAAAAAGGAAGATTAATTCTGCAAAATGTTAAGTAGATCTTGTTCTTATTGGAAGTGGACATTATAGCTGCAGGTTAGATTTGTATAAAAAATATATATATAAAATACAACTTTTTTTTAGTTAACAAATTTTTTTTTTTCAATGCTAGTTTTCAATTCTGAAACCCTGCTGCCCATTCAGTGTGAGGGTTCTGTTATTGGGTAAAGAGTGTTAACACATTAATAGATTATAAGATGAAATCTGAAACCGTTATACCAGTCACTCATACGGTGCTATACAGCGTACATACAAATGATAGCACCAGAACGAGAGAGTCAATAAGAAACCTGTTCTTTCTTGATTACAGTTGAACCCAAAAGTTTGCTACCATATTAATAAAATGCACGGTTTTTATTTAACCCTGTAAGTCGAAAGTTTACATATTAACAGGGTCTATATGTTGAATAGACTGATATATACATACTTGTCAAATTGCTTGTAAATGCAAAAAAAAAAAAAAAAAAAAAAAAAAAAAAACATTAATGAATCAGGTTGTTCTCACCTTCTCGTTCAGTAAGATGAGGCCGAGTAGAGGCCGAGACATGGACCACTGATTCCTGCAGTCTTCAAATATGATGATATTCAGTACAGTGGAGAGCATCTACAGAGGCCAGAGAGAGAAAGAAATATTCAAAAAGAGGCATTTCAGGCAAAAAGTTTGTTCATCAAAAAATATATATATAAAATTTGACCTCCATGCCAAAGCCATTGATTGGGATCAATTACAACCAAATCTAATCGTTCTAGTTGGTCATTTGTATGCCAGGAATCCCCTAATAATATATTTTAAATAAAAAAAGCTGTTTTAGATGTTTGAACTTGCTTTGATCATGAGTGGATCAAATTCAAAACCCAAATCCACTTATCAAAATATTCCAGTTAAATCCTACATTCAATCATCGGCACTTTACATATCAAGAATAAACAGACTGATGGTCCAATGGCAAAAAAAAAATAATCACAGGGAATGCTTTCAAAATAGACCTTGAGATCCTGATGAAAAGTAATGGAAGAAAAAACGATGAGATATTTAACCTTGCTGTGACCCTGAAATTCTTTTTTTTTTTTTTTTTTTTTAAGGAAATGATTCAAATCGACTATTGTTTCTGGAAAACCCCTCACTCCCGACTCCACAGCGATGTAACAGCTGCTGCTCAACCAGCCATACCTTCACCTTAGTGGAACACATGGGGAATGTTCCTGAAATGTCCTTGTGCGATGATGATTACACTACGCTGCATTAACGACCACTGTCCCATGTCTAGGACTACTGAGTGTCGAGCAACTGAGTCAAGAAATAATAAAAGGAGCCGTTCATTTCAATAAGCAGAAGAACCTGCAGCGCACAGACCTGCTGGATCATCTCTGGGTGCTGCTGCATGATGTGGAAGAAGCGGTCGCTCTCCTGAGCCATCGGAGCTGCTCTCTTCTTGGTGCTGCGCGACAGCTGCTTGAACAAATACGTCACTATGTGATCGAGGCTCGAACAGCAGCCTGTGCACACCATCGTATCTGCAGAGTGGAAGAAAGAAAAGGTTTAAAGTATGATAAAGTTATGAAGTTTAAATGATGCGGAGGTGATGGATCCAGATCAGCGGTCGACTGATTTGGGTTTTATCTCTGGCCAACTACTGCCACCTGCTGGTATGGGAGAGCTACTTTCTCCGACGCAAGTGCAGAACTAACCATAGAGCCTAATGAATTTGCAGCGCGATCGTCTGATGCCGATTAATTAAAAACGACAGCGATCGGATCAATCGCTCGACCTCTAGTCTCTGATGTCAGCACTTCTGTAACAGAACTTGCAGAATTTAGGGGTAAAAAAAATACAGAAGCTGGTGAGGAGTGGCCTAAAGAACAGCGACAACATCTCACAGACATCCCACAAAACTATAAATGATATTCTTTTGACTGATAAATTGAAAAGCTGACATTGAAAATCAACACACACAAACACACGCACACGCACATGCACACACACACACAACTTGGAAATGTTAATAAGTCTACAATGCATGTACATACAACTGAAGGAAAAAAACTAAACAAAGGTGCAGAATGTTGTTCGTCTCACCAAGAGCTGTAAGTCCTTCTGAAATGGATGACAGAATGTACAGGACAACGTGAGGTTCGAGGCTGGCGATAAAGTTCATATGATCTTGCGTCAGCACCTCCAGAAGAGAGTAATAGGACTGACTGAGCTTTGGATAGTCCTGCAAAAAAAAAAAAGAAAAAAAAAAAAAAAAAAAAGGAAATATATAATTTCTGAAACAAGCTCGCAAAAACACGTCTTTATCATATAAAAGCTATAATAAGTTAATTTTAATAGTTAATTTGCCAGGCATGGCATTGGTGGTTCTCACCAGAAGGTCGCTGTGTGGGATGGAGAGCAGCAGTTTAATGAAGGTTTGGAGTGCGTTGTCGAGTGCATCGTCGCCGTACAGACGGAAGACCCCGAAGTTGACGTAGTTTCCGCTGAGCACGGCTTTCAGCATTGAGAAACAGATGGAAATTCCCTTCAGCTTCAGAGCGTACACCTGTTCCTTCGGCACTTCACCCAGCGTCAGGATGCGGTTCCCTACACACGAGGAAAGAGAAGAACCGTTTGTGTTTCATTACTCGCTACATTTTTATTCCGTTAATATTATTGAATCATTTTATTTATATTTATCCATCCATCTATCTTTTCCTAAACCATTCCCAATCCCCTGAACTCCAGCTATCAACTATCCATTCCACATCATTTAATCCATCTATCCATCCATCCATCCATCCATCTTATCCATTCACACAGCTACAAATTCATTTGAATATCATCTGTTCATTCTTTCGTCCATTTCTCTCAACATTCCCCCGCTCATCCAAACTCACCGTACTCGATCATCCTCAAATCCATCCATCTATCCATCTCACTTCCAAATTATCCAATCACCTCTCAATCCATTTATTCCACACATCTAGATCCATTCATCCATCAGTCATGTCCTAAACCAAATATCCCCATCAACATTCGAACTATTGCTCTCTCGTGTTTCCCCGCCATCCCACTCATCTAAGCATAGATCTTTCCATCCCATCTCATTTGATCCCCATCCATCCGTCTAATTCACTTTATTTACCCATCCATCACTCTCACCTGTCCATCCAACTATCCATCCATCTACTCATCTCCCTATCTCCCCGTCTCTCTATCCATCCATCCAGCCATCCATTATCGTATCAATTCAAGCAGCTACCAATTATTTCATCTTTGTAAAAATAATTTGTCACAGTTCCCATCCCACCCACGGTAGAATATCATCTGTTCATCCTTTTTCATCCGTTTTTTATCAGCGCTCTCAAAATGCTCCGGTCATCCAAACTCACCGTACGTCGTGATCATCTTGCTCGTTTCTCTGAACAGCAGAATTCCGTTGGGCGAGGACACATCAAACTGTAACCTCTGAGACCTGGGGGAAAAAAACGAGGAATTATTACTTATACAAAAAGCACATCATATACATGCAGGTCAGAAAAGAGGGATACGAGAGGCAGACGTCACTCTGAGACACGGCGTTACCTGTTGTGTACGAGCTCAGCCATGAGTTTGAGAACAGGTGTTGTGCAGGCTGGAACATGGTACCACAGCTCTATGGCTCGCTGGAGGATCGGGATGTACGAGGGGTAGCTGGTCCAGGTCGGTTAAGGACACAAAAACTAACAGCACAGTACAGAAATCCCCCGTTTATAATATAAAAAAAAACACGATAAACGGACGCAAAAATGCCAATTTTATGTATACAGTACTGTATTAACATTTCACTTCATTTTCTAATTAATAAATATCTTTTTATTAATAAGATTTCTGCTCCTTCGTGCTATCCGCGAAAAAAAATAAAAATAAAAATCAACCAAACAAATTAGTTACGAGGCAAATGCAATTCTGCGATAAACCGAGGGCGCCAGATTCAAACCACGGTAAAGCTGTTTTTGGAATTCTTTTAATTACGGTGCCCAAAAAAAAAAAAAAAAAAAAAACCCCAGGGGTAAAAGATTCAGCCCAAAAAGATACATCCAGTCAAAGAGCATCATAAAGCTGGTTTTGGCATTAAAGGCAAAGGCGATACCCCTCAGATCCCTCACCAAACCCACCAACGTCCTCTGGAAGAGTAAAAACAAGATTTTACAAACCTTTTTATAGATTTTATAACATTCCGTATAATCATTCATGGGTAAAAGTCCACTGTGTTTAATGCTTTAATTTATTGGTACCAAGGCTTTAATGCAGACAATGTGGATATGTGTAGTGCTTAAAAGTTAGTGTACTGGTGTCCATTGCCTATAGGGATCATATGTGTGTGTGTTGAAATTTTCTCAGTTGAAATTTTCATTAGAAATGAAAGGCAAGGTGGATAGCCATTGGTAAAACAATTCCACTTAATTTAAATCCATGGAATACAGAATTAAAGAAAGGAAAAATCCCTCTTTGGAGGTTCCCCTGTGATACTGGTGTGTGTGCATGACTCCAGCTCACCTTGGCTTCCTGCTCGTTGAAGGTGTTTGTGCTGAACATCTGAGCGACGGTTTCAAACGCACCAGTCAGAGGAAGCATAAACTGCTCGAACTGGTCCTCATCCTCACCTATGCATACATGCACACCAAACAGAGATACACAAGTCAATATGTATTTAGTATTATTTGACCTTTTTTTTTTTTTTTTTTTTTTTTTTTTTTTTTTTTTTAAACACACAACTGATACATGGACAAACATACCCAGGTCGACCATGAGCAGACGTCCTAACGCGGTGTAAAACGTGGTCCTGCATCTCATATCGCTCAGATTGGACTGATTGTTCACACCCAGGAAGGAGAAGTGTTCACTCTGTCCAAAAAAGAAACACACACGAGAATCTCTCCTTCAAATACATATCAAAACACACATCCTGTTTACTACAGAACACTTGCATTCCTGTGTACAGTTTAATAGTTTGTGAGAAAGAGGAGGACGTACTGTGTGGTTGTTGAGCATAAACTGGACGGCGCTGAGCTTCACCAGTTTCCTCACACTGCTGTATGTGCACTCCAGAGGTTAAAGAAACTCTTAATGCAAGAAGACTGCGACATTTTATTTAGATGCAGGAAAACGGATACGCACTCCAGTTCATGCACTTTAAAGACAAATGTATTATCGGGACACATGACTTTTTCAGCCAGATGTGGTTCCTTCCCAAACTGCTACCACAAACTTAGAGGGACGTAATTGTATAGAATGTCTATAGATGCGGTTGAATTTGAATATTTCCTCCATTGAACAAGAGAACCCAAATCTGTTCCAGCATGACGGTTTTCATGGGTTGGAGCGGAAGATCTTGAGCGGCCTGCTAAAGAGTTTGAACTCTACTAGAACTGAAATGATTCCTCAATAACTCGAGTAATTCGGATACAAAAAAATTCGTCGAGGCAAATAATTTGCTTTTAACTGAACACGGAGCATTGTGTTTCCACACGGACCATTATTACGGACACACCACCCACTGAACTCTGGAGCAATCTGTACAGGTAAATACAGAAAATGCTGCAGAAAAAGAAATGGAAGGACGGAGCCAAAACAGCGAAAGGCCAGAAGAAGATTCATATGGAAGCCCGTTTCAGTCACATAAAAGGAAATTTGCCAAATTTTTGCAATTCCGACTTCATTTCTCGTAATCAGGCAGCGTCACCCCCTCTGTAGCGCCGGAAAGCTTTACGCATTGAAAATTTGATTGGTTACAATTAATAGAATCCTATGGTGTCAAACTTAGTCTAAGTAGATGAAGTCGGATGAATCAGAGGAGCCTCCTTCATACCCCAACAGCTTCAAACTCCAGCCTGACAACATGGTCACTGTTGGATGCACCAGAAATTTAGGACGTTTACGAGAAAGTTGAAATTGCGAGAAAAGATGTTCGAATTACAAGAAATAAACTGGGAATTGTTAGAAAGAAAAGAAGTTGAAATTTATTTGAACTTTTTTTTATGTTGCGGCAATGGACTTCCATAGAATTCAGGTCTTTTTTTTTTTTTTTAAGGGTAAACTAAAATTTATTTTTATCTAGGATTTCTTTATTTATATATTTGCATTTTGATGTAATATGGCAATATGCACTATATGGGTTTAGTTTTCACAGAAATGAATTCTTGTATGCAATTTCAGCAATACAAATGTAAATCTTTCTAAAAAAGGAAACAATTTACTTGTTCGTTTTAAGAGACACGTCTTATTTTCTCTTGTATATTTAGTATTGCTCTTTAATGAGATCCGATTCTTATCCGATTACTCGAGTATTAAAATCTGTTAGCTACAGCCCTAAAACCCTACTGAACACATTTGGGATGAATTGGAACGCAGACTGCACCCCAGAGGCCTCCTCGCGTTCTTTACATCAGTACCCGAGACCTTACGAACACTTCAATACCAACAAATCTCCTCAAAATTCCTAGAAGAATGGAGGTTACAATAACAGCAAATGGGAACCAAAAGATTTTCTTTGGTCTCCAGTATAAATGCTTTGAAGTGTTTGACACAGAAAGAGACATAAATCTACTTTTCCGGAGAGAACTACTGTCATAGCAGCTGTAACCATTAGTACTATTGCATTTTAATTTCTCAGGCATTCCACAACATTAAATGCAAAGAAAATGTAATCAAATATAAGACTTCTAATATTGTAATCAATAAACAATTATAATAAATGGCAAATTTGTAAAATAACTGAACGAGGAAGTGTGCACAGGAAGGATATCCGATGGAGAGATCGTTGAGAAGCTGAAGTGTTTTGGATGTGATTGGTTCGCACTGTCCCCAGTACTTCAGATTAGTGATTCTAAAACACAAACACATTGAAGTAGAAATGTAACTTTATGCTAGTAGCAGTGTGTGTCATGTGTGTCAATAACGGTCACGTGATCGTCGTGCATCTTACATTTTGCCGATGAACACACTGAGCACCATCGTCTCATCGTTGAGTCCCAGCACCTCTGAAAGCCGCCGGTACAGCTAAGAAAAACACACACACAGACGAGCGTTAGTTTATGAAACTGAATGCTTCTTTTAGCTACTATCACATATATTTATTCTTTAAGATCTGGATGAGGTTTTAAATACAACACTAAACAATAAAATTAATTAGAGTCCCTTGCCTTATTTCCATATTTATTGGAGTTAATGAACCACAAGGAGAGGGGAAAATATATTTAATGTGGTGGAACCCCGTTAATTTCTATCGCAATTAAACATCACTACTGTGAGATGTAAATGTCAGCAGGGTTTCTCCAACAACCCCAATAGCAGCACATTGGGAATTGTTGTACTCCTTCTATACAAATGCATTTCGCTGTATTAGCAACAGTTACACTTCGGAAGATGGTGTATTTCTAAACAGAGGATTGTGAGCTCAAATCCCAGCAACACCAAGTTGCCACTTGGGGCCCTTGAGAAGAGCCCATAACCATCAACTGCTCAGATGTATGAATGAGAACATTGTAATGTAAATGTTTATATGTATTGAAGCGCAGGACATGATTTTATACATCTGTAAAAATGTTTAATTTGGCAGAACAGCCACAAAACACGGAAACTAAAGACGTCTAACTGTTCTTGTAAACAGAAACCGAGGACGAGTCTGAGAACAAGAGTCAGACCGAGAGCCAGACCAAGGCTCCAGACCGATATATATATGAACTGGGTAAAGGCATGTCATATAAACACTATTGGCTTAGTTGTAATCACCTTCGAGGATTTTTGCACCTGGTCTCCAATGTAGATTTTCCGGAATTGTTCAAAAAAGCTGAGCATGGCAAGCTCCAGCTTCTCGTTCCCGGCCTGTGCCAACCGTGAATCTGTCAGGTTCATCAACTGCAAAACTCTACAATAAAACACAAAATCAGAAGGAGAAGGTAATTCGAACATTACCTATGCTTTTAACCAATCACAGCCACTGAACATGTATAACGTAGCAATAAAAAAACAAAAAAGCTCACCGGCACACGAGCTCTCCGTCCATGGCGTCCTGCTCGTCTGTACTGGCGAAGGAAACCCTGCCCCCGATAACGGCCCCGATGATGTACACCAACCACGTCAAACGCCCTGCAAACACAACAGCTTTCTTCCAGACTACTACTACTAATAAGATTCCCGTCAGAGTCAGGAGGTGTATGAAGGTGTAGGAGGGGCGTAATCAGGTCTCACCCTCCTGCACGGCAGCGTCCATAGTGCTGGAGTTTGATTGGAGCAGCTCTTGGTAGGATTGAGCCGATTGGTCAAACAGCTGGACGAGCAAGGCGCACGTTTTCTCGTACTCGCAGCGGCCGATGGTGGAGAGCTGGTCCAGCTGCTGCTGCACTAACCCGGTGTCGTCCAGAGGGTCCTCCATCCCATCCCTCAACACACACACACGCACACAAATACTTAACTACGCAAAAAAGGGACCATATGAACATGAACCCCAACATTCCAATCCTTTTACAATGTACACATGACCATTTATTCAGTGTGGATACAGCAATTGTGACCAATTGTGTAGAAAGTATCATCTTCCATAGAAGCATTTCTTTAGATATCTTCACAACTATTGACCTCCCCCTTGGATCTGAAGGTCATAATTTCAAAACCCAGTCACACCAAGCTACCACTTCTGGGGCCCCTGAGCAAGGCCCTTAAGTCTATAACTGTTTAGTCGCAGGAATGAGATAAAGGTCGCACTGGATAAGAGCGTCTGCCAAATGGCGTAAATGTTATTCCGTCTTTATTTCTAGCAATCCCGACTTTATTTCTCGTAATTCCGACTTCCTTTCACGTAAACATCCAAAATTTTTGGTGCATCCATCGGTAACCATGTTGTCAGCCTGAAGTTTGAAGCTGTTGGTGTATTAATGGGGCTCCTCCGCTTTACCTGTCTTGTCCAGACCTATTGATTGTAGCTCATTTCATTTTAAAAGTGTAAAACTTTCTGGCAAACAGAGGGTGTGACAGCCCGATTAGCCAAAAAAAAAAAAACAAAAAAAAAAAAACGGAATTGTAAGGAATAAAGTCGGAATTGTGAGAAATAAAGTAACCTATTTTTATGTTGGGGGAAACAGGTTTCCATAGATAGTGTTTACCTGTACAGAGCAATCCAGAGTTTAGCGGGTGGTGTGTCAGTAATAATGGTCCGTGGGGAAACGCCATTTTTTTGTTGTTGCATTTTTTAATTAGAATTACTCGATGAATCGTTTCAGCCCTACATTCTAGTTTCTGTACCGCCAATGCAGCCTGGTAGGTAGACGATGTCCTAAATTCCAAATCATTCAGCAGCCTAATTTATTTTATGTTGCATATTTCTGGGATAATGTAATGTGCCCGATAGGTGTATAAGGAAGCTGGGGTTTGGCTTGGGTAAGGGATTGTACAAACACTGTTGTGAAATTTACTTTACTGTGTAATGTTTATTGAGATTTCTTGTGATTTCTTTATTGTATCTCACCTTCAAAATAAAAACATTAATTTTTAGCGTGTTTTTACCTCAGGATGATGTGCACAGACTCCAGACGGGACGTAATGTAAGCTTTGGTCACTTCGGGTGTGAAAGTCTCCAGCATGTGAGGCTCTGTGGCTTTAACGTAGGGCACGGACGCGGCTAAACGCTGCCACAGACTCAACAGGTAGTGAACGCTGTTGGGTGCAAACTCCCAGTGCTACACATGGAAACGCACAAAAAAGCATAGTAATAAATAAAAACAAACAAATAAATAAATGAACCAGTACATTCTCGAACATAGGGCATTGATGATACCACGATGAGAGAGAAACTTATCTGAAATGCGAGTCATGTGATTTCTAAACAGATTCAATATTCAGGTAACTTGTAATTTCAGAACGATCATATAAGGATCGGTGTAACCAAAGCCCAATTCTAGGAATATCAATAAAAAGATTTATGTAGTATGATGATGATATTCAGGGTGATAGGATGATTTCAATCTTGTAAAAAATTCATCAAATAAAATAAATTAAAAACACATTTTAAATTGTTTTAAAAAAAAGTTTTCCTTCAAAACAGCTAATTTCATTGTAAGTTTATCAATTAAACCTGCAAAAAAGTATAATTTTTTTCCCCATTATAGATGTGTAAATATCAGTTTCAAAATTTTTTTTTTAAACCATTTCTTTTTCTAGATATGAAATTTAGCCTTCAAATTGTTTCTTTTCTTGCTGAAAGTTTAGATCATGAATGAGTAAAAAAAACAAAAACCTTTGATCATAACTATACAGACTCTCCCCACCTTACGAACCGTTTGTACAATTAATTTGTTCGTAAGTTGTTACTGTGTTTGTTATTGACTATAACGTAAGAGCTATAAATACTATCAAAAAAACAATAAAATATACTAAAACAAATCGAAATACTGTATACACTGTATACATTAATAAAAAAATTTATAAAAATTAACAAAAAAAATCTATTCATTGACTAGCTCGCGGCGGCTCTCCACCGTTAAGACTTTTTTGCCTCCGAACAAATTTTACTATTTTTTTCGCGAAAGTTCGTAAAGTAAATGTTCGTAAATTAAGTAGCGTCTGTACAATAATTCTGAGAAACAGAACAGCACAAATCTGAAGACATTACTACAACACAAGTTCGGAAAAGCAATCTGCAGGTAACAATAAATGCCAATGAGGGATGTGTTAGCTCAGTAGTTAAGACATTGGACTTCTGTCTGGAAGGTTTTAAGTTCAAATCCCAGCAAAATCAGCAAGCAGCCACTGCTCCCTTGAGCAAGGCCCTTAACCCTCAGCTGCTCAGTTTTATGAATGATTATGATTATATGATTATATTCTGAATGTAAACTGCTCTGGATAGGGGCGTAAAAAAATTAAAAAAATGCCGTTACTGCTGCATTAAAAACAATGATTTCAAAAATAAAAAATAAAAGGATTTTTACAATTTATTTTTAACCATTAACAAAAACCCTGAAAATGTTTTTAAAGTTCTAACTTTTTTAAAAACTGTACTAAAACCGAGTAGTGTTGGTGAGTTTATTACCACGGATGGCTAATAAAGTTCATATATAAAACCCCATTGAAATGATGCTTGTCGTTTTACATTCAAAAATTAACACGATCAATATTTAAGCTTAAACTGGAACAATCACCATGCACCCGTTTTTGACTCGACATACAGTATGTGTGGTTTTAGACAGCCTTGGTGTGTGCGTGTGTGTGTTTCTCACCTGTAGGCTGGTGACGGTGAAGTTTGCGATGAGCCTAATAACCTCTGGATAATTCTCCACTTTCACCAACTCACCCAGCTGATAGTTGCTCTTCAGTCGTGCCAGCAATCGGCAAAACTCGTGGTAATTATTTGGGTCCGATAAACTCTACCACCACACACACACACACACACACACACACACACACACATTATAATGACTTATCTGAAATTTATCACTAATTATAAACAATATACACACAATATAATCAAATGTATTGGAACATGACATTTCCAGCTGGATGTGGTTCTTCCCCGAACTGTTCCCAAAAACCTGGAGGCCCATAATTGTATAGGATGTCTTTGGGTTCAGTGCCACTCAAGTTTTCCCCAAACCTGTTCCAGCATGACACTGCTTGTGTGCACAAAGTCGGCTTCATGAAGATATGCTTTACATAGGACGGAGTGGAAGATCTTCTGCTATAGAGCATTGACCTCAACCCTATCGAACAACTTTGGGATAACCTTTTCATGTTGACTGCATCCAAGGTCTCCTCACCTCACCTACATCAGTACCTGACTTGACTAAACACCCTTGTGGCTGAATGAATCTCCACAAGCACACTCCAAAATCGTCTTACCAGAAAAGTGGAGATTAATATACCAGCAAATAGGGAGTAAATGAACAGGATGTTCAAAAACCACACAAGAATCTTATGGCCACAAAGTTTAGCCGTACAGTGTAGGTGTGATAAAAAAAATAATAATTGAGAAATCTAATATGCGGATCAGATGTTGAGGTTTTCCTTGGGAGTGACGACGATGGACAGGATCAGAAACGAGTTTATTAGAGGGACAGCGCATGTAGGACGTTTTGGAGACAAGGTGATGAAGGCGAGATTGAGATGGTTTAGACATGTGCAGAGGAGGGACATGGGGTATATCGGGAGGAGAATCCTGAGGACGGAGGTACCAGGAAGGAGGAAAAGAGGAAGGCCAAGGAGGAGGTTTATGGATGTGGTGAGAGAAGACATGCAGGTAGTTGGTTTGAAAGAGGCAGATGTAGAGGACAGGGGGGTATGGAGACGGATGATCCGCTGTGGCGACCCCTAATGGGAGAAGCCGAAAGAAGAAGAAGAAGATACAGCTATATTCTGAAAAAAGGGCATGACATGATGCAACACTCCAATATTACAGTCATAGTAATAATCACTGGAAAACAATCAGCGCGCACGCACACACACACACACACACACACACACCTGCGGGTTCTCCAATATTCTCTTAACGCCATCAACGAGATGGGAGAGGAACTTTGCTCGCTCAGCGTTGTTGAACAGCGAACGCCGCACCGATGCGATCTGGACTAAACATGATAAAACCTGGAAGACAAAGATAAGAGTTTGTTCAGGACAGTGGGGTTCATGTTATCGACTGTGCGAGTTTACATTTACCGATTGTGCCGGATTTGGTGTCGAGAAGGCGATTTGTAATAAAGACAATGCGTTGTTTAATTTGACGCCGAATGGTGAGGAAAACCAAAAAACATTCAGCAGTTCTGCAGGCAGGAGAGCTTGTTTGTAAAAGAAGTCTGAGGCTGGACTGGTTTAAGCAGACCAGAAACCTACACAACTAAAAACAATCAGTCAGAAACAGAAATCGGTTGCAATGGGTTTACTGGTTATACTGGGAATTGTATGGTGTTCATGGAAACTCAAATGGTTCCCTGTAATTTTTTTGCCTTCTATTGGTGGCATGTTCAGTGGATACTATTTAGGGCCAACAGAACAACTTTGGCTGTCTTGTAGACCACATGTATAGTGAAGACCAGTAGAGACCATTAGGACTAGATGTCAACCGATTTGTATTTTTTTGCCGATTAAGCAGCACCGATACTTAATTGCTAGAACTATAGTAAAAAAAAAATCCATACAGATAGTTTTTCCAGGTTGCGTTACAGTAAGAGAGCGGCCTCTAAAGGCGAATCGCTGACACCACATGCTTTTTTTGATGTGTCATTTTTGATGTAACTGTTCTTATTTATTTGGAGTGTTACTTTTTGTTTCGGATTTAATGCATGTCTTTTATTTATCTCTATATTTATTAATTTAATGAATACATTCAAATGTATTTAATTGAGCAAATGTTCATGATTCCGTTTAAATAAAGTAGGATAAAGTATATGTTACTCTAATATTGCAAAGCATGAATGCAAAGGAATGCAACAAAAGCAGACGCCACAGATCAACAAATCAACACGAAACCAGTGCCCCCTACTGCCAGGTATGAGTTAGGTACACTAGCAGAGGCCAACACATATGTTAAAAACTCAGCTGCACCAATAGCCCCATATCAGCCCCATATCAGCCCCATATGGTGAAGCGTACTGAGAACGCTCCACCACCCAAACGATATCGAATCAGCGGTAGAACTGTTTTTAATTCTTCCTGATAAAAAGGAAAAAATGTGAGAAACTCTGCATAGCAACAGACGAGCTTTAGTCAGTAACTGCAGCATAGAGGTACATCTGTAACCTGATCAATAATAGAATGCGAGACCTGAAATGGGTTGCTGTGTGTCATCTTGCACTTACCAGGGGAGAAAGGGATGGAGGGATGGAATGGTACAGATCAAAAAACAGCTGCAGTGTCGACGAGTCCAGAAAGGCTGCAGGGAAAAGAAACACAAAACTTTTTTTTATATACATCATTTCTTTTTGTTCGCATACACAATATGACTGCGTAACTGCCATTGGTTTCAATTTTGAATCCGAAACTCAGATTCACATTTTAGTCATTTTACAACACATACTATTGTATTACAGCAATTAAAGAATCATCCTTCAAACAAACAAACAAACAAACAAAAAAACACCCAATAAAACAGTGGTTTAACTCAGCGGTCCCTAACCTTTTTTTGCACCATGGACCGGTTTAATGTCAGACAATATTTTCACGGACCGGCCTTTAAGGTGTGTTGGATAAATACAACAAAATAAAACGATACGACCGGTATGAAAACTGGTATTTTCTAAATATAACAATAAATGTGAATCCACTTTTGTTCATTTTGCTCGCTTGGGGGTTTGAATTTAGCGGTAATGTATTATGTGTTAGCGGCCGGAGCAGCCCCTTTAAGAAGGTAGTGGATGGAGGTAAGACATGTGACCAAGGCAAACATCTTGACATGCATCAAGAGTGAGTCATAGACAGATGTGGCGGAGAGAATCTGGTAATTTTCCAAAACAAAACCGTTCAAAATCAGATAATAAATAAAACGGAAATAATGTAAGTTATATATTCTTTCTGTGCGGCCCGGTACCAATTGACAGTGCCGGTCCGCGGCCCGGGAGTTGGGGACCACTGGTGTAAAGTATGTACATTTTTGCCTACTTTCTAGTTTTACTGAGTATCAAAGCAACACAACTATATTTATAATTCAATAGATGTACTTTTTAATTGACATGGCTGTTAATTACATTTTGCACCTCTGTTAAAGATTTGTTGTTATTAAGGCTCAACCCACATCTGCTGGCTGTGAGCAACTTTTTTTTTTCTTTTAAAGTGCTTGAATACATTCCAACAACTTTAAGAACCAGCTTTTGTTGAGGATGAATAAAAAACACTGGCCCTCTCGGAGACTGAGGGGTGCATCAAATCACTCGGAATACTTGGTTTTATTTAAAGCAAATTATTTACTTTCGTTTTACATTCTATTTGTTAATTGAAGATCCCTTTTTGAAAGATTGCTTTAATACTTTGTTTCTTTGTCTTTGATCTTTGTTTTATTCTGGCATGTTAAAGAGGCTGTTGATGTTGAATACAGTATTGAGGTGTACAATTTGATCCGTATTTTAGGTTTTCGGCTTTTCGCCGACATGCGTCTTAATGTGGAGGACAAGAGCACCTTTAAGCCTATGTTTAAAAATCAGTCAATTACTCAAGTACTGCTCAAATCAGATAGGCTTTAACTTTTACTTGGTCTTACTGGAACGGGTGACTTTGAACTTATTGGAGGAGGTTTTACAGTAAGGTATCTTATCTTGGAAAGATTTTTATGTACACCAGTACGTCTTTACCAGTGCAACATTTGAATTGTATTTCCAATACATCCACACATTGCTTCTTTTCTTTGTTAATAACTGCTCTTGATCTCTGGAGCATCATCTCTGGCTTGGGCTCAAATCCGTGCCTTATCATGAACGATTTGCTCGTCCGAATCGAGTCAAAAGCACAAGCGTTGCGACCTTTTCGCCCTTTTTCTTTTTTAAAAACATTTGCTCATATCCACTTTATCTTCCAAACAAGAAGGAATGTTCTTTGTAGTCATGGGAATAAATATTAAAATCACAAATTCAACACAAAGGAGAGCCTGTAAAGAAACACCTACAGAAGCACGAGTTTCAATAAACCAACATGAACCAGGACGCTGGAACTATGGGAACCGAACGACACGCAGATATGATATTTTTCACATTTAGAGGCTTTTAAATGATTTTATACATTACCTTAAATATTTTTACAAGAGATTTCGCGATTTGTTATGGTTTTTATGTGACTTTTTTTTTCATATTTAGGATTTTTTTCTTTGCTGACCAGCGTAAATCTTTCATGTCATAGGTGTAAATAAATATTTTTTTTCTTTGTTTTTATCCTTAAGGTGATAAAAGAAGCATTTTGTTGTGTTAGTCATGTATTTCCTGACTGAAACTAGACGCAAGAAAAAAAAAACCCCCACAAAATAAACATCACGTTACAAAAAATAAATAAATAAATCCAAAAACCACTACACGTTTTTGTTTGCTTTAGTTGGTTTTTGTCCCTGTGTAAAGATAGAGGTGCGAAAGTCACCTGATCTCCAGCTGGTGGGGATCTGGACGGTGCACAGGTCGTCTGAGGACTCGTCGGTGGACGTGCCGATGAAATCGAAGTTGAGGCAGTTGTGAGCGAGTTTCAGGAGCTGCATGAGCAAACCGTGCTGACCTTCATCGTTCAGGTTCAGGTTTTTTCCCGACGCCTGCAAATCCCAAAACGGTCAATAATAAGCTCATAATGAAAAAAACCAAAACAAAAGCAACAACCTCATTATAAAAATGTAGCAGAACTACATAAAGCGTGCGCATGGTGTGGTGAATGGCAGCAGAGATATTTATTGCATGCGACTTTTACATTTTTTTTCTTCATTTTTGCTCAATGGATCTTCATTTTGCTTGCAAAGACATTTACACTTATCTGTTCATCTAGAGACGGGCTATAAAGACACACTCTAGACAGGGTACTGGGGAACAACCCCTGGGAACGACACTAGGGTACACAGGAAAGACGCTGGGGGAAGACGTTTGGGTGAAGACAGTTGGGTACAGGGGAAAGACACTGGGGGAAAGACAGTTGGGTTCAGGGGAAAGACACTTGGGTAAGACACCGGGAAAGGATAGTTGGGAACAGGGGAAAGACACTTGGGTACAGGGGAAAGACACTGGGGAAAGACAGTTGGGTACAGGGGAAAGACACTGGGGTAAGACAGTTGGGTACAGGGGAAAGACACTGGGGGAAAGACAGTTGGGTACATGGGGAAGACACTGGGGAAGGACACCGGGGTACTGGGGAAGACACTGGGTAAGACACCGGGGAAGGATAGTTGGAACAGGGGAAAGAGACTGGGGAAAGACACTTGGGTACAGGGGAAAGACACTGGGGAAAGACAGTTGGGTACAGGGGAAAGACACTGGGGTAAGACAGTTGGGTACAGGGGAAAGACACTGGGGGAAAGACAGTTGGGTACTGGGGAAAGACACTGGGGAAGGACACCGGGGTACTGGGGAAAGACACTTGGGTAAGACACCGGGGAAGGATAGTTGGAAACAGGGGAAAGAGACTGGGGAAAGACACTTGGGTACAGGGGAAAGACACTGGGGAAAAACAGTTGGGTACAGGGGAAAGACACCGGGGAAAGACACCAGGGAAAGACTTGGTTCTCTAAAGATGTATGAATACTGTAAATAATATTAACAGTTTGATTCAATGGCTTTGGGCTACAATTAGCATGCTTTGCATTTAAGTGTCCCTCAGTGAACAGGTGAGAACCTTAATGATGAAACTATAATGACTGGACATGCGGTGTAACCGAATTCGGTGTGGATGGGTTCCCTTCTGAGTCTGGATTCGATCAAGGTTTCTTCCTCATACCATCTCAGGGAGGTTTTCCTTGCCAATGTCACCACTGGCTCACGCATCAGGAATAAACCTATAGGGACTAATGCATGTTCGGAACATCGTGAGTGCAAATCCCAGCAACACCAAGCAACCAATGCTGAGCCCCAAGCCAAAGGCCCTTAACCCTCAACTGTTCAGTCGTATAAAAGATTTCTAAGTTAATTATAATTTCTAAGTTAATTATAAGTCGGTCTGGATAGGGGGCGTCTGTCAAAGTATCTTAAATGTAAATGAATGTGTGTATTCGTGCCATTTATCTATAAACTGCAGTCACAATTTCTGACAAACTTTCAAATCATCGGACTTGGATAACTGGAATCTGCGAATCCCAAAATTATCGTCCGCGATCGGAAAAACATTATTGAGATTTCTGAGATCGTAGATCTATACCTGTTTGAGGAGATTACAGGAAAGTGTGAAGATGTCAAACAAGGAAGAATCTCTAAACGAGGACGCGATCTTCCTGTGTTTCGTAAGTGGATGCGTCGTATCGGCCTGAACGGAAGAGAAAGACAAACGGTGAGAACAGCAGCATTTGACACTTACAATATATGGACAAAGTATTTGGACACCTGATTTTCCCAGCCAGATGTGATTCTTTCCCAAATTGTCACCACAAACTTGGAGGCAAACCATTTTATACAATGTCTCTGAATGCAGTAACCTTGAAGCTCCATGAAGCTCCATGAAGATACGTGAGTTGGAGTGGAAGCTCTTGAGTGGCCTGCTATAGAGCTTTTAGCTCCTCACCTCCCTTTACCTACATTAGCACCTGATTTTACTTACACGCTTATAGCTGAATGAATCTTCACAAATCTCTAAAAATCTAGTGGAACATCTAAAACTGGAGCTTATCATTAACAGCAAATAGGGAAATGGGATGTTTAAAAAGCACACCATTCTTACGGAAGGTGTCCACAAACTTTTGCCCATATAGTGTATATAGAATCTATTTCACAATATTTTTTTTAATCCAGGAGCACAGCTGAGGTTGTAAGTTTGCAAAGCTGCTATACTAAAGGCAAAGCTCATATTTCTGTGGAAGTAAACATACAGCATTATTTAATATAGTCTGGTTAAACAATCACTTCCTGTTCATTTTACACCTCGTTATTGTGTCACACTGGTTTTCTTAATGTTTGCACACACATGCAGTAAAGAACAAGATGTTAGGAGACTGCCTCACTCCCACAGTCAAACATGAAGGTGGAAGTTTTAGAGTAGGGAAGATTGGAGATTGAAATGAAACACTTACGTCGTGGAAGACGGAACTTACTTGGTTAATCTCATTGGTTAACTGGGAAAGAATCGTGACTCCGATAATGCAGTGCTCAACGCTGTCCTACGACCGCAAGGCAAAAACATTTATTATATGCACCAAACACAAAAACTGTATGTGTTCATGAAAACATCAGTGTGTCCATTCGGGACAGAAATCATACACTGGATGTTCTGATCGCTACTTTGGTTCTTTATACCTGCAGGAATCTCGTGACGTCAACGATGACATTCCTGAAGACGTAATCCTCCTTTTGACAGTCGAACCAGCCGAGTTTAGTGATCCGGGCGTAGAGCTGAATCAGAGCCTGAGTGACGAACGCGGCGAGCTTCGGCCGCGTCGCCAGGTAGTTCAGCACGTAATTACCTGACGAGAAAGCACAAGGGAGAGCTCTGTGCATCGACCTGAAGTGAACAATGTGATGCGTTGATTTTTTTTTGATACAAGTTGGCATTTGTATTGTGAACGTTTGAACATATTTGCATCAGTAAAAAAAATTCTAATGTATATATAATTATTAGTAGGTGCGCTATACTTTTATTATTTAGAAAGTGATCAATCATTTTACGACCAATATTTTATATGTAAATCAATTTCTCCTCGCTGAACCGTTTCACAGTGTCGTTTCCTCAGATTGAGATGGTTTGGATATGTGCAGAGGAGGGACATGGGGTATATCAGTAGGAGAATGCTGAGGATGGAGCCACCAAGAAGGAGGAAAAGAGGAAGGTCAAGGAGGAGGTTTATTGCTGTGGTGAGGGAAGACATGCAGGTAGTTGGGGTAAAAAAAGCAGATGTAGAGGACAGGGGGGTATGGAGACGGATGCTCCGCTGTGGCGCCCCCTAATGGAAGAAGCCGAAAAAAGAAGAAGAATCTATTGTATCTTTGAGTGAGTAACTAATATATGGGTTTAGTTTCGATCTACATATTCTGAGAACGAGATCAAGGGATTGAGAGAGAGAATGAAAGGAAAGATCAAGCCAATCGAGGTCAGAGAATCTTCGAAATGCAGACAGACAGAAACGAAAGAGAGAGAGTGTGAGAGAACATGAGAGATGGAGAGAATAAATACAGGCGAAACACAAAGATAGAGAGAGTGAAACAGAGTCAGAGACAAAGAGACAGATAAAGCACTGTCTGGTCAGAGACAGAACGAGACAAAGAGGAGGGAGAGAGGCAATGAAAGAGATGCTGTTGAATGTGTGTGTGTGTGTGTGTGTGTTATCTGTCTTACGGATGTCGATGCGCTGTTCCAGTGGCAGAGGGTTGCTTGTGCGGGACACCAGCTTGGAGAGGCATGTGGCTGCGAGCAGCTGAGAGTAAGACGACTACAGACGACCAAACACACAGACAGACATAAACAGGACTGTTAAGCAAACAGCATCAGAGGAACCGACACCACAGATCAAGAGCAAAACCTCTCAAACTATTATAATAACAACTCTAAAACATGTACCTATAAAGGAAAAGAGACACAAACTTAGAGGACACGTTTATAAACATCCTATTCCACATTCGGTCCTGATTTGCTGTTATAATAGCCTTGACTCTTCTGGGAAGATGTTCCACTAGATTTCAGTGTGCTTGTGGAGGTTTGTGAAGATTCGTTCAGCCACAACGCAAGTCAGGTACTGATGTGGCGGCCTGGTGTTTAATAGGACGAGAGCTCTATAGCAAGCAACTCGAGATCTTCCACTCCATATACGTCTTCATACACAAGAGCAGTGTCGTGCTGGAAGAGGAATTGGTTCTTCTAGATCATCCAATACAATTGGTGCCTCCAGGTTTGTGGTAGCAGTTAAGTAAATATTCATCACATGTACATTACAGCATGGTGAAATTGGCAAGGTTGGCAATGATACACCGCTCCTGGAGCAGACAGGGTTTAGGGGCCTTGCACAAGGGCCCGAAAGTGGGAGCTTGGACCCTGGTCTTCTGATCAGCAACCCAGAGCCATAACTGTTGAGCTACTGCTTCCCACTTTGGCGAAGAAACGCAGACGGCTGGAAAAGTCGGGTGTCCCGATACTTTTGCCTGTATAGCGTGTGTATATAAATACATTTTCATTTTATTGCTCTACAAAACAGAATCAATGACTCATGGACAGTGTTAATATTTTACTCACGTTTTAATCTAAAAATAGATCGGAGCGGGTGAGGAAAATAACACAATCGCACAAACCCGTGCAAAGTTTTCTTCTGATCCAGCTCTCATCGCGACAAGAACTTCAACTCTCGATGGATGTTTAAACAAGCAGAAGTAACAGATGCAAACAAAAACGCAAACGTAAACATAGTAAAAGCAAAGTGGAGATTTGAACACTGGGCTCAAGAACGCATTTCTCGTTTGAGACAGGGCCGATCCAAGGCGTGCGTAGCGAGAGATGAATGAGATCCTCGTTAATAAATATCCTGTAATTGGTAAATCAGACAGGAGTGTGTGTGTGTGTGTGTGTGTGTGTGTGTGTGTGTGTGTATGAGAGAGAAAGAGATGGTAAACACTCACGCTGCCCCTCTCCAGCAGCAGCTGGCATTTACTCAGACACTCGGGACTGTTGGTGAACTCGACGAGCGCTTTCTCGGCCTGCAGTCGCGTGCTCGTGTCCGTCGTCTCGTACAGCTGCTTACACAGGATCTCTAGCTGGGCTAGGCTCTGAAACACACACAAACCGTAAGCCTCCTAAGAAACACGCTATTCAAAATCATCGGGTCATACACACTTAAAGAGCACGCGCTCGGTCGGCGTCGGAAAACTACGCCTGGAAGTCTGGAATCGAATTGGCCAGAAGAGTTTCAACTGAAACCGTGACGGAGGATAGTGATGGCAGGCTCGCTGTAATACGTTAGCGTTACCGTAGCAACCGCTCGTCCACAGACGTGACGAGGACAAACGTGTTGCTTATGAAGTTCCGTTTCATTTATTGAATCTATATGGAGTCTCAGTATAACAGTCGATACACAGTGCAGTCAAAATGAACAGACAAGCCGTAAACGCGCGCGTGCGTGTGTTATGGATATAATGTCATATGGTCGTTCCACATCAATGAACTGGTCTTAAAGAACAGGAGTCTTAAAGAATGGTGATTGGTATGAAAGAAATGTAACAAATGACACATAATTTAGCAAAACAGCGCTATTTAAAGAGACTTTTATTTGTGCCCACCTGTATGCTGATCATAACAAAATGAAACATTGTGCTACAGATGTCTGTAGTACAAAACGAATCACTAGAGACAACTCAGTGATCATTTGCCCACACCTGCACTTGATATTGTTCCAAACACCGTCTATGGACTTGCGTTAGCCTCCAAGCGCAAAGACAAAACTAAGAAACACACTTCAGAATCCAAACTATGGCTGAAACTATTCCTCGAGTAACTCAAGTAATTCTAATACAAAAGTCAAATACAAATGATTTGCCTCGATGCTTCGTTTAATCAATCTGTCTACACTCTGAGCACTGCGTTTCCCCACGGACCATTATTACTGATGCACCACACGCTCTGGAGTCTCAAGTGGAAAGTGGCGTACGCAGGTTTCCAGCCCCATCTGTGTTGCCAATTCCCCCTTTTCGTCTTTTATTTATACACACTACATTGCCAAAAGTATTGGGTCACCTGGACATAAGTACGGTATGTGATTTTGAGCATTTCATTTCACATTTAGTCCCAATTTGCTCTTCTAATACCCTCCACTCTTCTGGGAAGATGTTCCACTAGATTTTGGAGTTTGCTTATCAATATGTGTGTTCATCAGCCACGATGGTGTTATGAAAGGCAGGTACTGATGTAGGTGAGGAGACCTGGGGTGCAGTCAGCGTTCACATTCATCCCAAAGGTGTACAGTAGGGATGAGATCAGACCTCTATAACAGCAAGATCTTCCTCTCTAAAGCATGTAAACGAGATCTTCAAGGATCTCACTTTGTGCACAGGGGCATCGCCATGCTGGAACAGGTTTGGGTTTCCAAGTTTAAGTGAATGCAAACTTTTATTACAGCACATCTAAAGACATCAGGTAGAATTGAGTGTCTCCAGATTTGTGAAACAGTTTGGAAAAAACCCACATACAGCAGGAAAGATCAGGTGACCCAATTATTTATTTATTTATTTATTTATTTATATATATATATATATTATATATATATATATATATATATTATATATATATATATATATATATATTTTTTTTTTTTTTTTTTTTATTAAACATTTAAAAAAATGTATATACATTTTTTAAACAATTTTAAATAGAATACCTATTTGGTTAAATAATATAAAAAAATTTATTGAATTAATGCAATCAATTTTTTTATTATATTGATTCAATTGAGTAACCAATTAAATTGGCACAAATTAAATTGATTAATTTAAATCCAATAAATGGAAAATTTGTGTTTAATCGTTTACATTTGTTAGACCCAATTTGGGTAATACAGATGTGTATATAAGTGTGTGTTTTTAACATTTAAATGTACTAAAGAAAGGATTTCCTTAAAATGTTCTACTTATTCCAGCATACTTTAACAAATGTCTTCATTCCTTCATTCATTCACTGCCTCGATATGCGGAATTGTCAGGATTTTCTCCTTTCAAGAGAAATCTTGAAGCTGGACATAAAACGCTAAAGAATAATCGATAACTGCAGCCCTATTCGAAACCCACATCGGTCTGCGATAAATCTGCACAAAGCCAAAGTTTAATCATGTGTAAGGCCTTTCTAATACTGTGTTTACACAATTTTATCCTTGCGAGTGGTCGTACCAGCAGGAGGTCCTAAAACTGGTAACATTTATCAGTGGGTGGTGCAAGTAGTATTCCCTTTTTGACAATAAATCAGGAGAAGGATGGTGTGTGCACTACCATATTCACTCCAACAGAGTCTCAGTATTTGGTGGAATTTTCTTTTGTGAAAACCAATGCTTTGCCGCTACCAGTTGCTGTATTATGTGAACGTACTGCAACACTGCGTATGTGCAATCAGCAATGTAGTCCGTCGAAGGTCGACGATTGCCAAGAAAACAAACGATGAAGGTTTATTGGTGCGTTTATGCAGGATTCGGCTTCTGTAATGTTTGTATAAGCACAAGCATGAACACTGCCGAAGTCAAAAAATGACGCTTTATTCTCAAGCCATCATTTATTAATGTTTACCAGGATCTAAAATAAAGTTGAATCCAATTCTATTTTTGATGAAAAGGTCAAAATTACTAGTGTAAATATTAGAACTAATCAAACGATGTCAATTGAAATGACCAATAAATGTCTGTCACTGGCTTAAAAAAAATATGAAAAATTAAACAGTTTAAAAAAGGTGAACGATGTGCTAAAAGTCATATTTCAAAGGCCAGAGTCTTCACTTTGGTTCATCTCGACCCAGTAGAACCCGTTCCTCTTCATCTGCGCTGGTATTTGACTGTAAAAACGCTAACATTTTAATTTGATTGAATTCTGCCTCTCTGGACATTGTAAAAGATGACTCAGCGTTTTTAAGTTGCAATAAGCCTACTGGGCATTTCTTTGAACAAGTTTGTGGTTGGAATCAATTGATTCAATCAAACTGGTGCGAGAAATAAATAACTAAAAACAAGCTCACCAAGCACAAATCTAAATACTGAACAGGCCATGCTTTTAGAAAGTTTTCTCCTCTCTGGTTCCAGGATCGAAAATAAAGAAATATTCTGTATTATACTACTGAATTATATTTTGTCGATGTGATGCTCTTTTAATACTCTGAAATGCTCGTTTAATAACCTCTAATCTTCTGAAATAAGAATCAGGTTTAAGTGTTTTGACTCACACGAGGAAAATCCAGCTGTTGGTGACTCTCAAAAGTAGAGACATAAATAACACTATAGATTTAGTTAACTAAAAAAAAACAGACAATGCGTCAAACCCGATAATTCGCGTTCGGAAATTCCGGTTCTCATTTGAACTAAGGCAAGTTCGGATTATCGTAAAAATTGCGAAGCTCCGAGGAACGAATGTTCAGAACGTTAGGAATAACATTCTAAACGATGTATTTGGTTAAATACTGTACACTATTACGCTTAAAAAGTGACAATGTCTAGATGAATTTACTATGGTCCCATAGGGGCTGCGGGGGTACGTCCAAGATTTTCAGAACTCATGGAGGTCTTAGAACGTAACCCTGTGGATTCCAGGGGACCACTGTATAGAAAAACGAGTATTAAATAGGACACAATATATGGAGTGTATGACAGATCAGTAATGTACATAAACTGTGAGAGTGCATGGTAGTGGAAGTAACAGTATTGTGCCTAAGAGGTTACTTTAGAACAGCAGTAAGTGTGTGAAACATATGGGGATGATGTAATGACTGACTTATGATAAAGCAGCACCAAACAACATTAAATATGTTGTTTGTAACCCATTCATTTTAAGTCAAGTTCTGCATATTTTTCCAAGTTACTTGTACAAGTAATTGACAAGGAGGGTAAAAATGCTGATTGCTGCCTCAATACTCTGTGACATTTTTAAACTGGGTAGTGACCTGGTAAACCCCCTTCCACACTCGCTTACATTAATAGTCCATTCACTTAAATAGCTGTAGCTTTTTTTTTTTCCGATCCGCTTCATGCAGCCCCTTTCTGGGAACTTTCACACTTTTGGACAACCCCATAACTTCATATAGCATGAGTCTGATGCAAGGGTGTGAGCTCGAAATTTAAGGAGGAGAATATAGATGAGATGTGTAAAGAAAAAGATAAAAGAGGCGCACACAGCTGCATATACCAGATAAGAGACGCGTGTGTGAAGTTCGCACACTTTCAGTCCTGCCTGAACAAAATCGACAAAAAAAGTAAAGACTTTAATGCATTCAGTAAAACTGTGTCAAAGCCATGCTGCACCTGCGTTTGGATTCGAAAGTACTGCGTTTGCACTGTGGGCAGTCGTGGCGGTCGTGCTTCTAGACCGCAAAAAGTGCAGCGTGTAGTAAAAAAAAAAAAAAAAAAAGGGTGCGGGCTGAAGAGCGAGAATAAAGTCTACAAATTTGACAGCGCTCTTGAATTCTCTAATCTGATTGGTTCCTTGTCTAGAACAGCAACTCTGAATCACAGGTTTACATTAATGCACTCTTTTGAACACATTACAGTTCCTGGACCAAATGCTTGTTCAAATGGACCATTCACATAATCTACAGCTAATAATACAAATCATTTTATACATAAAATATTTAAATAAAAAATAAAATACAAATAGTCATTAATTATCAAAACTCAAAATTCTACTGTAAAAACTGAGAGACTTTTTCCACACAAGGCCATATTGCCTTTTATTGTTTAATGACAGTAAAGCTCAAGAATTCACAGGTCAAAGTTAGACAGTCTGAACAAAGCTAAAGGGATTGGAATGAAGTTGTTAAACGGACGCCTCACACTTCCGATGTCCTTTGTGCTGGAAGTTTTCGTCAAGGGTCAATACAGTACGATCAGACAGTAGATGCTTCTACCTTTTGTGTGGGTCAATGATCTGAAACTCAATTACAACACCAAAGAAAAAAGAACCAACACAGAAGACAGAGCACATTTAAGGTTGAATAAAAAAATAAAAAAAAGACGACTTCCTCGCAATAACTTCTTTTACAAAATCTACACTTTATACATCATACTGTAAATTATACAAAAATGTAAAAAGGCATCGAATGCGACTGGCAATAAATCTGTTGCATTACATGATTGTTGTCTGAGTACGGAAACGTCGAAAGGTGTAATAGATCCACCCGACCTGGACGTGAAGAAGTATGTGGTGTTGAGATGCTCAGGTGTGCGTAGGGGACATAAATGAGTGTGTAGCAAGGATTACAACACGAGTCTCTCTCTCTCTCTCACACACACACATACGAAATAACAGAAAACACAGCTGTAGCATTAGTTTACAGGACATAACATGACTAATTATTTTGCCTCTTAGAAGATACGGTGGCATCAATCTTTTGAGGGAATGACATCTCAATCACCATCAGATCGTCTATCAACTTTTAGTCAGAGTTTTATGAACGGTTGCCAGTTGTGTAAATTAGAAAAAACGGCCCAATGGCAATTCACCGGTTTGTCAGACGTCAATCAGCAAATCCTTCAAGTAATCAATTTTGCTCTGATAAAGCATCCGCCTATAACTGAACAAATTAATTCCCTCACAACCCCGTGGCTTTTAAACTGCTCCTCCTGCTGCATCACAGGGATGTGATGTAACATACGCAAAAAAAGAAAAAACAACAACAAACAACTACACTAAAGCAACGTGTTTAAGTGAAAAATCTTGAAACTTTTACCACACAAATCTTATGGTCAGGTGTCTAAAAACCTTAATACAGTCGTCTTATCAAGGTATCGTGTGCAAATGAATTAAAGCAGCTTCTATTGAACGTGTGTGATGCTTTCAGCAAACAACCAAACTGCACTAATAAAATACAAAAGTCCCAGGTGACCATTGGTCAGTTATAATATAACGCCTGTTATCGTCTTATGACACTGAGGCTCAAGAATTCACAGGTCAAAGTTCATCTAAATAGTCAGCGCCAAGTGCAAATCGAGCGCTCTTTCTTTGTGGAGTCAAACATGCTCCTGAGGTACCAGTCATCGCTCTGTTTCTTTTTTCCCGACCTGCATGTTTCACCCTGATGCCCTACCTCTGGATGGAGTACTCGTTTATTGGAGACCACTCGCTGCAGCTAAGGATTTGAACAATCTAAAGATCCTGAGGAAGGTTACACTTAAGGACCAAGAGGATGGATTTGGACTGTAATTCATATAAACAGTGTAAACAAAATGCTTTAAAACTGCAATTGCCGTGAATAGCGCTGCACTGAAGTGTCCATCAGTGAACAGACAACCTCAAAAATGGTACTGCTAAAACAGTAATGAATGGACATTCGGTGTCACGCAGATGAGGATGAGTTCTTCTCTGAAATAGTACGAAGAAGAAACCTTGAGAGGATCCAGACTCGGAAGGGAAAACTTCCTCAACACTGATGGAACTAGAATAAATGGACATTCGATGTTACCCAGATGAGGATGAGTTCTCTTCAGAGATAGTGTAAGAAAGAAGACCTGAGTGAATCTACACTGAGAAGAGAACCCATCCTCAACAATAGTGAAACTAAAATCAATGGACATTCAATGTCACCCAGATGAACAAAGGTTCCTCTCAATTCCAGTTCCTCTCAATGTTTCCTCCACATATCATCTCAGCAAGCTTTCTTTGCCACAGTCAGGGATAGACTTATAAATATAGGGAATAACGTAGACATTTATAATGTATATTCATGATTTATTTCATTTTGTGAAGCTGCTTTGAGACAATGGTCACTGTTAAAAGTGTGGGTTAAGCTTCACTGACACATTTTTCCCCATTATAATTCTTGTTTGGGCCATAATCACAAATTTTTAACTAAAAGCTAATAATTTTATTCATTTAAATAAATACGGAGAAACTGAACAGCACTGAGGAACAGGAGGAGAAGAGCTGAACTATTCAATATTATAAAAAATTTAATATTGCAGCACGGGTTTGGCAAAGCATTTACATAAATGTGTTATAACACAATAAATTATGTCTAATAATAAATAATAAAATAATAATTTGGAGCAGTCTCTTAATCACCCACTTGTTAATACTGGCTGAAGTAATGCTAATCATGCTAATATACTTTTAACAATACACTCCATGGCAGCTAGCCAAGTCAGCTAAGAAACAAACAGATTGTAAATAGAAATATCACAAAAATTAAAGATGCACAATTGACCATGCACGTTTTTTAGTTTAATGGTGATTATAATAATATCACTGTGTGTACAATATAAATAAATCCAGATTAGCTAGTGGCTAAGCGTTTAAAAAGCTAGCAAGCTAGCTAGCCGGTTTCGGTTTAGTTTTCAACTGAATATTATTTCATGGAAATTCACAAATAGCCAAAAACGAATATAAATGCAAATTGTATAATGTGGTGCATTAGAACAACAGAATTATTTCTAATTTTATTTATTCGCGGCATTAAAAGGTGTGTTATAGGGTCGCGCGGGAGAATTTGAGCTACAAGGCTAATGCTAAGTAAACCAGCAAGGGAGGCAAAGAGCTTGATGCTAACCATACGGCTAGCATAGCATTAAGGTGAACCTTGCTAGCAATACACTAGCAGTGCATGGAAGATGTGTGTACACACAACACACACACACACACCAGAGCAGCTGATATTACCGGCTTAAATATATATAATTTTACAATATTTATTATTTGAATTTTTTTCCACAAAAAAATTATAATTAGACGTTAATGCAAATGTGGGGCGTTTCCTTAAATCCATTATATTAAATACCAACGCTACCGGTGTCATTAAAAAGACATGCACTTGAGATAATGTACTATTAAATATATATTTTATTGATTTTGAAATGTTTATCTGGGTTAATCTATGCAATATGCCCCATGTTTAGGACATTGCACTGTATTGCATATGGCCGTGTTTACAGTGTGTCACATAGCACTGGTCCCATTGCAATCAACACATTCGTTCCAAGCCAAGAAGTGCATTTTATGTCGTAAAATAAATAAGAGAAATTAAAGAAAATATAACAAAAATGATACCACCCCATACATGCAAAAGCTTTAATTCCACGAGGGCAGAAAGGGGGGCGAATAATTGTGCTGCATCTAAAGTATTTGGATGAAACTTGATGTGCTTTTGATTGCATGCAGGATACACGCTCTCAAGACTCGTTATTGCACGTCTATTGCGAAAAATAAATAAGTAAATAAAGGACGCATGGCGTTTTCTGAACGTCCAGGACGTGTCACCATGACAGGCCACAAGTCAACAACACACCGCTCAGCGCATCCAATATAAAGCACGCCGCCGTGTCCGCCCCGCCGTCGCTCCGCGTACCCTTCCCCTACATCGCGCATTTACAAACAAATCCGACGCGGTCGGGAGAAACAAAAAAAGCCGCAGAGGAAACCCGCCCTCCGCTCTTTCTCCCTGGTCACTCCGAGCGAAGCTCCCAAATCCACGCGATCACAATAACAACATATTAAAGCTCGGCTTACCTGCACATGATCCGCCATTTTGCTCCATTCATGCTCCTCTCACTCCCCCTGCGTGCATATGGCTACGTAACAACACGACGCGCCGCGTACGCTACCGGCGTATGGAGTATAGAGAATCCGGAGGCCGGGACCTAGCGTAGTGCGTCATTAAGCGCATACCCGTGAGATCCGGTCCGATCCGCCACACGCGTCGCCATCTTGGAAAGGGCAATAAGGGCTTTAAAACTGCCCAGGGTCGTGGGGAATCATCGGTGGTGGATGAAGTACACAAACCATGTACTCGAATTAAAGTAGAGATACTCTGTATAACACTCCAGTAAAAGTGTCCCTATAAACTTTCACTTGAGTAAAAGTATTAAAGTATTTGCCTTCAAATCTACTGATGTATCCAACATACTATGGTTTATTATGGCTATTAGTGGCGGGCGGCCTTGCTAACAAAGCTGTCTCTCCTGGCTTAAACACTATCAGAAGCACTGACCTACATTTACAACATAAACTCTAATATTTGTTCCATGAAATTGTATTAATTTATTACCAACAGTTTATTCTTTTCATTTCTTAGCGTTTCACTTGGCTGCACTGCTTCCAGTACGTGTATGTGGATGTTAGAGTTTTTTGTCCAATCAGATTTCAGCCTCTATGTGCTGCCATGTCAATCTAATCTGGCCAGGGCCTTCAAAGTCTGTACTGCTGGCTCTTTTACCTTAGTCTCTATTAGCAATGGGTCTGTTTCTTTAACCAATCAGATTTCATATTCTCCTCACAGGGTTAGCTAGCTAGCCCAGAATAGTGTCAGCATTTTTCCGTCCTCTGATTGGTTGGTCGGAGGAAAACTGTTACAGCCAAGTAACAGCGACTGGAGGAGGTCGGCCATTACAGCCTCTGAGGAGCGGTGCAAATTATTAGTATACATCTCTGGTGTGTAGGTTGTATTTTATTACATTTTTCATTTTTTGTCATGTTATTAGACAAACATTGATTCTGAACTGCTCCAGATAATGTAGGTGCACAGTTGTGGTTGTAGTGTAGAGGTTTGGAGTTTGCTTTAGTAAAATGGTTTTTCACCCTCCATATGTGAAATATCTCTCTCTTTGTAACGCATTGTTATATTGCAGATCAGTTTAAATCCACTCGTGAATAAAAAGGAACGACTGATTTAGCAAAATGCAGTTGAGTGAAAAGTATGATAATTGACGTTAAAATGTAGTGAAATGTAAGTAATAGTCAGTAAAATACACAAAAAAGCTACTCAAGTACAGTAATCAAATACATTTACTTTATTACTCTCCACCACTGGGAATAATTGGAAAAATTCAATTCAGTTCAATTTATTCATTACTGTTTCATCATTGTTGAGGATTACTGTTCTGTGATAAGTGCGTAAATGCAGAACTGTTCATGTAAACTGCGGTCCTGAGCCATTATAGTAGACTGTTAATATTAATTATAGTCCAAATCCATGCTCAGTATCAGAATTGCTCAGTAACTTTATTGATCTTTAGGATATTGATGTGGAACCATCCTCAGCCGTACAGAGTTGACTTAAATAAAAGAGAACTCCATCCACAGGTAGGGCGCCGGGATGAATTGAGCAGATCCAAAGAGAAGAAAGAGACAGTAACACTGGTCGCTGCTACCTCAGGAGCATGTTTAACTTTACAGTGTGGGAAAGAGAGACAATAATAAGGTTTGTTTCATAAATGTTTAAGGACACTATTTAGTGTGATGAGGGTGTAAGTAGGGACTCCAGCAAGACTAGCTATGGCACAAAACACTCTATATTCATGATCCTTCCAGATCTGCTCCTTTACCTAAGAAACCCTTCTGACAAAGGCTTGACTAAACAAAAGTGTTTCAGCCTAGACTTAAACACTAAACTGTGGGACTCTACCCCCTTCTGTAGTCTCTATTATTTTGGGTACCAACAAATAGCCTGCACCTTTTGATCGAAGTGGGCATTGGGGGTCATAATGGAAAAAAGGTTTGCATAGTTAGTGTTGCATGAGACCATTCAATGCTTTATACGTAAGTAGTAGCATTTTCTAATCAATGCGAGAAGTAATTGGGAGTGAGTGTAGACATAACAAAACATGGGTGATGTGGTCGTATTTTCTGGTTCTAGCAAGGACTTTTCTTGCAGCATTCTGGACAAACTGAAGCTTGTTAATGCACTTACTTGAACATCTGGACAATAAAGTATCACAGTTGTCTAATCTAGACTTGCAATTGGTTTGTGAGGTTGGAATTGGAACAGTGAGTTTTTCGAGGTGGACTCTGAAGGTGTGAAGTTGTGAAGGTGGAGGAGTCACTCGGTATAGCCAGCCCTGATTTTCTGTTTCAGGGAAAATCTTGTAAATCTGATAAATAACACTACCTGCATCATCATTCAGTGGTCAGAGCACAGGGTTAGCCATACACACATACATACATACATACATACATACATACATACATACATATACATATGAGTTCTGTTGGGGTCAGAGCACCAGGTCAGTCATACGTACATAAATACATTCATACATAAATACATACATACATACATACATACATACATACATACATACATACATACATAAAATGTGAATACACAACTTTCTATAGATAGTATTTGTAAAAGAATATGCAATATAAGAATCTCTTCATACAGTAATGGTCCTGGTCTGAGGCCAGAAGACACTTTGGATGGGACAACAGATCAGAGCACCTATTTCACTTTCCCACATACAACCATCCCTAGGGGTAATTTAGAGCTATCAAATCACCTGCTGTCATGTTTAGCTTCAGGAGAATCCAGAAGGAGCCACACACTGAGAGGAAATAAAGAGATGGAGGCTGGATCGGAAAAGAATAGACATACTAACTGCTTCAGCACCTGGTGGTGATGGTGTTTTCCAACAAATCCTGGTGAAATTTGAAGTTTAATGGTTTGGGACGTTTATATTAATTGAGTGTTCTCTCTGACCAAAACGTATGCAAATTGAACCATCTGTTTAAGGAAAAATGTTTTGTGCAATAATTAATTAGTAAGGGTCAATTTTGTTATTTCTCTCCCTACACACGTGGTGTTTACTATAAACTCCAGTATATATGTGAATTCTAGTTTCCACCATAATAATTAGGTCTTATTAGAGCTAAATAAAATAATAAAATAATGGTTTTCTTTCTTCCTTCCTTCCTTCCTTCCTAAATTTCTATATTTCAGTCCTAATTTTCCTTCCTTTCTTCCTTCCTATATTTCCTTTCTATACTTCCTTCCTCTACTTCCTTATTTCCTCTCATTCCTTCCTTTCCCTAGACATTATTAATCAGAGGTGGGAGTAAGTCACCAAATGAAAGTCTCAAGTCAAGTCCAAGTCTTAACATTGCAAGTCAAAGTCAAGTCAAGTCATTCTGTTGTAAGGGTCAAGTCAAGTCAAGTCAAGTCATACTCTTTGTCAAGTCAAGTCAAGTCAAGTCGCAACTTAGTCATCAAGTCATACCAAGTCGCACACAGATTTGTTTGACACATTTTTTAACTCAGGGACTTTTATTACTTATTTAGACACAGAGGGCTGATGATGGGTAACAAAAATAAATAAATTAACTTGTGTGTAATAAAATATCGTTAAGAAGCACTTTAAATGCTCTAAAATAAAAATAAATTAAATGAACAAGTAAACAAGAATTAATTGTAAGTTTTTTAGACAGTAGAATGTGCTGATGTTCCCTTCTCAGGAGGAGTCAGAACTACAGTTGTTAAACTGGATCATTTCTATCTATGAATACCCTGATGTATCTGTGTAAACATGGAGTGAACAGTCACATGTCCCCATCTCAACATATAGTAATAATAATACCTATAATTGTAAAGTATACTCTGTCATCTCATCAGACACCAAACAATGGTTTGCATACTCAAAGTAGAATATCAATATCAGAAAAAAAAATCTTACTGTACAAGTGAGGCAGTGGTTTTTAAAAGGTGATGAACCCAACATTGTTTGCTCTGTTAAGAGTTATCCACAAACTATTATGATCATGTTACTCTTGGGCTTTTCATTAATTTTCTAATATCTTTAATAATGTAAAAAATTAAAAACTATCAGGTCATGCCCCAGTATTTATGGAGAAATTTACCGTACATCAAACCAGATTTATGTATTTGGCCATAACAACTTTAACCCTTGACCACTTCAATGTTAAACTGTGATGTTTGGACAGTTTAAAATAATGCCAATGTGAAGGCAAATTACAGTGAATTGCGTTTGCAAAAAATCAAACTGGCCATGTACGCGTAATCTCTAAACCCGAACTTTATTATCCTCGGGGGTGGGGCTGGTGTTGTTGCGGTGTACATGTTGTCTTGTCCGCGGAGGGATCTGCTGTTTCGGCAGGCGGCAAGCGGCTTCCGGATAGCGTCTAGCGGTTTACGCATGCGGAAGAGTGGATTGGGTTCGCCGACTTTTTGGAAAATATATAGTCCATTCTTAAATATATAAAAAAATCACAATATTTGAAAAAAAATATTTTCCACAAGTCATTTCAAGTAAATAGGCACAAGTCCGAGTCAAGTCTAAAGTCAAGTCGAGTCTTTTCAGAGATCTAGTCAAGTAAGTCTCAAGTCCAGAAAAATGTGACTCGAGTCTGACTCGAGTCAAGTCATATGACTCGAGTCTCCCACCTCTGTTATTAATTCAGTTAAAGCATTACAGTTTATACACCAGATTTCTTTCTCAGCTCTGTAATGCCTCTATCAGACACGGGAGAGCAGTGTTTCTCCACAGCTGGACGATGACTTCCAAGGTGTATGATTTATTTAATCACCCTCACATAGCTCTGTTTCCTCCGAGATCAATCCTCAGAGCTCTCGCACCAATTTGCATGCAATTTTCACTGAGCCAGTTCCCTTAAGCATCAGCAATGTAACAGCACTGTTTCCAGTTAGAGTCTCCAAACTTTTTTATTTAGTTTTGTTTTATATATATATATATATATATATATATATATATAACCCAGCCATTAGGGAGGCACAAGCCAGTGCATTCTTAGTGCCGGTCCCAAGCCCGGGTAAATGGGGAGGGTTGCGTTAGGAAGGGCATCCAGCGTAAAACATGCGCCAAATCAAATATGCGGATCACAAATGAGAATTTCATACCGGATCGGTCGAGGCCCGGGTTAACAACGACCGCCACAGGTATCGTTAGCCGACAGGGTACCGGTGGAAATTGGGCTACTGTTGGCGAAGGAGGAGAAGGAGAGGAGGAAGACGTCTACAGAGACGGCAGGAAAAGGAGCAGTGTAGGAGAGTGGAGGTTAGGGTTGGTACTTTAAATGTTGGTACTATGACGGGTAAAGGGAGAGAAGTAGCTGATATGATGGAGAGGAGAAAGGTAGATATGCTGTGTGTTCAGGAGACCAAGTGGAAAGGGAGTAAGGCCAGGAACATTGGAGGTGGATTTAAACTGTTTTATCATGGTGTGGATGGAAAGAGAAATGGTGTAGGGTGATTCTGAAAGAAGAGTACAGTAAGAGTGTAGTGGAGGTGAAGAGAGTTTCTGATAGGGTGATGATCGTGAAGGTGGAAGTTGAAGGGATGATGATAAATGTCATCAGTGCCTATGCTCCACAAGTTGGCTGTGAGATGGAGGAGAAGGAAAGATTCTGGAGTGAATTAGATGAAGTGGTAGATGGTGTACCTAGGAAAGAACGGTTGGTGATTGGGCGGACTTTAATGGGCATGTAGGTGAAGGGAACAGAGGTGACGAGGAGGTGATGGGTAGGTATGGTGTTAAGGAGAGGAATGTGGAAGGGCAGATGGTGGTAGATTTTGCTAAAAGGATGGAAATGGCAGTGGTGAACACTTATTTTAAGAAGAAGGAGGATCATAGGGTGACGTATAAGAGTGGAGGAAGGTGCACACAGGTGGACTATGTGCTATGCAGGAGATGCAACCTGAAGGAGATTGGAGACTGTAAGGTGTTGGCAGGGGACAGTGTAGCTAGACAGCATAGGATGGTGGTCTGTAGGATGGTTTTGGAGGCGAAGAAGAAGAGGAGGAGAGCGAGGACTGAAAGAAGAATAAGATGGTGGAAACTGAAGGAGGAAGAGTGTAGTGTGAGGTTCAGGGAAGAGGTCAGAGAGAGGCTCAGTGGTGTTAAGGAGGTGTTGGATGATTGGGCAACTACTGCAGGAGTGATGAGGGAGGCAGCTAGAAAAGTACTTGGTGTGACATCTGGAAATAGAAAGGAAGACAAGGAGACGTGGTGGTGGAATGAGGAAGTGCAGGAGAGCATAAGGAGAAAGAGGTTGGCAAAACAGAAGTGGGATAGACAGAGTGATGAGAAAAGTAGGCAGGAGTACAAGGAGATGCGGCAGCAGGTTAAGAGGGATGTGGCGAAAGCCAAGGAAAAGGCATATGAGGAGCTGTATGAGAGGTTGGACACTAAGGAAGGAGAAAAGGATTTGTACCGATTGGCCAGGCAGAGGGACCGAGCTGGAAAGGATGTACTGCAAGTTAGAGCAGTAAAGGATGGAGAGGGAAATGTGTTGACTAGTGAGGAGAGTGTGTTGAGAAGGTGGAGGGAGTATTTTGAGCAGCTGATGAATGAGGAAAATCAGAGAGAGAGAAGGTTGGATGATGTGGAGTTGGTGAAGCAGGATGTAGATAGGATTAGTAAGGAGGAAGTAAGAGCAGCGATTAAGAGGATGAAGAGTGGAAAGTCGGTTGGACCAGATGACATACCGGTAGAAGCGTGGAGATGTTTAGGAGAGATGGCAGTGGAGTTTTTGACCAGATTGTTTAACAGGATTTTGGAAGGTGAGAAGATGCCTGAGGAATGGAGAAGACGTGTGCTGGTACCGATCTTTAAGCATAAAGGAGATGTGCAGACCTGCAGTAACTACAGGGGTATTAAGTTGATCAGTCACACCATGAAGTTATGGGAAAGAGTAGTGGAAGCCAGGCTGAGAGAAGAGGTGACCATCTGTGAGCAACAGTATGGTTTCATGCCGAGAAAGAGCACCACAGATGCCTTATTTGCTTTGAGAATGTTGATGGAGAAGTATAGAGAAGGACAGAAGGAATTGCATTGTGTATTTGTGGATTTAGAGAAGGCGTACGACAGGGTGCCAAGAGAGGAGTTATGGTATTGTATGAGGAAGTCAGGTGTGTCAGAGAAGTATGTGAGGGTGGTGCAGGACATGTATGAGGACAGTGTGACGGCAGTGAAGTGTGCAGTAGGTACGACAGACTGGTTTAGAGTGAAGGTTGGACTGCATCAAGGATCGGCCCTGAGCCCTTTCCTGTTTGCAGTGGTGATGGACAGGTTGACGGACGAGGTCAGACAGGAGTCTCCCTGGACTATGATGTTTGCGGATGATATTGTGATTTGTTGTGAGAGTAGGGAGCAGGTTGAGAAGAGCCTGGAGAGGTGGAGATATGCGCTGGAGAGAAGGGGAATGAAACTCAGTAGGAGTAAGACAGAATACATGTGTGTGAATGAGAGGGAGGGCAGTGGAGTGGTGCGGTTGCAGGGAGAAGAGCTTCAGAAGGTGGAGGAATTCAGGTACCTGGGGTCAACAGTGCAAAGTAATGGAGAGTGTGTTAGAGAAGTGAAGAAAAGAGTGCAGGCAGGGTGGAGTGGGTGGAGAAGAGTGACAGGAGTGATTTGTGATAGTAGGGTATCTGCAAAATTGAAAGGAAAAGTTTATAGGACTGTGGTGAGACCTGCGATGTTGTATGGTTTAGAGACAGTGGCATTGAGTAAAAGACAGGAGGTGGAGCTGGAGGTAGCAGAGCTGAAGATGTTGAGGTTTCGTTGGGAGTGACGAGGATGGATAAGATTAGAAATGAGTTTATTAGAGGGACAGCGCATGTAGGATGTTTTGGTGACAAGGTGAGGGAGGCGAGATTGAGATGGTTTGGACATGTGCAGAGGAGGGACATGAATTATATTGGTAGAAGAATGCTGAGGATGGAGCCACCAGGTAGGAGGAAAAGAGGAAGGCCAAGAAGGAGGTTCATGGATGTGGTGAGGGAAGACATGCAGGTAGTTGGTGTAAAAGAGGCAGATGTAGAGGACAGGGTGGTATGGAGACGGATGATCCGCTGTGGCGACCCCTAATGGGAGCAGCCGAAAGAAGAAGAAGAAGATATATATATATATATATATATATATATATATATATATATATATATATATATATTTTTTTTTTTTCCCCCTTGTGATTCTCTCGCATACATTTCAATAACCTTTTACCATTTATTGGTGACTTTTCCCTTAAAATATCTATAATGAAAACTTAACCTCTGTGTTTTTTGTGATTAAACTAAATGAAAGGAAATGCACATTTTCTTTTTCTTAAACCATTTTTATTTCTTGTTGCCTCAATAAACAGAATGTTCACTTTTACCTGTAAAGGGCATCGACATGACAATATTGTTTTATTGCAATATTTTGAACCCACGGTGATTAAAAGTTAATGATCCATCGATCAAATATGTTTTTTTAAACCGTCATTTTAAAGAAACGTTTCTGGTGCTTTTATTGCAAACACTTGACCCAGTTTTCATACATAATACCAAATACATAACTCCTTTCTTTTCTTTGGTTCTACCTTTTTTCTTTCTCTCATCTGTCTGATACTTTCTTCATTCACTTCCTTAGCTTAATGTATTTCTTTACTCTTAACCTCCTTCCTTCCTTCCTTCCTTCCTTCCTTCCTTCCTTCCTTCCTTCCTTCCTTCGAAAACCAACTGTAAAAAAACTCTAGAGCTAATTTGAGCCATGCACTGTGCTCAGTGCTAAACTGGAGGCTAACTACTTCCTTTTTTATGTTAAATTTAAACCTGTCTTGCTTGGGTTACTGCATTTGGAAATTGTGTATTCATTTCAGTTCAGTTCCTTTAAACATGCTACAGGTCTGACTCTTTTACTTTAAAAAAAAAAAAAGCAGAAGATTCTCTGAAAATGCACAAGGCTGTGGTTTTATTTTTGTCTATAAACCATAGTGAAGGAAGCAGTGTACTAAAGATAGGCTCTATTATAACAAGTAAATTAGCTGCAGCTCGTGTAAACCACAGATCAGCTTTTGGACAGACAATCATCAGATCACATCAAACACAGACACTTAAGCTATTTCACAGCTGCTTCTCAAAACTATAATATATATACTAAACTATATATAATATAAACTATATAACAAAATTCCAGGTTTAAAGGTGAAGTTTAAATATACAAGTAGAGGGATGGGAATGGTGGTAAAGAGGCATTAACAGCATGGACCTGCTGAAGATATAGTGCACATGTGTCCAGGCTCAAATTTCCAAAGTGATAAATAACAGCAATAAATAATAAATATTGCAATATTGTCAAAAGCTAGGTTTGATGGATGACATTAGATTTTGAATAAATAAAGCAGGTTTCTAATAAATAAAACCCCAGCCCAGGATCCTGCAAGAGTTCTTTGCTGTAAGGCCATCAGTTATAGTGCATACGGTCATTAATCCAGACTGTACACTTTAAATACAATTTCTAATTCATTATTGCAAACCTACTGTTTCAATTAACACATATTCATACGTATTGCATTTTAAAGCGATTTGGTTCGGCAAATGTTTACAGTTTTGAAAGCTAATTAGTATTTTAGAGTGGTTTGTTTCCCCTTCTGAATTTGGTATTGTGCCAGTTTCCTTCTACTCTCTTGTAGTACAAAAGATAATTCAGTTCAATTCAATTCAGCCTAGTTTGTATAGCGCGTTTAACAACGGACATTGTCCCAAAGCAGCTTTACAGAGATAAAGAGTTTATGGAATATTTGTTGCTTGTTGTCTGATGCCAGGGCCGGCACTAGCTATAGGTAGAGCAGGCAATTGCCTAGGACCTCAGGCTTGGATGGGGACCTTCAACACCATAACAAATCTATATACAAGATCACCAATCAAGACGGGCAGCATAAAACTGAGCTCTTTGTCTATTGGATATAAAATTGCTTTCACTCACCGAAGTGGAACCAGTAAATATCATCATTAAAATGTGGTCCCCACCCTCTACATGCATGAATAGACTGTGTGCAGTGATGAACAAAATACAACTCCAACTACATACTGACCTGGTGGCGCAGAAACGAATGCATCACTGTGTACTGCTAAACGAAAAGCTAAACAGCAACGTGAATGCTCTTGATGTAGCTTTGTGCTCTGGATTTCAGCATGGATTTTTGATTATAATGTATAATTTAAAGAAACGGGGGCTTGTCCCGATTCAAGCCAGAGACATTTGTGGATGAATCATTGTTTGCATTTATTCTGAGTTCAAATTCGACGCGAGCGAGAGTGAGAGCAAGCGAGCAAGTGAGAGTTTGGAAATAAAGACAGCAATCACAGCTAGGTGGCTATGGCCAAGGAATAGTAAGAAGAGTTAGTCCAGATGACCTTTCATTTTTTATTTTGTAAATTTGAATTAATTTTGCACATTTAAGTAAATCTATAAATGTACTGATAATTGGTTTTATATCAATAAAAAGGTTAGAATTTATTGTTGTTTCAAGTGCTTTTAATTTATTCTGAAAGGTGAAGGGAAGAAGGCTCCAAGAACCAGACTCAAAAGGAAAACCCATCCTCATCTGTGGGCCACCAAATATACATTTATTAGACTTCCATCATTGTTGAGTTTTGCTGTTCAGTGATGGCTGCTTAAATGCAGAACTGTTCATGCAAACTGCAGCCCTGAGCCATAGTAGCAGTCTGCTGATATTAGGCACAGTCTAAATCCATCTTTATAATTCTTGAGAAGATCAAGAACACTCTAAAATCTATTTAAATTTGATAAAATAACATGTATATGATTTTATTAAAGGAATTTATTTTGTAGTTTCCAAATTACCGTCATAGAAATGTAGAGTTTTTCAACAAAATCATGTAAATATCCTGAGAACGTAACCTTATGGGTTCATGAGACAACAATTCTCATTTCAGTGAGGAGTTCTTTACAGCTTCTGCCATCTCAAGAGGTTTCACATGCCTTTTTTAGTCTCAGACTTCTAATCACATGTGAGCTTCCCCATAAATGCGTTTAATCATTTGATCAGACTTTCCAAACCTGGCTTTTCTAAACTTCTGATTTGAATCACTTTAATGATTTATTCACCATGTACAATTTTAATGGACAGGCTGTTCTATTCTATAACTCACAATGACTTTTGACAATTTTCTGATAGTGGAACCTAAAGGAGGTTATTTTTACTTAAGAGGATGATGCAACAGCTCTTTAGTTATTTAGTCTGTCCGGCTTCCACTTCCACATCAATATAGTCTCCATTTCAAATCAATAACTCTAACAATTCATCAAGATAACTTACAAATGACCAAATGACACATACACTATAAGGACAAAAGTATTGAAACACCTGATTTTTCTAGTCAGATGTGGTTCTTCACCAAACTGTTACCACAAATTTGGGGATACACAATTGTACAAGATGTCTATGGATGCGGTAGCATTAAATTGTCCCTTCACTTGAGCATGAAGACCCAAACATGTTGCAACATTTTAACAGCATCCACAATGCTTTACATTGGTAAGAGTGGAAGATCTTTAGTGGCGCTTGCTATAGAGCTCTGACTTCGACCTAACACCTTTGGGATGAATTAGAACACTGACTGCACCCCAGGTCTCCTCATCGCACCTACATCAGTACCTGATACCCTTTTAGCTGAATGAGTATCAATCTCCACAAGCACTCTTCAACATCTAGTGAAACATTTTCCCGGAAGTTGTTAAAACAGGAAATGGGAGTGTATTCAACACATGGACTTTGAGAACTTCATAGTTCACTTGCCAAAATCCATCATCTCTTATATTCAAAAACAGGAATGCCTGTCAGTAGTTTTCAAAAGCATTGAGCTAATTTTTTCCAGCCATATGGGTTCCTTTCTCAAATTATTACCACAAAGATGAAGGTAGACAAATGTACAAGACGTTTTTGGATGCAGTAGAATTTAATTGTCCCTTCACATGAACTAAGAGACCCAAACATGTCTTTACATGACACTGCATGACATTGCTCCTGTGCACAAAGCCACCTCCATAAAGATATGCTTGCTACAGAACTCTAAACTCAACCCTACTGAAGACCTTTGGGTTGATTTGGAACGCTTTACCTTTACTAACACCCTTATGCCTGAATGGATCTTACACAAATCTCCACAAGCACACTCCAAAATCTATTGAAACATCTTCCCAAGAAAGGGAGAAGATAATTATAAGAGCAAATAGGGACTATAATGCACATCCCAATCTTCTGGTCGGCTGTCCACACACTTTTGTCCATATATTTCCGCTTCGTAGCTCCAAGAGCCACTTACGTCCATTCACAAAGAAACAGAGCATACACAGCTGGGATGACTGTGGTGGTAGGAAAACTGTTTGGCAATGTTTTTTTCTACTCATTACCATGATTCATCTTACAGGCAGCAAAGAGATCTAAACATGATAAGACTGCAAAATAGGCCACAGAACATCTGCACAGACACCTGCACATGAAGATCCTCAGCGAGTTCAACACCAAGTTTTTAGTGTTTAAAAAACCACCAGTGACACAATTAGAAACAAAAGATGAAGAAGCTCGGATCTGCTTTCTGATACACAGTGGATGTCTGAGCTTTAGTATTATTCTGGTATGTAAATAAAAAAGGGCATATGCATTTTAAAATACACGTCCATACGATTTTGCTTTTAAACAGAATGAGCACTTAAGAGCATACACTGCATGAAATCAGTTTAACACTCAATACATAGCATTATCACAATGTAGTGATGAAATCATTCAGCAAATGATCTCATGATCTCCGTTTAGCTGTTAGGACTTTTATAGCCTCCTGTAGCAGCACTATCATAATGATCGTTACGATAAATGGAAAAAAAAAGACTTTGCACGAGGCATTTGCACACCAAACAAGTGTTTTACTGTTTTGCAAGCAATAAGAGCAACTGTTCACATTATGTGTGCTACCACACACACACACTTATTTTAGAGCCTCAACTTACAGGAAGTGAGTTTAACGAGGGGAATGCACACACAAAGTACTATATGTATTTAACCACACACACACACACACACACACACACACACACACACACACACACACACACACACACACACACACACACACAGAGATACATACACACACTCATGCACATTATAGCCACAAACTTCTGCAACCCAGTGCATCAGAAAAGAAAAGAGGAACAAAGCAAGAGGAATGAATACCCAGAGGCGGCTTAAGACAAAAAGAGAGCACGAAGAAAGACAGACAAAGTGAAAGGGGAGGAAAGCATACGCAGAAAAGGAGATACGTGATATACTGTAAAATCAAAGAACAGGAGACAGAAGGCAACAGGAAGACACAGAGTTGGTGAATGATGGAGGGAGAGGTCAGAAAGAAAGGGATGCTCTATCAACAGCAGCAGCGCTTCGGAAAGGTGAGACTTTAATCTGCTAATCAGGCTAACAATAGAATAAAAGCTATTTTAGTATAGAGTGTGTGTGTGTGTGTGTGTGTGTGTGTGTGTGTGTGTGTGTGGAGACTGTGGTGGACAAAGTACACCATGATGAAGTATTTCAGAGTCAAAGTACTAACTGTCTGCTTAAAATTCTTGTTTTACAGTTGTACATGTGTAAAAGTGCAAAAAAGAACGAATGTGCTTAGGAATCCTTAAAAGTAACAGAAAAGTGGGAGGTTGTAGCTTAGTGGATAAGGCATTGAACTTGGCATCTGAAGGGTCATGAGTTTAAATCCCACTCACACCATTTTGCCACCTTTAGGCCCCCTGAGCAAGACCCTTGGCCCCATAGGCGGTCAGTTGTTTGAATCAGACTAATGTAAGTCGTTGAAGAAAAAGATTTTGCACTGATATGTGACATGCAGATGTTAATTTCCTGTGAAATGAGTGTTTTTGATGAGTGTCAAGATGAGTTCACTACACTTGAGAAAGATAGAAAACGATAAAGATCAGACATTATTCATTAGCATGCACTTATTGTGGAATCAATTTCAGTTTCTACCTATTATTATTGTTAAACCTGATTATACTTGCTTCCAGTGACACACACACATTCTAAACTAAATGCTTTTGAAGATTCAGTTTGAAATTAATGATGCGTCTACGTGTGTGCATGCAGCCATAACAACAGCAGGACAAAACAAACAGTTGTGAAACTGCCTATGTTCAGTATATACTATTTTAAGGAGAAATTGATTAAATCAAATAAGTTTTTCTATTTTTATATATATTAGATTTTAGATATTATCATAAGAGTCATCTACTAGGTCAGAAGTCCCCAAGCATCTGGTCGTGTCCCAGTACTCAGCTGTGGAAGAGTGACTTTTTGGTCAAATATACACACACACACACACACACACACACACACACACACACACACACACACACACACACACACACACACACACACACACACACACACACTATATTGCCAAAAGTTAGGGGACACCTGGTCATAAGTTTAGTATGTGCTTTTAAAGCATCGCGCTTGTGGACATTTGTGACAAAAGTGTTTAGTAGGGTTGAGGTCAGAGCTCTAAAACATGCTGCACCCATTTCCAAGTTACAGCACTGCATCCAAAGACATCATAGACGATTGTGTGCCTCCAACTCTGTGGAAACAGTTTGGAGAAGAACCACATATGGCTGGGAAAATCCATTGTCCCAATACTTTTGACCATCTACTGTATATACGACCCGTGGCAACTCTTCCAGCTGTGTACTGGGTTACGACCTGGTGGCTGGAAACATCTGATCTAGTGGATGAATTTATTAATCTTTGACTTTATCATATTAATACAAAGATTTTAATCACTGGCAGGTTGCTGATGTATAATAGGGAAAGAATCAGTTTTGGTGCGATGCTATGAGAATAAAAAATGAGGTAATAGAGTAACTTGGGGAAAGAATGAATCTCTACTATAAAAAAAAAACACAACTTCCAAAATCTTTTCCGATTCCAACACTTTTAAATGATTGTTTTGAATTAATCAATCATATTTAAATGTCCTTCCACATTTCAGCAGGATCAGTGTCGTATCTGTGCTCTAATCTGATTATAAGTTTTTCCTTCCATTTTGATCTTTCAAATCTCTCACTGATTCAGTATTCCATCATTTCAATCATTATTCTCATTCGGATTGGTTGATTCTAAAATAGGATTCTTTTATTTTGTGAGAAGAATGTCTTCTTCTTTCGTTGTTTTTCTTTGCTAAATATAAAAAAGAGGAAGAACTCGTGGAAAACATGACTCATAAGTGTCTGTCGCTGTGTGTAAACAGTCTGAGGAGATGTACAGTGTTAGAGACGTGTGAGTTTTCAGCTCGACACGGTTTCTTAATCTAAAGAGATATTTTGAAGAGACGCTCTTAACCAGTAGAATGAAATATTGCTAAACAGTAACACATCAGATGTTGTATATCAGTTGAGGTCAGCACTCTACTTCAGGTCACTCATTATCTTCTGCTTCATACCATGTAAACCATATCATCACAGGGCTGGCTTTTGTGCACAGGGGTATTGTCATGCTGAAACGTGTTTGGGTTTCTTAGTTCATCTTATACAATTGTGTGCCTCTAACTTTGTGGTAACAGTTTGAGGAAAACCACATCTGGCTGGAAAAATCAGGTGTCCCAATACTTTTTTTCCATTTTGTGTATATAGTGAGCGAGAATGAGTTCCAGAAGGACAAGAATCTGACTGAGAGCTGACTGTGTGGGGTTTTAAGTATTGTAAGACAAATTCATGTGTGTGTGTGTGTGTGTGTGTGTGTGTGTGTGTGTGTGCGTATTAGAAATGGAAGAAGGTCTGGGCCGAAGCTGTGGCTGACAGCATGCACAGCCTCTCCTGTCTGGAGCTGTTTGAATACAGCAAGTCCTCGATGAAGGAGGGTAAAAAACGAGCCGACAGTAAGAAAGTGATCGTGATGAGAGATTGTGTCAAGATAAAAGAAAAAGAAGCAGAAGGATGTCCGAAGGAATGCAGCACCTTCCTTCTCGAAACCGCAGACAAGACACACATGTTCGCGTCTCCCACGCCAGAGCTGCACAGCTGGATCACAGAGTTGTGCAGGCTTGCATTCCCTGTATGTACACTCTCTCACCCTCTCTCTTATAAAAACACACAATGATGCGATAAAACCTTTCTCATTTTTTTTTACTACAATACTCATCCTCATGTTACACGTGAATATACAGTATATGTATATGTTCTGTTGTTATTATTGGCTTTTGCAGCTGAATCAAGCAGAGGGTAGATCACAGAAGGCAGAACATCTTTCAGCTCTAGAGATGCAGGAGAACATGCTGTACGGCACTACTGAGAGTGGTAGGGGAAAAAACACACACACACACACACACACACACACACACACACACACACACACACACACACACACACACACACACACACACACACACACACACACACTATTTTGTGCATGTGAGGATCTACTACTGGGCTATTTTTTTTGCAGCTAATTAACAATGTAATATTAGACAGACAGACAGACAGACAGACAGACAAACAGACAGATTTTTAAAAAATGCTTAAGGTCAAAACAAAGCTTCGTTTCAAGCTTAGTATTTGCTAAATCTTTAAAACCAGCACGCAAGTACTTAAGTGTCACTTTTTTTAATTAAATGTGACCTATTGTTTATTGCAAAAGAAATTGAATTTGCTCCTAAGAACAGAAAAGAATCAGACACAATACATCAGCACAGCAGTAAACCGCTATCTCTTTGTGTGAAAGCGGTTCAGACAACTAGATGATGTGATAAAAGTTGTCTTTTTGGTTTTTTTACCACCTCAGTTTTGTACAAAGCTCTAAATTAATGACCAACAATGATGCATTAAGGCAATAAAAAAAAAATTCTTAGCCGTGACTATAACAGACATAACCAGGATATAAAAAAAATGAAAAAACCTAACATACAATATACCTGTTTGACAGCTGCTAATTGTCTATGGTCAACATTATTCTGTTCATAATGGGGGAAAAAAAGCAGAACACCTTTACTTACAAAACTGGTGTAAGATGTGCGTCATTTGGATATTTAATTTTGATCAAATCCTCTTTTTAACAGGAACAAAATGGCTTCATGACGCTTCTCATTGTTTTCTCTGGTTCAAAGTGGTATAAAGACAAAGGGGCTTTTTAATACATGTACCTTACAGCACAGTGAATATCCCAGCGTTGATAGGAAGCTGGGGTCAGAGCAAAGGGTCAGCCATGAGCACAGAGGCCATGCTCAAAGGCCCAAAATTGCAGCTTGGCGATACTAGGGTTTGAACCGCCAACCTTCCAATCAGAGCCTTTACCACTAAGTTACTACTTCAAAATACACCAGACACACCATCAAAGCAAGTCTTTAGACTGTGCTTAAAAATGTTCTTTAAATAAGGTGTTGATTAAATGTATCAACTAGTACAAGGCTGCATGTACAGTCACAGGGAGCTTTTAACTTAGTGTGACAAAAGACATCATTCTGTGTACATCAGGAGCTATGCAACTGTACCATTCTGACCATGTGCATTCTGACCACCCTCTTCCTTAAGATGAAGATCTGCCTCAAAGGTCAATATTTTGACACCATTTTGGAGAGCTAGCTCAAATTGCAAAAGATGCCTGACACGCTTCAAAAAAATAACTTCCAGGACACATTGTAGAAGTGGCAGGAACGCCAGGAGCGCTGTATTGCTGTGTAGGGGCCCCTGCGTAAGCCCTTAACCTCATAGCTGTGCAGTTGTATAGATGCAATAAATGTTAGTCGTTCTGGATAAAGGCATCTGCTGAATGTCATAAATGTAAATGAGTTCCCCGCTGTCTGAGATATGACAACGGCAAATCTTTACACTTTTGTATTGACTTTTAGCTAATGCTCTTTGTGAGAAAAAACAGAAGTAGTGGTTTATCAAGGTCTTTGACTTCTGAATGGAATATTCTGTATTTTAAATGGGGGAAGGGGTAGATCTGTGGTTAAGATGTTGGACTTCTGCTCAGAAGGTTGTAGTTCAAATCCCACCACCACTAAGACACTGAAACAAAGATCTTGAAAAAAGAAGACATGAGATGGATATACACCAAACTGACATGACAATTTGACTGGTGAAGTGAATAACACAGATTCTCTCTTCATTGTGGCACCTGTTAGTGGGTGGGCTATATTAGGCAGCAAGTGACAATTTTGCCCTCAAAGTTGACGTGTTAGAAGCAGGAAAAATGGGCAAGCGTAAAGATTTGAATGAGTTTGACAAGAGCAAAATTTTGATGGATAGACGACTGGGTCAGAGCATCTCCAAAACTGCAGCTCTTGTGGGCTGTTCCCGGTCTGCAGTGGCAGGTATCTATCAAAAGTGGTCCAAGAAAGGAACAGTAGTGAACCGCCAACTGGGTTGTGGGTGGAGGCTCGTTGATGCATGTTGAGAGCATCAATAAAGTTATGCCTGGTAGGTGTATAAACAGCTGGAATAAATAAGTCTATGGAACATGAGGCAGTTGAGGACCTTAACCCTCAACTGCTCAATTGTATGATTGGATAAGGGCGTCTGCCAAATGCCTAAATGTAAATCCGAGCAACACTAAGATGCCACTGTTGGAACAAGGCTCAACTCAGCATAAGTTCATAATAAAGTAAAATTTAGTTTACATATAAGTACATGCTTATTTGTGTACCTTTATTGTAAAGTGGTACTAATTCATTTTGGTACTACTGTCTACTGTATAACTACTGTCAGAGCTATTTTTAGAGACAGTTAATCCACATCTTCCTTTGGGCCAATTAGATTAGAGAATTTATTGGTTAAAAGCTGTGGTCAACAGCGCTTTTATTAGTGAACTGAAAATTCTCTCTGATAGATTGCAGAGGCCAAGACTAGCGAAGTTGTTTTTTTGTGTATGCCAGATCCCCAGGCCTGAGACGTCAGGCCACAGGTGTCCGAGCTCTGTTCCATTACAATTTTTCTCAGCTGCTTTGGAGTTTTTCTCGGATCAGAAATGAAACAATCTCAAAACTGCTCGCTCAACTTCCACTTTATTTCGCCACTTGTGCACATCATGAAAGCATTTCTCATCGCATCGATGTTCCGAATTGTGAATTCTTTTGTACTTTTATTTCATTGATTGTGTACAATTGTCTTTGTCATAATTTGACTAATGAGTGAATGGCATCAGATCAACCAATAATCAACTAGTTTTCTAAAATAGCTCAAAGCTTAATCTTGTGGACCTTCAATTGGTGACAGAGCAAAACACAGAGCTACAATTTCTTAAAAAGGAAGAACAACCAGGACACTATTTCAGTACAGTAAAAGTGTGAATCCTGTCTGGTCTTTTGTAATCAATATGAATCAAATATGCAATCAAATAAATACATGTGTGCTGTTGAAATTCATAGATGCCACACAGAAGAAATTCAACTATCAATCATTGTAATCCAAACCATAGTTTATATTAAGAAATACTGAAACTGTACACTGTCATTTAACCCTCTTAAATGTACATACACATTTAACCCTCTTGCTTGTAGACACTTTACACTAATGCAGTGTTGTTTCACTCTGTGTGTGTGTCAGGCAGAAGAACGTGCCGGAAACCGAAGTGCAGTAAATTATGTTTAATGAAGAAACACAGGGCAAAAGCAGAAAATGGCAAACCAGAGCTAAGCTCCAGGTTAAGTAAAACCTGGTGAATGCAATGAACAGACAAAGTTCGGAGAACTAAGCAGAGTCTCGTAACTATGAAAACCAACTCAAACACGTAGTGTAAGAAGCTTGGGTAGTCCAGCAATGTTCGTCAGCCTAAACTGTAGAACGGACAAAGGGCTTGGTGGGGAACAGAGGTTATATAGCCTGGAGGCTGATGAGCTCCAGGTGTAGATGATTAGTACGTAGGAGAGCTGCTTGGAGTGAAGGTATGGCTGGTGGATCCCTGACAGTGTGTTTCATTGTGACTCATTTATTTCCAGCAAACAGTTTAATTTGAGTGTGTGTATGTAAGTGTGTGTGAATGTGTGTTTACAGTGTACAGTCTGTGTACAGTCCATCACATGTGGTTCACTGCAAATAAACTTGACATTTTGACGATTCTATTTTTTAAAAGATGAACGGAGGATTTTAAGAAAAGTACAGGCTTTTGCAAGAAATCCAATGTGTTGTGCTGTTTGTACAAATCGTTTGAGAATGCACTTACTGCTTTGCAAATATTAAGGATGATTCGAGAAATTCTCGAAAGCAACTGAAAAACTGTAATCCTGGTTGGTGTGTTTTCCCTGTTCTCATCTGTGTTTGAGTATCTTCAACCTATATGGAATGAGAACCGTGGATGCTCTGAGACTCACGAATGATGAGTAAATTCAAATCTTTATCAGTTTTTTTTTTGCCAGCTCTCTATGTGCAGAGGGTGAGAAAACTTTTGCAGAGGAAGTGAAGGCAATTTGCGGTTGAGGCAGATACAAGATAGGGAAACGGAGAGAAAAGGAAGATTGGTGCACCACAGGAAAGAGGAAGAAAGAAAAAAAAGAAAATGGGAAACTCAAAGACTACACAGCACTATTCCCAGGTAATAGACCGTAAACGGTGTCATGGTGGCGCCGCGGGTGGCATTGCAGCCTTACAGCTCTAGGGTTTGACCTTGATTGTGGGTAATAGGCTACACGGTGTTTCACATGTTCTCACATGTGAAGGTTTGATTTAGGTTGTCTTGTTTCCTCCTGGGAACTGGATAGGTGAAATTTTCTTGTTAGAAAAATGTTTGTGCACTTAGTGGCCAGGGTGTATTCCTACACATCCAGTATTGTTTGAATAGGCATTGCATTAGTCTGATCAGAATAAAGTTTAATGAATTATGATATTCATAAAACACGGAATCCCTATATAGCAAAAGACCTTACTGGGGTAAGAACATGGTAAGATTCACCAATTCGCATCAGTGCATCAGCATAAAAGTTGCAATGTAGTAAATAGTAAATAGTAAATAGTGTGTATTAGATACAAGTTGACCTCGCTAAACTGTTTCTTGAGCTCGAGTGAATATGACGTGTCCTGAGAGTCACATAAAATACAGATTAACATGGCAGAGGTAGAGCTGCATCTTCCCGGAGACACAAACAAGAACAAGAAAAGATCATCTGGTTTTATTTCATCTTTGTCTTTTTTATTTCTTAGCTTTTTCTGTTTGTAAGAGGGGCCATGAGTTAGAAGTCAGATGGCGCTTAAGTGAATGTATGATTTTCTATCTGTCTGAAACAATGAGATAAAAGCATCATATTTTTTCCATTGCACCGTATATCGCATTGCTAGCACTTCATATGGATCTCTAATGTATTGCATCGTTGGATATGCATCGAGATGCGGATCACATCGGCCTCAGTTATAGAGATGCACATCCCCAGTTGTAACCTGTGATGGACCTTGTTGTGATCTTCCAAATCCATCTAATTTGTAGTCTATCTGGATCTGAGGCACTCCATCATCACCAGGTTTTCATTCCAAGCAGTCAGGAGCCACACCTGATTCCAGCTGCTTCAAGCTGTTTAGGTCCTTTGCCCTCGATCGATTATCAGGTGTTCCTGCTTGGTTGGAATAAAAAGCTGCAGTCACGACAAACCCTTTGCAGACAAGATTAATGACACCTGCACTGGAAAGTCGAGTATTCGAAACATGATGGAATGGGATCAAGGCTCAATGTAAAACATGTACACGGATAGTATTTCTGTACAGTGAAACTTGTTAAGGGACGTACTTTCCTGCTGTTTAGCACCGCACTACGATGTGTTTATTGGACTCGATAGTTGGTGGCTCTTTTTATTCTTTTTTTTCCCCCACACAAATTCATTTCACGCCTTTGAGTACCATCCTTAAGTTTCTCACAGAGGAAGGATTCCTGTCAAAAACAGCATAAGGTGTGCAAATGTTTATAACATATCCAGCATTTAGTTTGTCTGATTACAATCCTGGGGTTTCAACACACCGGAGGATTTCTAAAAAGTTGCCTGGTTGAATTGAGGATCATTCAGTTTAAAGAGCATTTGGGAGATCAGGCACGGATGATATGTGTGAGGAAGTCTGGGGTGCAGTTCCAATTCATCCCAAAAGTGTTCAATGTGGTTAAGGTCAGGGCTCAGAGTAGAACACTTGAGTAATTCTACCTTCATGAATTTTGGGAAATGATATCTTTATAGAGCTGGTTTTATGAACAGGGTTATTGTCATGCAGAACATGCTTAGGCTTTTCAGTTCTAGTGAATGGAAACTGTAATACTACAGTAGTAGTACATGTATAGCATAGTAACACATTACCATATATGGATGTGACGATCTGGTGTCCACATACTTTTAGCCATGTAATATTTTTTACAGTTTTTAAAAGTGATTTGAATGATTTCTGTCCACCTGTAACTATTACCATTGTGTATATTTAATGAACACTTCAGAGAAGATAGTGCAAATGCATATAATATTACTTTTCTACATAAATATGCAAATTGCTCTTTACATCACATCTGGTGATTTGTAGCATCTCATTGTGTTCATTCTCAAAATGTAGAAAAAAAAAAAAAAAAAGGCACCCCCAGGTCTGTACCCACGCATTCATTTGGACCAGTTGAGCGCAAACTGTCTGCTCTATAGTGCAAATTTGCCTAATAGTACTGAATTGTGTCGAGGCATTTGAAACAAAAGACACACATAAGTGCCACTTCCTTCCTCGTCGGTTTGAGAGCGTATGCTACCGAAGCAGAAAATAGCTCACACAACCACAGAGCAGACTTTATTTAGAGTCAGTTCAATCGCTCTGCCAAAACCAGATATCGTGAACAGGAGAGGGCTTTTGTATCAGACACCCGCTTTGGCCGAAGCTGAAACTTCGTTGACAAAAATCCAATTAAAGCCCACACCACACTTCACACTGCTGTGCTTAATGTGCAACATGACTCGAGTCAATTACTACCGCTCTGTTGTGCCCAATCTTCAGGCATAAACGGACCTGCGGTTTTGCTCGTCCCCGTCTCATAGCAACACTGTTTTTGTATTGTACCCTTGATGACCTCAGGTTATCGAGAGCCTTCTTAATCATTGATTTGACAATTGGTGCTGATTAACGCTTCCCCGTTCCTCATAATTGCACTCTCTCACAAAAATTAAGATGGTACACATACACAACATCTGAATTATACCCAGACAACACAGTCTGGTACCTCATTTCAGTCCGTATTATAAAAACTAATGCAAAAATACTTTTAGAATATATTAGTAAACATTTCTTTAACCAATTATATCATAGTATAATACATTCCTTAAAAGGGATACATGAGATCAAACATTATGAATTGGGGGTTGTGGTAGTTCAGGATTTCCTTTTTAGACATTTTTTTTTTTTTTGTTGGATTTCTGATTGGAAGGGCATAAGTTCAAATCCAGCTGCCACGGCTGGACTCTTGAGTGGACTTCGAAACCCTCAACTGTTTGATTGAAATAATTATAAGTTGCTCTGGATAAGGGGTCTACCAAATGCTGTAAATGTAATGAAGTATATGCTGTATTTGTAACACATTATATATTTATATCATTGCTACAAAGGAAACTAGGCCTATTTTTGTATAATGCATGATTACTTCACATACTAGGGGTAGATCAGTGGTTAAAATGTTAAACTTCTGATCAGAAATCCCAGTTTTTATCCTAGTTGAATTGATTAAATTTTGACATCTGACATAAATGTCAATGCAAAACAACTAATGTTTTCCAATAATGTTTGTAATGCTTTTCCTAATGGTAATTAGATTTTCTTTATCCTTTCGTCTGATTTTTTGCATTTTTTTCTAATAAAGAATAAATAATTTTAAGCATGAAATCATAATAAAAAAAAGTTTAGAAACCACTTTTATGATTTTATAACTTGTTTATGCATCAAAGATTCACTCTTTATCAGTGTGTTTATTTATTCATTATAATATGTGCACTAAAAAAAGGTTAAAATCATTATGAATGTGTTCATAGGGACTTTAATTATTCAGTACATTGTGCAAAGGTTTTAGGCAGACGTGAAGAAATGCTGTAAAGAAAGAACGCTTTCACACACACACACACACACACACACACACACACACACACACACACACACACACACACACACACACACACACACACACACACACACACACACACACACACACACACACACACACACACACACACACACACACATTGTGTCCAGAAATGCAGCCCAAATCTTGCAGGAAACCTCCACCATGCTTTACAATTGACTGTAGACCCTCATTATTTCCTGCAAGACTTGGGCTGCATTTCTGGATGTTGGAGATTTGGTCAGAATAATGGTGTCCTCAATGCTGAGAAATATAGGCAAATACTTATCCATTATGCAGTACCATCAGGGAGACATCTGATTGGAGTTATTCTGTAACAGGACAACATCCCCAAACATACAACCAATATCATTAAGAATTATCTTTAGCAAAGTGAAGAACAAGAAGTCCTGGAAGTAATAGTTTTGTCTCCCATTAAAGCCGCTGCATCGTTGAGTCTGTCTGGGATTACATGAAGAATCAGAAGGATTTAAGGCAGTCTGCATCCACAGAAGCTCGGTGTTTAGCTCTTTAAAATGGTTGGAACAACAATTCAAAATCTGAGAATCCTGAGAGTTACTGCCTTACATTTTAATATACTTTTGTCCATGAAAATGTACTCAATTATTTCATTATATATCGTTTCTCTTCGGTGTGCTGATGCACAATTTTTCGGTTAGAGTTTCTATCGAATCACATCACGTATTACCGTAATCCCAGCAGTAATGAAAATCGCAGACTCTTGGTACAGTAAAATCTATGCTGCTTGGAGCTGTTTCTTTAACCAATCAGGCCACACGAGGCCACTAGAAGGCGTCTAAACAAGTCATCATTTTCACGTCCTTTGAAAGTGCACATCACTACCCATGGTCAAATATATTAATGTAGACTTAATAGCTGTTTTTTCATTCCACAATGGCTGATAGAGGAGGATTTACAAGAACAGTTGTTAAGCTTTTTCATGGATCATATATGCTTTTGCATTTTCGTTCCTGTAGAATTTGCACAAAAACACACTTTGCCTTCATTTGAAATCCCCTGGGGACCCCTGGGGCACAAAAACCCTGGGGTCATTTTATGAGGTTTTATTGATGCTTCTGCTAAAAAAATGATACATGCGGGTGGTGCAGCTGTGGCTCCAGTGAAAGGAGACTTGTTGAATTGTGTTCTTTTGGTTTCTTGCTTCAGTAACAACATTCATTCTCACTGCTAGACATACCTGTGATGCAGCACGCTTTTATACTGCATTTCTTTATAATTTTGATGGTGGACACCACTCAAGGCCCAGGTGGGAAATGCATGGTCCACCACTGCTAGAAGAATTGATGCTGGTTTGCAGGGAAAGGGTGGTCAGACCAAGTATTGATTTGATTTGGATTTCTCTTGTTCAGTTACTAGTTCTTTTACTTGTCATTTTGTGATCAAAAGAAACTAACACTTTTATTTTTGAATGCGTTCTCACTTTACAGCATTTTTCACACCTGATTAAAACCTTTTGCACAGTGCTATGTTTGTATAAGTTTTAGCCCACCTTCTAACTTGAACATCATTGAAGGAATTGTGATATTATAAGACTGCATTTTTCATGATACATCAGACAAAGCAGCACTGCAGGTTCCTTTCCTTTCCTTTCCTTTTCCTTTCCTTTTCCTTTCCTTTCCTTTCCTTTCCTTTCCTTTCCTTTCCTTTCCTTTCCTTTTACTTCCCTTTCCTTGCCTTCCCTTCCCTTCCCTTCCCTTCTTGGGTGCAGTCAATGTTCCAGTTCATCCCAAAAGTGTTCAGATGGGTTGAGGGCAGGACTCTGTACAGGTCCTGCTACTGGAACAGGTGTAGTTCTAGTTAAGGGAAATTCTAATAGTATAGAATACAAAGAGATTCTATACAATTGTGCGAACCTTTTACTGGTATAATGGTCTGCCCAAACCTTTCATATATACATTATATGGGCAACATTTTGTGAACACCTGACCATAAGATTGGTAGGTGCTTTTTGAACATCTTATTCCACATTTAGTCTCCATCCATTTACTGTTATAATAACCTCCACTTTTCTGGGAAGATGTTCCACTGGATTTTGTAGTGTAGTTGTGTAGATTTGTGCTCATTCATCCACAAGGGTATTAGTAAATTATGCACTAGTGTACGTGAGGTGAGGAGGCCTGAGGTGCAGGCAGCGTATTAATCCCAAAGGTGTTTAATAGGGATGAGCTCTGAACATGTTAGGGTCTGCCAGTTCAATAGATTTATAGATTAGGAGCTTTAATATTGAGTCTCTATACATTGAAGTTACATTTTTCACTTAAATGCACAGCCACATATGATACAATGTCATTTTTGGATGAAAGGAAAATGACCAGATTGAATATTACTTTAAATATATATACAACATTAATCCCAAAAAGTTGGGACACTGTGTAAAATGTAAATATAAACAGAATGCAATGATTTGCAAATCTCAAAAACCCATATTTTGTTCACAATAGAACTTAGAAAACAGATCAAATGTTCAGATCAAATAAACTGAGGAAATCTTAAGGGAAAAAAAGTCATTTTGAATTTGATGGCTGCAACATGTCTCAAAAAGTAAGTATTATAACAATAAAACAGGTACAGAAACTCAGTTCAAAAAGACACATGCCTGATGGTTTGGTGGTACATTTTATTTGGTGGTACACATTATTTGGTGAACATTTTAGAGCAACAAATGCTTCCAACCAGAATCCGTCGTTTTAGTTAAGGCCTTGCATATTTGAGCAGGACAACACTAACTGCATACTGCATCGATTACAACTGCATGACTTTGTAGTAGAAGAGTTCAGGTACTGAACTGACCTGCCTGCTGTCTAGACCTTTTACCATTTGAAAACATTTGAGGCATGAAATGAAAAACACAACAAAGGACACCCATAACTGTTGAAAAGCTAGAATCCTGTACCAGACATATATTGTATCTGATACATACTGTTAATTAAATATGGATATGATTATGAGATTTGTACATCATTGCACTCTTTTTTATTTACATTTGTAATTGGGGTCATACTACACATCTAATCTGAGTCAGTCAAACTTCCACGTCCTGTGTGGTTTTTGGACACACTACTGCTTCTAAAGAAATGCCTGTACATTTCTTTAAAATAAGAAGTCTTCTGTATGATGCCAAAAAATTATAGAACAAAATTGTAATGTTTTAAAGAAGAGATAAAAGAAAATGTCCTTCAGGATTGTGTTCACACTTCTGGATTTGCCGCTATACTTGATGTCAGTGGAAATAAATGTTCTGAATGTTGACAGCTGCACAATGTGGAAAGCACATGTGTGTTTAAAGTGTGCTTCGGCGACAGGTCCTGCCTCAGCATGAAGCTGTCTTAAAAAATGGACAGAGGGAAAAAAAAACCCTGTTGCTGAGCACCCGAGGATGAAATTAAAGAGCCGTGAAAAAGAAGAGAAAAATGCTTCCTCTGAAAGAGAGAGCACCTGATTGAAGTGAAATCTTTTGCAGAGTAATCGGGTCTCTCTCTCTCTCTCTCTCTCTCTCTCTCTCTCTCTCTCTCTCTCTCTCTCTCTTTCACACTCTCTTTCACTCTGTGGGAGCAAAGGATTGTGGGCAAAAAAAAGAAAGAAAGACAGGTGCAGACTCTGCCTTAGCCTGATTATCTTTTCAGCTGTGTTTGGCAGAAGTGCTGTGTATAACAGTGTGTCTGGATCTGCTGTCTACAGGAACAACAGCACTGAAAAAAAAATAAACACTTGGGAAAGAAGAAAATAAATAAATAAAACATTAATAGGACCATGAATGAAAAATAAAAAAGAAAAGATATAGAAAAAAAAGGAAAGAAAAGGAAACTTGAGGAGAGGAAAGAAAAGGAAAGGAAAAGTTAACTTGAGAAAAGGAAAGAAAAGGTAAGAAAAGTGAAAAAAAATGAAGGAAAAAGAAAAGAAAGGAAAGAAAAGAAAACATGAGGAAAGGAATGGAAAGGAAAGAGAAGAGAAGAAAATGAAAGGAAAAAAAGAAAAGAAAGGAAAAGAAAAGGAAACACGAGGAAAGGAAAGGAAATGAAAGGGAAGGAAATGAAAGGAAAAGAAAGAAAAGGAAAGGAAAGATGAGGAAAGGAAAGATGAGGAAAGGAAAAGGAAAGGAAAGAAAAGGAAAGGACCCAAATGACCCAAATGTCGAATGCCTAACCACTAAGCTACCCCCTCCCCAACTGAGCACTTGAGGATAAAAGAACTTGTTTAAGTGCCCAGCATTGACAGTTTGGTGGTGCTGAGGATGCACTGATGCCGTGAGGATCCAGAGCCATCTAGAGATGTACCAGCTCCAGTTGGATCCCACTTCATGAAGATTTATGAACTTTGAGGATAAACAACCATATGCTGTTTCTCCATCATTGGACATTTAAAGACTTTGAAATTTAGTAGTTGATTTTAAATCTATAATGATCTCAGATGTTGAGTTAATTTTATGAGTTGTCAGAAGCTCCTGGTTTCACAACTCCAACTGACTGTATAGGACATTAAAAAAGACATTACTCATAATCACACACTCATGATATTTCTCCCTCTCTGGTGTTTATGTTTTAATGATTTATAATCACATTTTTGGTGTCACCCAGATGATGATATGTTCCCCTTTTGAGTCTGGTTCCTCTAAAGGTTGCTTCATATTACCATTAAAGGGAGTTTTTTCCCCCACTCTATTCCCATCCAACTCCTCCTTCACCGAAATTTATTTTATAAGATAGATAAAGCAAGTCAAGAAGCCTTTATTGTCATTTTAACCATATATAGCTGACGCAGTACACAGTGAAATGAAACAACATTCCTCCTGAACCCTGATGCTACATTAAACAACACTTACACAAAACAGAAAACACAGGGCTAAGGACTAGTAAGTGTCCTCGCCACATAAAGTGCATGTGTGCAACCTGGTGCAAACAGTGCAAAGACAACACAAGACAGTGTAAGACACATACACAAAATACAAAATACAAAATAGCGCCACCAGTAAACCTGTTGTATATTGCACACTGTGGTGTGTAAGAGACGGAAAGTGAACAGTAACGAAAAATGTAAACAAAATGTCGTGCAAAAGGGCAAATAGCAGCAGTCCAGAAAAGATGTGCAAAAACGGCATGTAAACAGTTTATGGTAATGAAGTGATGTATTATGATACATGTGGTACTGAAGACATGGATGTGTGAAGTGAGTACGAGTGTGTGTTGAGTCTGGGTTGTACAGATCTGTCACACAGTTGTGTGTGTGTGTGTGTGTGTGTTAAGTTCAGTTCTGTGTTGAGAAGCCTGATGGCTTGAGGAAAGAAACTGTTACACAATCTGGATGTGACGGCCCAAATGCTTCGGAACCTCTTCTATGATGGCAGGAGGGTGAAGAGTGTGTGTGAGGGGTGTGTGGGGTCGTCCACAATGCTGTTGGCTTTGTGGATGCTTCTCAGCTGTCTTTACTATCCTCTGTAGGGTCTTGCAATCCGAGACCGTGCAGTTCCAAAACCAGGCAGTGATGCAGCTGCTCAAGATACTCTCAATGATCCCGCTGTAGAACGTGGTCAGGAAGTAGAGACGCTGCTGGGCTTGGTGATCTATCTTGGTGATGGAGCTGGTGTTGAGTGACCAGGTGAGGTTATCCGCCAGATGAACACCAAGGAATTTGGTGCTCTTGACGATCTCCACGGAGAGTCCATCGATGATCAGTGGAGAATGGTTGCTTTATGCTCTCCTGAAGTCAACATCCATCTCTTTCGTTTGTTGTTGGCTCCACACCAGGCTGTTAACCATTGCACCTCCTCTCTGTATGCTGACTCAACGTTCTTGCTGATGAGACCCACCACAGAGCTACTACAGTAGCAATGTGTTGTTAGCTATCATTATTAATATATTTAAATCAGTGCATCTGTAATGAAAAGTAATCTTCTGTTGTCTTTATTTTGGGTAGTGCGGGATTTCCTGGTGATTGCTGTGGCTACAGAAGCAGCATTACGGTGTAATTTGTACGGAGAGTACTTTCTGACACCGCAACAGGACTTGTTACTGCTAAAGGACTCAAAAACGAAGCAGGTTCTCCTCACTTGGCCGTATCGTTTTGTCAGGAAATTTGGCCAAGACATGGTAATGTTTGGACTTTTTTTCTTGCTTTTAATTTACAAAGTAGTTGGAAATATTTAACTGACGAATACTTTTACCTCTCTTTTTTAGCTGGCTTTCAACTTTGAAGCAGGTCGCAGGTGCGAGTCTGGCGAAGGCTACTTTGAATTTGCTACGTGCCATAGCGATAAAGTCTTCTCAATCGTCAGTGAAGCTCTCAAAAGACTTCCAAAGGTTGAAGGATCTGGGATAAGGTCGAAAGAGCAACAGGTTACCATGGACTCCCAGCAATCCCAAACACCTCCGGCTCAGGTGAAGCATCCGAAGAAAAAACTGACCACAAGCTTCTCGATGAGCGCCATCTACATGAGCGACTATTCCAGCAAAGACGGTAAAATGAAGAGTGCCAACAGTACTCCTCCTCTAACAAATGAAGTGCAAGATCCTGTATATGCCAGGGTTAAACCGAAAGCACAATCGAAGAGCACCAATGATTACAAAAACCTACCACTTGGCCCACTTCCTGACTTTGTCGACTGTTCCGAGGACATTTCTGCAGGTCTAGAAGAAAAAGAAGAAGAAGAAGATTTGATGACCCTTGAGCAATTAGGCATCCGTATTAAATACAAGGACGAAGCCGAAGAAGTTTACTCAGAAGTGAAAATTTATGATGATGATTATAGGAACACGAATGAGACCGATGACCACATAGATTGCATGAATTTCTACGAACCTCCTCCACCTGTCTGCTCGGACCGCGAAGATTCTCTAGCTGTAAGTTTCAACACAGACTATATGCTTTCTGAAGATACAGCCTGCATCATTGAGGATGAAGAGCAGCTGGACATGGCTATGGAGCGATTAGGCTTCTATCCTGCTCCTAATTTCTGTGGAGCTGAAAGCATGTACTCACAAGTACCAAACTATTATCATGATGGTATTGATAATGAAGGCATTGAGCAACCTGTGGACAATCAAGAGTATTTTTACTCAACTTGTGCATCTGATACACATCTTGAAGACTCACAAGCTGAAGGATTTTCTACCTATGACAATTTACCCAAAAGGTCTTAATTTTATTATTAAATTTCTATCCATTTTTATGCACATCAAGTATACAGATAAATAAAAAAAAAAAACAACAACCTGTAGCATGAGATCCACTGAACTTGCACTGAAGACATCAACAGGTCATTAATGTGGCCTGATTTTTTCGATTCAACCATCAGAGTTCTAAATAGCCTTCATGAGTCCATTAACATATCTGAAGCCATGGTGATTACCATCAGAGCAATGGTCTAGTAATGGTCTCAGAGCACTAGTGATCCACTTTTGAGTTTGAGTTGACTATTGATCCAAGTGATTGAGTCTTGATTTTTTTTAAAAATGGATTCCAGAGTCCTGATGATCATCTTCAGGCCTTTGATGATATATATTTCAGAGTCCTCAGGGATGGGCTGAAGTGTTAATGGAGGGATTAATGATGAGCTCTGATAATCATCTGGTCCATAAACGACTTGGCCATAGGGGACTAATGGTTGACTCTATATCCCTGAGCACCAGTTACAGTTTTGATAATCGCATTGCAAGCCCTAATGATGGGCTCCAAGGTGCATGAACCCCTAGTCTTTTATGGTTTTTGAGAGAAACATGTATGATCATTTTGTTTCTATGCAACAAGGTATATAACTAGATAACTAGGTAATATAACGGTATAAAGATACTTTGACCTAAAAGATATATAAATGTACAGACTTTTTTTTATTTTGATTGCATAGCATAAATAAGCTTTGCACAGTCTCAGCATCCGGACTGTTAGTTTCAAACATTTAGTTAAAATACATTACCTTGCCTCCTGTAAACTTGCCAAAGGTCTTCTTAACTAATTGGAGATTTCTTTCTGACCTTCTGATCCAGTTCATCTCAGAGCAGTTCAATGGGATTTAGGTGCGGTGACTGGGCAGGCCATTCCATGATAGATTAAAATCCAGGCCACTGTTTGCTCTCTAAATGACACTTACAGAGCTCGGATGTCCTGGCTCATCGTCTTGGTTGGTGAAGTCGGTTCCGATGAGCCGCAGTCCAGATGGAATTGCATGGCGTTAAAGTATAGAATGGTTGCAACCTTCCAACCTTCCCTGCTCCAAAACAACTTCAAACCATTAAGCTTCCACCTTCATGTTAACTGTGGGTATGAGACAGTCTGCAAACATCTCCTGTTCTTCTTATATAAGTTGTTCAGTTACAGACATAAATGTCAAATTTGGACTTCAACGTCATTTAAACACAGCTTGTTTATATATACCAGGCTAATTGCTACTTTCAAATGATCTACGAATTCTTTTTTTATTTTATTTTTTATTTTATATTTTTTGCACTTTGTCATTCAGCCTTTAGAGGGCACTATCTCTCTCCAGATGCACCACAAAGCCACACGTTCTGAAGCAATTCTGAATACTGAATGGTACATTTAGGAGCTAAATTGCCACAGAATGATGCATTAGACACGATTCAGCAGAGACACAGACCACGCAAAGTGGCTGTTATTTTTGCAAATCGCTCATAAATGCCACTTTCCTATAGCAATAAAAGTATATAAAAGCTATGATTTGGTTACTTGTGTATGTATAACGTGACTATATAACAGAAATACTGTTGGAGACATGGTTGAAGTTCTTATGTCAGTATATCAGCTAGGGTAGATTAAAAGCTTAAAACCTTAATAGCTTTAATGGTAACACCTAGCATGTTTTATTCAATGTATTTAGCAAGATATAATCAAGAAGAGTCATAGTATAAAGACAGTAAGTAAATATGATGTAAGTCAAAAAAATAAAAATACAGCAGGTATATATTTATACTGGACTGGTCCAGTTACTGATTTGAATATTGAAATGCTTTTGGGAAATGAGAAGTGAGATTTAGGCATTTTCAGTTCAAATATTAACTCTGAAATGTGATGTACAATACCAGCATATGTATCGCAAGTAAAATTAGTCAAGTCGCCGTCATACACTTGAGTAAATCTGAGCTTTTCCTCTTGCTAGTTTCAAAATTGGCCCATGACCCAGAATAACTGAAGTTCTCTTATTGGGATGATACTGACTTATCAAACCTCTTCTGGCATATACTGCGAAATCTTTTCATGGCCTAGAATGGTAAATAAGCTGAAGGTACCAAGACTTTTGCACCTGCAAGAAAATAGAGACAGGGAATGCTGTGTTATTTTGCTCTAGCTCTTATCAATGAGCAATCTGAATGGTAGAGGAATGTAGGTGTTGTCCTTGAATCCTCCACTGGGGGCTTTGAAAAGAAGACGCCCCCTGGTAAACATCACTCTAACATATTTCATTGAAGGACCTTCCTAATGGGCATTTTGCCTTCATCACTGTTAGTTCTGTTTTTGCTTCTGATGGCAAGTTGACTTCTAAATGTAGGTCAAGTTCATGTATTAAAAAAAGCATTGTAATAAAAACTGCACCGAAAAGAAAAGTATATGCAACAAATCTAGCATACTAGATACTAGCAAACAAATGAAAGACAAGGAAAGCAGCAAAAAAAAGTGAGAAAATTATACAAAAGAACATGACGGAAAAAAAAGACAAGACAAAGGAAAAGGAAAGCAAAGTAAAACCAGGACAAAACAACGATGATCAAGACAAACGGAGACAATGTCAAGGGAAGACACAGCAAGGGAAGACAAGACAAAAAATAACAAGAGAAAACAGAAGACAAGACAAGAAACAACAAGACAAGACAAGACGATAGACAACAAGGGAAAACAAGAAGACAAAACAAGACAAGACACAACAAGACAAGACGATAGACAACAAGGGAAAACAAGAAGACAAAACAAGACAAGACAGAACAAAACAAGACGATAGACAACAAGGGAAAACAAGAAGACAAAACAAGACAAGACAACAAGACAAGATGATAGACAACAAGGGAAAACAAGAAGACAAATCAAGACAAGACACAACAATACAAGATGATAGACAACAAGGGGAAAACAAGAAGACAAAACAAGACAAGACACAACAAGACAAGACGATAGACAACAAGGGGAAAACAAGAAGACAAAACAAGACAAGACACAACAAGACAAGACGATAGACAACAAGGGAAAACAAGAAGACAAAACAAGACAAGACACAACAAGACGACAATAGACAACAAGGAAAAACAAAAAGACAAAACAAGCCAAGACACAACAAAAGAAAACAAAAGACACAACAAGACAAGATGATAGACAACAAGGGAAAACAAGAAGACAAAACAAGACAAGACAGAACAAAATAAAACAAAAGACACAACAAGAAAAGACAAGAAAAAACAAGACAAGACAAGAGAAACAATGCCAAGAGGATACAAAACATGTCTAGGTGAAGACTGGGAAACCAAACCATACTATAAAAGCAAGTTACTCACAATACAACTAAATGACAATAATGGAGGTAGAAGCCAGGATCTAAATATGGTACCAGGGCGCCCTCTGGTCGTGTGTTAAATGGCAGAATGGTTGACGTGAGAAAAACCAGTTGTTATGTTATAACTTTACTGATCACTGTGCTACGAATCTAACGATTTATTTAACACCATTTTAACAGCAATTCCAGGAAGTCACATAATATTTATGCATAACATTTGGACGTCACCTTACAATTACAATTTACAATTATCTAATTATATGTATATAATATTTATTCATCTATTTAAACATGACTGTTGTGACTTGTGTTGTGCACACTGTATGTAATATAAGATCTGTAACAGTAAGTAGGTTTTCCACCACCTGTTTCCAGGTTTCTCAGCACAATTTTTTTTTGTGTGTGCAATTTCACTTAAAAACACATTGTGATCAATGGATATGCTTAATTATCTGTAAAAAAGGAATATAGAAAAAAAAAAGAAAGAATGGTGAGGGATTGGTTATAGCTGCTGTATGAAACAAGGAGTATATTGAACTTAGATCCTCCTTAATCCTGAAAGTGAATTGACCAAAATTGTAACACTGTTCTTTAATAATCATAAATTATAATTGTTGATAAATAGATTTTACTAATATAGATGTGGTAATAGTTACAATATTTCCTAATCGTAATTATGTGTCAGGTAGTAGGTTGCAGTTGCAATCATTTTAGTCTTGACCACATTGAGATTTATAGTATATTCATTTTTTTTTATCCAAAATTATTCAGACAGTTCTGCATCTGTATATCCACAAATCATTTTCCTGCATTAAGCAGTTTGTGGATTTGAGTGATATTGTAATATATAATTTTGTTCGCATTTCGCTGTTTGATATTCAGCATTTGAATGTATAGCAATGCTGTTATTAACCCTGAAAGCAAGGATCACTTATTCCTTTTAACTGAAAGCTTTTTCTTTAAGGAAATAATTATAAAAAAAAATAATAAAAAAAACAGAAATACAACATACAATCAAAATACAATAAATAATGATTTCCATTTTTTCCACCCATTCCATAAGTGAACTTTTTTTGTCCAACTGAACTTTGGCTTTTTTCTTCTAATATTTCCAGATGTATATTTGCATTCATTTTCTTTTTTAATTTATCATTTCATACTTAGAAAATATATAAGAGCCAGGCCCGAAACAAAAAAAAGCATAACCAGCACTCCTCTTCTGCATTCATAACCGATTCTCTGATTTTCTCCATCTCGGCATCTTTTCATTCCTCCTGCCATCCGTCTCTCTTTCTGCCTCATCAGGCTCTGTAACCATGCCTTCTGTAACTATGCCTCTAAAGCGCTGACATTTATCTTCCTGGCTTTCAGATTCATCATGTTCCCTCATCCAGCTCTTACACCCTATAGGGGATCTTGGAGCTTGGTGATCTTTATCAGCAGTTTTTTTTTTGGGGTTCCTCTGCTCCACCTCTATCTCCATCTCCATCCGTCGAGTGTTCGGGGTCGGCTGGTTGTCCTCTGGTACCTGCTCGTTCAGTTCAGTTATTATTTAAGCCTCCGTCTCTTCGATTATGCCTTTCGCTCTTGCTGCTTGGTGAGAAATATTCAAGATGTTAATTGCTTTTGTTTGACCTTCAAAGAGGCAGGAGCCACTTGTTGCATGTCAGTGTTTAGTGCTAAAAAGTTTCAAGGTCTGTTTAATATCGCAGCACAAACTGGCCAAATTCTGCTTTTTACATTTGACAAATCTCCTGAAGACAGGTATGAGACGAGATAATGGAAATGAAATGCTGAGAATGTCAATTTTTAGCCATGTCAAGATTTGGAAATAAAACATTGTTGAAATTCAATTTAGCAAGGATCACCGTGCAACAGGAGTGTATAGATTTGTGAAGGAATAAAGCACAACAGAAGTGAAGTGATGTGGCTCTTAAAACTCATTGCATTTACAGAACCAGAGTGACTTACAACTGAGCAGTTAAGGGGTTAAGGGCCTTGCTCAAGGGCCCAGCCGTGGCAGCTTGGTGAATGTGAACTTGTCACCTCCAAATCCAGAGTCCAAAAACATAACCACGGAGCTACCATCTCAATTAAAACACATTTGCTCATGATACTACTTTGCTTTTAGCTAATAAATAATGTGTTTCCTGAGAAACCCATAAGCACAAATTCCTAAAGTCCTTCCAGTGTAAAACATAAAAGAACAGCTTTACCTCTAAGGGGTTGCAAGTTCTGACAATGGAGGCTATCAAAATACCTACAAAATTCCTCCACTTACCATGTTAACAAACACACACTTTTCAAAATATGTTTAACTGTCACTTTAGGCATGAATCAGTGAAAAACAAACAAAAATAAAAATGTTTTTTGTATCAGGAGTCACAGAGTGGGAGAATCTATGACACATGTATATTGTGTCTCTGCAGTGGTGTAAAGTATTTCACTAAATGTACTTCAATACTGTGCTTAAGTAATTGTTTTGACTACTTTCCAGTTTCAATCATATGTTTCATACAAATACAAGCAACTATTATACATATACATCATACATATACAAGTGACGTTTACTCTCTACTCAACTACATCATGATTCAATAGATAGACTTATTACTCCACTGGATTTTGTAAAAGTTAAATAAACATATAAGCCTTTCTGAGACTGAGAGGTGCATCAAATCAAAGTCAACTCAAAGTCAAAATTATTTACTTTTTATTTTAGTTGTCCACTGAATGCTAATGCTAAATGCTAAAACCATTGAATGCTAAAAGGACATGATGTCATTTTAGGTGTTAATTAAAGATCCCTATTTAAGAGTGCTTTTCATTCTGGCTTGTTGAATAGGCTGTTGCGTTGATTTTGGTATTTTAGGAAATAAAATCTCACAATGCAACTGTATTTAGTATTTTTTTTTTTACTAACGTGTCTTGGACTAGTGCATCTTTGAGTGCAACATTCACAAAGAGTCAAATACTCAAGTAGTGTTTTAATCAGATACTCAAAGACTTTTACTCACTTTTGCAATTTTGCCTATACTTTTACTCAAGAATGATTTTCAGGAACTCTTTACAACTCTGAACATTACAAAGCAAAAGTCGTCTCAGTCTGGTATCAGGGACATCCCAATGAGTTCAGGGTTCTTCAATGGCTTTGCTGGTGGCCAGATCTGAGTTCAGTATTACACTTATTGGACGGCAGATTCCTAGCAGGAAAAAATGCATTGTCTAAACATGGACTACCTTCTCCAAAAGGGTGAGGAATCCATAGCACAAACAATGGATGCTGTATTCAGAGCAAATGGAGGCCAGTATTGCTTTGGTGTTCCTAACAAAATGCTCGGAAAAGTCAAACAATCTAGATAAACTGGCATATTTTAAAATGGCTAGAAAGGTTAGAGTGTGTGTTTAAGTCGCTTCGCATTGTGCAGCTGTCCGTGCTCCTGTGTAGCTTGGTGCGCATGACCTTCAAAGCTGGCAAACACACACGTCTGACCCTTTTCACTCTCCGTTTAATCTTAGGCTTGCCTTCCACGCTTTCCTCCATATCTTGCTACTTGCGTGTGTCTGAGTGAGTGTGTGTGTGTGAGTGGGGGGGCTATGTGTGTGTGTGTGAGAGAGAGAGAGAGAGAGAGAGAGAGAGAGCGAGAGAGTAAGAGAGAGAGAGAGAGAGAGAGAGAGAGAGAGAGAGAGACCCTAATTAACAGATGTAATCTGCAGCGGCTTCTCCTATGACTGAACACAAAGGCTTTCATCGCTACCAGATCCTAAGAGAGCTTTAATGAGCTCTCTCTTACACACACACACACACACACACACACACACACACACACACACACACACACACACACACACAAACAACTCTCTTGCCCAGTCTCTCTTTCCCTTACACTTTAGTCGGTTTTTTTTGCTTTTCTTTCATTGTAACTGTTTTTTTTTCTTCTTTTTTTAAAATGACATTATAAGGATGACATTATCATTTGGATATATTCAAGCAGAACTGACATCTGCCTATATCTCTTCTCCTTTCTTTACATACACTATATGGACAAAACTAATGGGACGCCTTTTTTTTTTTTTTTGCCATATACTATGTAGTTCTTTCCCCAAACAGTTGGCACAAAGTTTAACGCATACGAGTGAATAGGATGTTAAATTTTGATTGAATAGGAGATATAGTTTACATCAGTGATGGAAAGATTCACCAATTTGTTGCGGTGCATCGGCAGAGAAGTTAAATATGTATCGCGATGCGTCGTCTTTAACATATTTACACATAAAAAAAATATGATTATTAGCAGATGCGCTTTATTTTATCATTTAGAAAGTGAGCAATATTTGTAGATTGAGTTCTCCTTTTTCCTGTGAACTGTTTTTCAAGCACCACTCCTGCTACACGAATATGACGTAGCACAACACTACGGAGACCGAAGCGTGTTCTGAGAGCCACAAAGAATACAGCTTTCCAGGTGGAGGTGGGAGCTCAGTGGTTAAGGCATTGGACTTTGGATCGGAAGGTCACAGGTTCAAATCCCACCACCACCAAGCTGCCACTGCTGGGCCCTTGAGCAAAAGCCCTAAAACCCTCCCCTGCTCAGTTGTAAGTTGCTCTGGATAAGGGCGTCTGCAAATGCCGCAAATGTAAATTTACATGGCAGAGGTAGAGCTGCATCTTCCTGGAGACAGAACAGGAAAAGAACATCTGGTTTTATTTAATCCTTTGTCTTTTTTCTTTTTTCTTTTTTTTTTTTGCACTACAAAGGCTATCACATCCAAAGACATTCTATACAAGTGTATGCCTCTGAAATTGTGGTAACAGTTTGGGGAAGAACCACATATGGCTGGAAAAGTTAATGCTTTTGACCATAGAGTGTAAATCCATTTTTATGATTTTTAGGTTTACATAGTAAATTGTAGCGCTCAATGCATATCGCATTTCAATCCCGAATTGTGCAGCCCTAGCCCAGCATTGCAGTCGAATACAACATATTAGCAAAACATAACTATGTAAATAAATAACTTTGCAAATAAAGAGGTGTATATATTCTTATATTTTGATTCAAAATTCAGCACAGAAGTACTGTCCCATTATTATCTCCAAAAGGAGGCCCAAATGCATGAAGCCAAAACAGGATTAGTCATCACGCCCTCCATTTCCATCTCACTTGGCTGAGGAAGAAGATGGCTGACCTCTCCTAATCCAGCCATATGTTCTCCATTCCCTATTTCCCTTCTCAGCAAAGACCGAGAGTTTGAAACACTGAATAAACAAGATTTAAAGCTTAAAACTCCTTTATAAAAAAATGCTATCTATATTTGAAGGATATTTAAAACTGACAAGACCCTAATCTTTTTGTTGGCCTTCGTTGGTTCGGTGTTGCACCAGACCTTGATCTCTTGCTCTTCCTGCCAGCCATGTGATCCTGCTTTACTCTGAAATGTTGTTGTTTGTTTGTTGTTTTTGGATGCCATTTGTTAGTTATTGGGTTTGAATTATATGTCTACTTACTATGGATGAAGAAAAAGAAAAGAATTTGCTCCACTCAGATAGTTGTTCAGTTCAGTGTCCTTCCAAATCTGGACAACGGCAGTTCGCTTCCTGGCAGGTCTCCAGCTGCATGATTTATATGAGTCTAAACAAAACTAAACAATTACATCAGCAATTGCATCAAACCCTTTCCAACTGCTATACAATAAAAACATTGCCTTCTTCTACATACTGTTCTAAACAGATACAATTCAGATATGAGGTAAACTACATTATAATGACAACAGTTTGTTGACACCTTACCATAAGATTTGTATGTGCTTTTTAGCTATTAAATCAACATTGTTATGCACTCGTCAGCTTAATGAAGAAACATTATTTACAGCAGGCTTTTAAAATGGGCGAAGAAAACCAATGTACAAACGTTTCCTTTACACACACAATCACAGAAAATAATCTTGAGTCAGAAACAAGAAGAAAATATAGACAACTGATCCCAGGGACACCGATTGACTGACTTATGTTATTAAAATAATTTAGATTTTTGAGAAGCATAAAAATCTCATATGTACAAAAAAAAAAAAAAAAAAAAAAAAAAAAGGAACCCTGCAGTTCATACTCCAAAACTTCAATTTGTCTGGAATGTTTTTTTTTTGTTTTTTTTTTTATCTTGTGGAATATTTTGGTCTTCAGTTTTCATGCAGAAATCAAAAACAAAAAACATTTGTTTGCTCTTCTTCTGCCCTTTTAAACACCCCATCAAATACGATGTATTTGAAATGTATGAAATATGAAATTATGAAATATGAAATTTGATATATATGGTAATACAGTAATCCCCCGCTTTACCGTGGTTCGAGTCTGGGCCCCCTTCCGGTTTGTTTCGGAATTGCATTTGCCACGTAACTAATTTGTTTGGCTGATTTTCCTGGTCTCTCACTGATAGCACGATAGACCAAAAAACTAATGTTTTTTGGAGTTTTATGTTGAAATAATGAAATGTATTAATAAAAATATCATTACTGTATTCTGTATTTGCAGTGACTGTATTACTGCAAATGTTTTCTGTGTGTGTTTAAAGTGTGTGGGAGGATGATTTATAACCTAAACAATAAAAAATAGCATTTTTGGGGTGGCGTTTGTTTATCAACATAACCACCGCGATAAACAGGGGATTTCTGTATAAGCATAGTACATATATTGCATACATGTTCATGTTTGGATTTCACAGATATAGAAACATGTTAGATACTTGTACATATATGGCAAATATATTTCAAAATATTTTAATATATGTAACATATATTTTGCCAAATACAAAAACAGTCAGACTTCGACGTACGACATATCGACTTACAAATTTCCGGAGATACGACGGTCATGAAAAAAAGAAATATATATACATATATCGAAGAACATATGAAATCAAACCTTTAAATGTGAATAACTTTCATATACAGTGAAAGCTTGTGTGTTCTGCTTGTGTGTTTGTGCAACGATTTGGCATATTTGCCAAATAAAATGCCATACGCACATCATACGCACATAATTTGTTAAATATGATGCATAAAGGCGACTGTGTATCTTAGAAAGTTTCAAGCGTATTTGCTAACAGATTTGTTTTAATGAGAAAACATGTTTAAGAGTTAGCATATTAGCAAAGGAAAATGTACGTTGAGATGGCAAAGCTGTGTAAAAAAAACACAAAAACATAATGTGTAAAACATTATGCACGTAGTGACATGATCAAGGTGATAAAAACTTTTATAAAATAAAATTCTAATCACTAAAATTGCTGTTTAAAACAAAAAATAATACAGACTGAGACTTTACTCCGCTAGCGATAGCGGGGCATCTCACAGGGCGAGAGATTCGATCATCCCAGCTGCGCGTCCGACGTATCCCACATCGTACGCTGCTGCTTGTTGCGTAAAATTTTAAATAGTTGTACAATTCTTTCGTACTGAACTTGTCATCGTGAGATCGAAAAATCTGATCAACATCCATCAGCACAGACGCCTAAGATAAGCACAAGTCTGACCTCTGGAATGACTCTCAAGAAATGTATCAAAGTTAAATAGTCCAATAAGCAAATTCTACATTTACATGACCGTGAGCAACGTGAATGGATAATCAACACGGACGACATCAAAACAAAAACAGAGGGTACGGTGAACAAAGAAACTTAAACACTGGATCCGGTTAGCTGTTAATGTGAATCGAGTACTAACACAAAGGCATGGTGTAGCGGATGGTGTTAAGTGTAGTCACTTGACATAATCCTGCCATAACGTCTGCACAAATTTCAAAACATCCACATAAAAGGGTCATATCAAATGCAAGCAATGAACTGAAAAAATACAAATGTGTTGTGTCACGTGACTGAAATAGTAAAAAACTGAATCTGATTCGAAGTAAACGCTGTATCATTGTTCAGCCAGGTATCCGTTTTCTTCCCTTCCTCGATTCCGATGTTAAACAAGTGCATTCGTCTGATAGCTCTGCACTAAAAGAGGATTGTTCGTGTTATATCACCCAGCGGCCGTTAATTAAAATGAAGGTGTGTATGCAAATATTTCAGCGATGCTCACCGCTCCAGTGTCGGGCTAAGCGTGACTTCAATTTTCTCCGAATTGGTTTATAAATTGAGGTGTGAAATTTATGCAGAGGTGTGAAAGTGAAAGATAAACGGAAGAGCGCACCTTCCTGTAAACGCACAAAAAACGGGACAGAATTAACCCTGGCAATTCGAAAAAGTGGAACAATACTGAGAGTGTTTTTTTTTTAACAACATGAAATTTTATTTACTGTGGTTGATGTTGTTTTTTTGTATAAGGAGGAAACATCATGTAATGAAAAACACAGCAGATACAGAACAAGTATTTTTGTTCGGTCTTTAACAAGACACCAAACTTTCTAGCTTGTTCTACCGTTTTGCTATTTATAGTTGCGTGCACACACACACACACACACACACACACACACACACACACACACACACACACACACACACACACACACACACACACACGAACGGTTGCCCAAAGCATGTTTTAGCTTTAGATGCCCCATTTCTTCACTGAGCTAAAGTAAAGATAAATACATAAAAAAATTCTCTAAATATTACAAGTTGATTGCTTAAGATCTAGCCTCGGACCCCCCAGGTTTCTGTCTCTGGTGCATTTAAACATTAAAAGTAGTTTAGTTTTTCTGATCATTTCCACCACATTATTAGTTACACGTTCATCTCCAGTACACCACAGTGGACCTGAAGAGGCAGGAATACACCCTGGATGGGTACCACACTCATGCACATTCATGCACACACACACAAGATGGTCATACTTAACCTGTGTACCTACAGGCATGTTTTTTAGGAGGTAGGAGAAAACCTGAGAACCCAGAAGAAGCCTACAAAGATACAGTGACGATACCTGTGAGACAGCATTGTTCTACTATAAACAGTGTTTTTCTTTTAGAATGATAATAAAGAAAACACAACAATTATAAGACATATAAAATTCCACAATGGCTACAGTATGTTTTATTAACATTTATCATTTCTGTACTTTAATATAAATAGGCAGTATATCAATAGATTCTAGATTTAATGTTAATATAGTATACGCTATACCGATAAAAGTATTGGGATACCTGACTTTTCCAGCCATATGTGATTCTCCTGCAAAATTGTTACCACCAATTTTATCGGACGTCTTTCAATGCGTCTGAATTCTTTTCCCCTCATTTGAACTAGGAAACCCAAACTAGTTCCAGTATGACAAACCCCCTGTGCACAAAGACAGCTTCATGGTTAGGAGTGAAACATCTTGACTGGTCTGCTAGAGAGTTTAAACCCCATTGAAAAGCTTTAAGAGGAATGTGAACACTGACTGCACCCCAGTCCTCCTCACCTCAACTACATCTGTACCTGACTTTACTAACACCCTTGTGGCTGAATTAATCTCCACAAATCTCCGCAAGCACATTAAACAATCTAGTGAAACATCTTCCCAGAAGAGTTGAGGCTATTAGAAGAGTCGAGTGGGAGGAAAGGTGGAATGGGATATTTAAAAAAATACATACTAATTTTATGGTGAGGTCTCCACAAACTTTTTAGCGTTTTTATAATTACATTTAGTTGTGGAATGTCTTAACTCGGGAAACTAGATAATTCCTGCTATTACTTATACTACAGCAGCTGCAAAGATTGATTTTCTTACCTCTTCTGAAAAACAAACAAAAATGAAACTTGTCATGTTGAGAATTGTTACTGTGCACTGACCCTGGAGATACTTATTGATTTTATGTAAAATATATAATAATATGGTGTATAAAAGTTTTTTATTTTATAAATAAATAAATAGATAAACATTTAAATACATTTGCTGCTTTGTATAGATATTTTTTTTGCTTGCCCTAATCCAAAATTCAGTTTTATATATAATATTTCTTTATATTCCTTTATATTTCTACTTAACACTGACAGTTTTTCCTCATAATAGAGAAGTACCATGCATTTGAGTATTATTCCTGACTGCTAAACACACAATTTCCTTGTTCTGGGGCTTGAGGTCCTGTTTACAGCATAGAAATGTACCTGGAACCAGGGTACCAAGCAAGTTTGGCCCAAGTGGACTACCATGGACCGGCTCCATCATGAGCCAGTAAAATTTGTGAGACATTTGTAACCGAAAACGCTCAGTCATTTCCAAATCAACATTACGATATTAATTTACGATGCGTTACCATCTCATCTCATCAGTGCTCCATCTTCATGGGCGCTCTCTCAAAGCAAAACATCCTCAGATTTAAATCTTAAGTGACACTTGCCCGCTTCCCAATTACTGATTACCAAAGCATGTGTAATGACAAATGACAAACGCATAAAACACACATCTAACATCTTCATTAAGCTACTACATACGGCATTTCTCCATCCGAAGAACAGAGACGTGGTAGCGCTCGTCCCAGTCGGTGATAAATGAAATCATCACCGTCATTCGGTCTTCGTATCCCGTACGACCCGTGAGCAGCTAGACGTCGAAATTTCATTTTAATCAGAGCTACAAATTGGTGCTGCACTTAAGCTGTGAACCTTGATTATATTAGAATATCAAATAAGCAGGAGGGAGAGAAAGTATGAACACACTGGCTTTTTCATTTTCCTTTACATTTCAATTCAATTTGATTCTTGTGACACTTCTGGATCCCTAATGAACAAGAAAGAGGAGACAGTGGCGAGGAAAAGCGCTCTGAGATGACACACAAAGCAAAATCAAAAGCAAAACCCGTCGTTTTCTGAGTGTGGGACTGGATCATAAATATAAATGATATGGAACAGTGAGCTGGTGGATTAAAATAATTCTCTGACCAGGCCAAGAGACTTTTACGGGGCAGCCAAGAAAAGCAGAAACACTCTTCAGCTGAGGAGGAAAGATCATGGCTGCATCTCTAGGAAGGGACTGGTGATGAAGATATTATTGGAGAGACTCTGTTGGAAATAGTTTACCAAAGTCCATAAAAGTAAAAAGAAAATTATAATAATAGCTATTATTTTAATAGTTATTGTGGGGGGAAAATAATTATTTGAGTCCCTGCTGATTTTGTAAATTTACCCCTTACAAAGAAATGAACAGTCTGGAATTTTATGGTAGGATTATTTCTAACAGAATGAGAGAAATGATATTTAATATATTAACAATTCAAATTAAATATAAATTAATTTGTATTTGATCAAATGAAATAAGTATTTTATCCCCTACCAAACAGCAAGAATTCTGACTCCCACAGACCCAAATTAATCCTGTCCCTTTAGGAAAGTTCTCCTAATATCAACTCATTATGTGTATAAAAGACACCGGTCACAGAATTAACATCTTATATTCAAACCGATTCAGCACCATGGACAAGACCAAAGAGCTGGATTTGTGCGAAAAGGATTTTAGGGACAAGATTGTAGACCTGCACAGGCTGTAATGGGCTACAAGACCAACAAATTGTTGCCCTGGCCATATGTTTTTGGCCAGTGACATGCTGGAAGACCCATCCAACACCGATCTTCAGTTTTCCAAAGGCCAGGAGGTTCTCATCCGAGATTTGACAGTGCATGGCCCCGGTACATGGTTCATATATATATGAATATATACAGTGCCCTCCACAATTATTGGCACCCCTGTTTAAGATGTGGTCGTGGACTTCTAAAAATTCTCCTTTTTTTTAAAACAACATAGAACCCAAATGCAAAAAAAGAGAAAAATCCAACCTTTTATTTAAGTACATTACTTTGGTGGTAAAAAAATCACACATTTAGAAAAAAAAAACAAACTTGAAATCATGTGTGCCACAATTATTGGCACCCCTAACAATTCCTCTGAAAAATTTAATTTTTTTTTTTTTAATATATTTTTCTGTAGTTGCTAAGGTTGGTCAGGGTATCTAGGGACTTTTAATTAGTAATTCATGATTTCCTGTTTCCCTGGGGTATAAATATGACGTGTCTTTTTGTCAACATGGCAAAGACAAGAGAACACACCATTCAAGTAAGGCAGATGTGTGTCGACCTTCATAAGTCAGGCAATGGCTACAAGAAAATAGCCACTCGCCTTAACTTGCCGGTATCTACAGTCAGAGGAATCATTAAGAAGTTTAAAACAACTGGAACAGTGACAAACAAGGCTGGAAGAGGTCCCAAGTTTATCTTGCCACAACGCACAGTGAGGAGGATGGTAAGAGAAGTAAAAAAATTTCCCAAGCTCACCGTCACAGAATTGCATCAAAGAGTGGCATCTTGGGGTCACAGAGTCTCCAAAACAACCATCAGACGCTCTCTACATGCCAACAAGCTGTTTGGGAGGCATGCAAGGAAAAAGCCTTTTCTCACTGGAGTTTCTTTTCTCTGGAGTTTGCTAAGCGGTACTGGGACTTCAACTGGGATCGTGTGCTTTGGTCAGATGAGACTAAGATTGAGCTTTTTGGCAACAAACACTCTAAGTGGGTCTGGCGTAAAACAAAAGATGAGTATGCCGAAAAGCACCTCATGCCCACCGTGAAGTATGGTGGAGGATCTGTGATGCTGTGGGCCCGTTTCTCTTCCAAAGGCCCTGGGAACCTTGTTAGGGTGCATGGCATTATGAACGCTTTGAAGTACCAGGATATTTTAAATAAAAACCTGATGGCCTCTGCCAGAAAGCTGAAGATGGGTCGTCATTGGGTCTTTCAGCAGGATAATGATCCAAAACATGTGGCAAAATCTACACAAAAGTGGTTCAGCAGTCACAAACTCAAGGTCCTCCCATGGCCATCTCAGTCCCCAGACCTCAACCCAATCGAAAACCTGTGGGGCGAGCTAAAGAGAAGAGTGCATAAGAGAGGACCCAGGACACTGGATGATCTAGAAAGATTGTGCAAAGAAGAATGGTCAAAAATCCCTCTCTCTGTGTTCTCCAATCTTGTGAAATGTTATAGGAGAAGATTAAGTGCTGTCTTGTTGGCAAAAGGAGGTTGTACAAAGTATTAACATCAGGGGTGCCAATAATTGTGGCACACATGATTTCAAGTTTTTTTTTTTTTTCTAAATGTGTGATTTTTTTACCACCAAAGTAATGTACTTAAATAAAAGGTTGGATTTTTCTCTTTTTTTGCATTTGGGTTCTATGTTGTTTTAAAAAAAAGGAGAATTTTTAAAAGTCCATGACCACATCTTAAACAGGGGTGCCAATAATTGTGGAGGGCACTGTATTCATATATATATGTAGTGATAGGTCCGATAATGTTGATTCGTTTTCTCACAGCAGGTTAATTATTTAAATGGGAAATTGTTTCTGGAAAACAAATTATGCTGTACAGCACTTTTCCTCCAGGAGAAAGTCTTCAGGGCAAAACGTTGGAAACACCTAGTTTATGATTTTAGAGAGCCACAAATATGTTTTGCAATTTATAAAACTATATTTATTTATATATATTCTATATATTTAAACAGTCGACAATTTTCCTTTGACCATATATAATTATATATATGTACACAGGTTTAACTTTATTTTTAAAGTAGAATTGACACTAAAGCACTAAAGCATAAAATTAACAAATTGGATGTTTTTTTATTTATTTGATAAAAATTATTAGGTAGTTCCAAATTAATGTAGTTACACTTGGGGACACCTGACCACAAGATAGGTTGGTGCTTGTCTTTAAACATCCCATTTCATTAACAGTCCCCATTTTTGCTGTTATAATAATCTTCACTCTTCTAGTAAGATGTTCTACTAGAATTTGAAATGTTCTTGTGGAGATTTGTGGAGATTCATTCAGCCACAAGGGTGTTAGTAAAGTCAGGTACTGATGAAGGTGAGGGGGTCTGGGGTGCAGTCAGCATTCACATTCACCCAATAGGTGTTGGCATTGTGCACAGGGGCATTATCATGCTGGAACAGGTTTGGTCTCCTAGCTCAAGGGAAAATGTTATGCTACAGTATCCAACGATGTCCTATACAATTGTTTGCCTCTAATTTTGTGGTAACATTTTGGGAAGAACCACATATAGCTGGAAAAGTCAGGGGGCCAAAAATTGTTTGTTTTATTCAGCCATTTTGTTCTTGTACACTCTTTTTTTCTCTCTCTCGCGCTTTTTCCTTCAATTTGATAAGACAAAAAAATTGCGACTTGTCAGGTCACTAACACACGTCAAATTGCAAAGTTCCCCGCCATTAAAACTTTCCCATGGCAAAAACCTCACACAACTTCTTATGAACATTCTCACAGTACATTAAGCTATCATCATGACATCGGTTGTACAGTACATTATAAAAAGAAAAAAAGCCTTTCCCTGCTATACTTAAACGGCTTCATGTCAGCAGTTTTTTTGTTGCTATAGAAACAACGTATTCAAACAAGTATTAATAAAAGCCTGGGGTTTGCTTTTGCTCTTTGCATCCAAAGCACTACTGTGTGCTTTGTGGAATGTAACACAACCCTGTCACTGATTATTCACCTGTAACAGCCCACCACCAAGTGTTTTTATTCCTTACTTAACATATGATTGCTTCTAGTTAATCTTTTTATATACCGACTGTGTGTTATATACCGGAGTGTGTATCTGAAAGTTTGTTTGCTTTGCAATAACTTTCCACAAAAGAAGCAGTTCAACAAGCTTTAAAAAAATCATTATCCATCATTGAAACACACGAGGAGCGAACGGCACTGCGCCATGATTTTTCATGACAAAGTAAATCAAACAGATATACGGCTGCTTATTATTATTGTAATTTAGATAACGCTTCTTGACTGTGTGTCTTATTAAAGCAAACAAATTAACATTCAGGTTTAATAATCTTCCTTCACACAGCCGCTTTACTGCTCCAGCCTGGTACAGATGAATTATTTTTCCAGATAGGTATCGATTCCGAAGTGTCTCAGCTTTTAAAAAAAAAAAAAACACAGTATTTCAAAGTTCAATATATTTAAAGCAGTCCTGACCAACTACAATCACAGTTTAATGATTTACTTATCTACACTTTATAAACCAATGTATTGGGAAACCTGACTTTTTCAGTCATTTCTGAAAATGTTAAAACAAAGTTGCTGACACATAATTGTATAAGACATCTTTGGATGCTGCAACATCAGACAGATGCTACATTCAATCTAACTAAACAACCAGTTAGCATCATTGATGATGTATTTAATTCTCCCAAATGTAACAACAGCATTTGCCTTATCATCTGGTCATCCTGACTTTGAATCGTAGCAATGTTAAAGCCGTCCATAACCAGCAGTTCAAAAGGGCAAAACTGGCCATGCACGCAGTGAAGGAAGGGTGGGTTGCATTCTCTCTCCCACTATCCATCACAATAACGAGTGTCTATGAGCTCATGAATGTGAAAGTGGGCGGATAGCTCTGTCCTTCGAGCATGTTATGCATTAGCAGCAGTAACAGGACGATGTGTTCGGCTGTCTTCGCATGTCTCGAAGGACAAGTGAGTTGGTTGATGTGAGACCTGACTGAAAAATTGGAAGAAAACCCCTCATCATTAAATATTACTATAACAGTTAACTGCATGAGCAGACCTGTTGATATGATGTCATACCTTCTATTTCTCTTTGAAGTTCTCCTCACTTGGAAATCATTTCCTAGTAAAGATGGCCCCACATGGACAGCATAAAGATAAACTAGCTTACTCAGGATGGTAGCACTTAGTCACTATGAAGATAACTACAATTCTTATGACCAGTTTTGCACTCTGTGAGTGGACATTTGATACCTTAGATTTTGTATTGATGAATTTTGTATTGATGAAACCTTTTCTCCTTATAGTACACGATTATATAGTGGAAATATAAAAAGGCAGTAGAAAATGTCACCCAGTTGAGATTAGGTTCTCTTGGGGTCGATTCCTCTCAGCTTCTTCTCCATGTCGCCTCATGGAGTTTTTCTTCCCCACTGTCTCCTCTGACTTGCTCAACAAATGTAATTAAATATCTAAAAAAATATCATAAATATAATAAAATCCTATACAATATACTATAGTGACAGATAAATAAAATTGAATTGCATTCAGATGCTAAAGTTAGGGTTGAAGAGACATTTCTGTGTTGACAGTTCTGTGAGTTCTCTTTTTTTTCATAGTCAGAGTCTGAGCGTTTAGTCGAATGTACTGTGGCAAGAGTGCCATTGAAAACAGCTGTTTTTTTAAGGAGATTAAAAGAGATTCATCAAGAAAACAAGACAAGTTACGTTCTGTTATCACTCACATTACAAAGAGCCCCCAGCAGCCTCATGTCTTGTGTTTATTGTGTTATTAATAAGACAGAAATGCGTAGCTACAAAGTTCTCGTCCGGAAAACTTACCAACACTGTTGACTTTTTATGTAAATGAAAAAAAAATGTCTCATTTTGAATATTTGTCTCTTTTAAATAACAACCATTTTAAAATATTGCTTAATATTATATATTAGAACCACTGCCATAAGAGCCATGTGAGTGAATGGGTGAATGGTTTGTTGCTGTAAATGCAATAAAATGAGTGTAATTAGCACTAAAGCACAAAAATTGTGGTTACGGGTTTTCTTTTCTCCACATACTATATATATATATATATATATGAAATCAATAGAAAAAAAATCTATACAAAACCAAATACTATTGAACACTTCAGTGTTTTTTTTTTTACTTGGTGATAAATACACCAATGACCCCACCATACACTCTGTGACAGCTGGGTTCTCAATTGATCCATGTAAGTGAGTGTACAGATGCTGTTTCTACAATGCTGTGTGTGAGCAGTATAAAAAAGCCTGTAAAATAGCTGCTGATGGCTTCATCGATCACTGATTGTGCTCTCGGGCAGTTACAGGAATATCTAGTGAGTCACAATTCTGTCTGAACGAAAGGAATGATAAGAAAAGCTGTCCTATGTGTCAGTGATACACAAGGTAAATTTAATCCTCTACCTGCCTTATTAGAGGTCACAGACATTTTAAACCTTAGTTTCATGAAAAAAATTACTTATCAGGGGATATGTGACCTCCACTCATAGTACTAACATTCCGGTCGAAATCTTAATGTACAAAACCGGACATTGTTTTGCTCTCTTGCCCCTTCGACATGATCTGCTTTGCAACCTGTTTGCCTCATTGAGTGTATGATATTGTTAAATAAACCTTTAAAAATAACCTCTTGCCCCATCCCTGATATTCTACCTATCACTTGTTCCATGTGGCCTTGACTTGCCTCGACTACAAACAGAGGCGGTAATACAGTAAGAGCTATTCTGAGACCTTAAAACACACTCAGCAATGACAAAGCGGACACTCATATCATTAAAAAATATATATTAAACGGCCTACATGTGAGGGGGGACGTCGGCCGTAAAAAACGAATAACGCGATAAGCCGGGCGTTTAAGCGGAACGAGCTTGTCGAGAGATATTTCAGGAAAATTAACCCGAGCCGTGTAGCATGCAGCAGTAAATCAAACAGGGCTTCAGGGGGAGCAATGCTCACTTCATGTTTCATTGCAGGACAAAGGGAGCACTTTGTTGCCATTATGAGGCTAATGAGGGGATTTTCTTTTAGTTAGCTAATAAGTAAATGTATATTGGTGTATGTATGTATATATATATATATATATATATATATATATATATATATATATATATATATATATATATATATATAGAGAGAGAGAGAGAGAGAGAGAGAGAGAGAGAGAGAGAGAGAGAGAGAGAGAAAGAGAGAGGGTGGGAAAGAGGGAGGGAGAGAGACATTGTCAATGGTTGGTTGTTATAAACGCAATAATTAATTGTAGCTGTAGTTGCTGTCTAAGCTGCAGGTCTAGATAATGAATAGACCTATCACATTTAAATGTAATTAGCACTAAAATTCACGGTTAAGAGCCCATATAAAAGCATTGAAATTAAATCAATAGAATAAAAATCAATACAACAAACACTATTGACAACTTTTTTCTTTCTGTTACTTGGTGAATCACCCCATCATACAGTCTGTGACAGCTTCTCAATTGATTCATACACTGTGTATATGTATATATATATATATATATATATATATATATATATATATATATATATATATATATAAAATGTACAGAATTTAAACATCAAATGGTAATGCCTTCAGTACACCCGAAAATGCATTTTTACATTCATGTGAAATGGGAACAGTTTAGACAAAGATCATTTGGAAACCTTTTTAAAATTGCTTGTCTCACTGAAACAGTCACTTTCCTGAACTGTGCATGTAAAAAAAAATCATAAAATAAAAAGCCTTATTTACTTTCTGACCCTTTCAATGTGTTTAATCTTAAGGTTGTACAAAGTGACATTAATCTGCAGAACTGCAGACTGACAACTGCAGTTACTCATTTACCATCTTGATTACTTTGAGTTGAATGGGTCACATGACTGGGCATGACTAAAAATTGTTTTCGATTATCAAATTTTTTTCAATTCACTCTACAACAGAAACAAGAACAGCAGCTGTGTTTTAAAATCTATTCACTTGGAAGATCTTTTTCAGAAAGCTCTGTTTTCCTGTACTGGCTCAGTGTGGGTGTAAAGAAAAAAAATATTTTTAAATGGATCCGGATTAGTGTGGATGTAACCTCGAGGTGCTTTCACACCTGTCAATCCAGTTTCTGAATCGAGACTCAAATTCCTACGTTTGGGTCATTCGCAAATGTGGTTTGTTTTATATTTTTCACGGCACAAACTGAATAATACATCTGGGCTGAAGAATGTGTAAAGCTCAAAGAACATCCATAATATACCTGTATTCATTAGTCAGAAATAATAGACAAATAAAAAAAAAAAAATTAGACAAAAAATAAATAAATAAACAGTAGACAAATAAGATACAAGTATGTACAGAAATCACCTGGGAAAAGAATCACCTGAGCGTGTCCATTTTCTTTCACCAGACCCAAACTTACATCATAATCCATTCTATTATAATGAGCTGCTTTATACTTGTCACATGTGCATTACAGCACAGTTAAAATTCTTTCTTTGCATCACATTTTTGTAAGGAAGCTGGGATCAGAGTGCAGGGTCAGCCATGTTACAGCACCCCTAGACCACTGAGGGTTAAGTGCCTTTCTCAAGGGCCCAAAAAGTGGCAGCTTGGCGATACCAGGGCTTGAAACCCTGAACCTTCTAAACAGTAACACAGGGCCACTGAGCTCTTCCCCAAATCTTCCTCTCTGTCATCTGGCAGCTCACGGTTAAGTTTAGCAGCTCTACAATAGATCAGCAGAAAAATTAACACAGCAATTGAGTTCACTTCATGAGCCAACTCAAGATAGTAACGCTTTGAGCGACAACCTACAACTGTTGTGTTTTCACCTACACATACCAACCAAATAGTGTGTCACAGTTCAAGGCAGCCTACAGACAAAACTCAGGTAATAATGACATTTAACCCCATGATCCACACGTGCAAAATAAATGACGTGAAAACTCGTAGGCTATCTGCCCTCTTCTGGATACTGTAAGGCCACATGATTGGCTAGTTTAATTGTGATTGACTGCTAAGCAATAAAAGAGCATCTTGGCCAAAAATTGCCCATATATTGTCCTACCCTGACTAATGGCCATGGATGACTTTTCTGATTTTCCATTTGTGAGCCAATTTAACGATTTTTCTGCACAAAGCCGCACGTTTTTTTTATTAAAACTGCTTAGTCATCAAACAGCGTAAGAACCATATTAATGCTCTCTACACAGTTTACTTATCCTGTCCTCATTTAATAAAGAGACATTTTCATTTTCTCTTTAGTCCTGAACTTTTTGGAAAGCTCGGTGCATCCAGCAGTTTAAATGCAATTTCGGCTTCACGCAGAGAGCATTTAATCAACGGTCACAAGCGCAGTTTGTGTGATACATTGCAAGCTCATTTCAGATTGAAGGCTAATTTTGTGCACGCTATGAACACATTGTGTGGACACAGCAAGCTGCAGTGTGTGGTATGCCTACTCAAATATGTACAAATGGCCCATAGACTTAATCAACAGGCTGTGTGAACTGCTCCATTTAACACTATTTGCCATGGCTTCCATTGCCTTGAGGTCAGTTTGCCCAGGAAACAGTGTGCACTGACAAAATATACACGGTACAATATATAGTCAAAAGATTGTAGATGTCTAAATATCAGTGCTTAATGAACATCGTATTTCTGATTTAGTCCATTTTAGCTGATCTAATAAGCGCTACTTTTTTAGAAAGGCTTTCGGCTATATATTTTTCAGTTTATTCCATCAGTTTGAGATCAGGTCTTTGTATTCGTCCATTGCAAACATGGTAAACCAGTACTTCATAGACCTCGCTTGGTGTACAGGGGCATGCTGGACAAGCTTGGGTCTCATTTCATACATTCTCTCTCTTGCTTGTCCTACACATGGTCAAGGGGGGTCTGGAGTGTATCCAAGGAGGTTTGGGGTACAAGACAATGTGGACTGGGTGCTACCATATTACACACAACTTTCCAAACATTGTAGACAATTTGGAAATCTTAATTAGTGACAAGAAGTTCGGATTGTTCTAGGAACTTGGTTCTTTGAATATCTATCATTAAAATGAATGAGTCATTTAGTCATTGAATGACTCATTTTTGAGTCATTTAGTTCATTTTGTTCCTTCAATCCTTTACTAACCTTCATAGTGTATATGGAAGTCACGTAATAAAAGGATGAAGGATTTAGACCAGAGGACTTATAAGATGAACAACTCATTTCTGTTTCTGTATAATGCACTGCACAGCATCTATAGGCTCGGACTAGAAATGACTAGAAATGACTCGGACTAGAAGAGTCGAGAGGTAAACTACTCAATTCTGCTTCCTATACATAACCTATGGAGATTTTGCGATGCTTTGCTCATTCGCGTCCAACAGAAAATGAACGAATCACTCTTTGAGACTACTCGTTCTTCTGAGTCACATTACTCGTTAAAAATTCACGAATCTTTGAACAACAATCAGCCTATAACATATGACTTTGAACTAGGGAAAGAAACCAAAGTACCCAGAGGAAGCCATACAAAGACATTCTATACAATTGTGTGCTAATAACTTGTGAAAAACAGTTTCAGTATTTTGTATAAAACTTCACAAGTAAGAATTGTGATGTGTCGCAAAAGGAACAAATGAAAGCTCTACTGCTTTGGAAAAATTGCTCAAAAAATTTGAGGAGCCATAGAACTCACTTGCAAGTTTAGCTTAGCTAATGTGCTAGGCTAATATTTTGTTTTAATGGGTTAGCTAATGCATATTATGCCGCTGAAATGTCAGTCAAAACTCAAATACTAAAACCATACAAATGTATGTTTGCTAACATGTCGTTGGAAACTCGTGAGAACAAAAGGGTGCATTGAAATTGGATCTTTATTTATCTTCTATAAAGATAAAGGTGCAATTAATGTTCAAAGAACATTTTACTGGTGTCCTAAATGCTGAACTTATCAAAATAACTATTCTACATCCATTATATAGAGCAAATTGCATAATTTCAGGTGAAGTTACTCATTATGGAAAAGGCTGGTGTAATGTATCGAATGTAGGCAGACATATTTATGGTTTCACAGCATTTGGAATATCACATGACTGCACTTCTTTTTCATTTATAAAATTTTGTGAAGTTTGACAGACTGCAAGTTTTGGCCCATATCATTTAAAGACTTGGTGTTATTAAAGTGGAGTTGTGGCAGACAGACTTGAGATGAGTTGATCAGTGTCATTCCGCAGCAGTTGGTGTGCCAGATGGAGGTGTACGTGAGCTCTCAAGGTGATGTGATACACAACTTGAGATGTGATCAACATTCCGATGTATTACAAAACTGACTGCTTTAAATATGGCTGTGTTTTATTTGAAACCTTTTTACGCTTTTAATTTAGGCATGATCACATGGAAAGGGACATTTATGAAAGAAAGACTACTCACCCACACACCCACCACACACACCTCCTTCTGTGGGACCAACAGGTCCCAAGGCCACAGCTTCTGTGGTAGTGACATGTTCAGTGACCACATCTCATTCTGTGGGGTTTTTAGGTTCAGAGACCACACCTCCTTCAGTGGGAGTAACAGGTTTAGAGACCACACCTCCTTCAGTGGGAGTAACAGGTTCAAAGGCCACAGGTTCTTCAGTGAGATTCTACCGATAAGGTTCTTTAGTGGGACTAATATCTTCAAATGCCTCACCTCCTTACAGCAATCAATAGGCCACAGCCCCTTTAGTGGGATCGACAGTTTCAAGGTTCACACATATTTAACTGGGAATGACAGGTTCGGGGATAGTCTTGCATAGTCATGTGGTATTTTTTTTTAGTCAGATATTGCTTACTGCTTTTTTTTCTGTTCACAAAAATTTTGAAAATATAAACTCTACACAGTAAAATGCTTCTTGGTTGATTTTTGATGATCCAATAAAGGAATAAAGGATCTGGGTAACAATAATGTACATAAACACTGGTCCTAGAAAAAAAATCGGCCAATCATATCAAATGACTTTTTTTTTGCCTGCAGACCTCACAAGGAGGGGAAAGGGTCATGTTCTCAGTGTTGTGTTGGAAATGTGTGCAGAAAGGTTTCATTCTTGGAATAGAAAATGAGTCAATTAGACTCCACTCAGCTTTTTTTGTTGCCTCAAACCCCCTCTCTTTTCGCCTGTCTTTTCTCCAGCCCTCACATCATTTCCTTATGATGAGAGAGTGGAAATCAAAACCATTGCTCGGGGCCATGCTTCGCTGCTCAGCACGGAGTTGAGTGCACATCTCTAGTGGCCTCGATACTTCCTCTGCTCTCTTCCACTATCCTTCTTTCTATCTTTCCAAATGTTTATCCTCCAAAAAAAGGTGAAAGCCGGGTTTGTGCTGTGATTCGACGGCATCTGTCTCGTAAAGCTGTTTAAACTTTCATTGGGTTATCGCCTTGAGTTACAACGCACTGAAAAGTAATGAGGTCGTATGGGAAGGGTTTATTGATTCACTCTCGCTCACTGCCAGCTTTCCAGAGTTAGATATGCAGCGAGGAGAGCACCAGATGGCCGACCTCAACCTGCAGACCTATTAAAGGAACGGTCGGGGTCTTTTTTAAACTGACTCATGGGCACCTGAGTGACCCTAAAATGGAATATTTTATTCCTTTTATTTCGGGGTTGATCCATATTAATGGTGAGAAGAGGCAAGTGTCAATTGTCATAAGGTACGTCTCAAACCAGCGGGTTTCCTCGAGTCCTAAAGAGCCTCAGGGGTAAAACTCCCCCGCGTCTCGGAGCAGCCAGGTTCGCCACACTGCCTTCTGAAGCCTCGGCTGGTGTGCATCTGCACTTATAATTCTAATCACATTACCATTGTGGCACTGATTACTGAGGCAGGAAATCAGAAATGATAATTCATTGCCGCAAACACAGACAAGCTCTTTCAGAAACTCCTACAGAGGCTCTGAAGCCCCCCTGGCTAGATTTGGATCCCCTGTGAGTTACAGAAAGAGAAAGATAAGAAAGTTCTTAATATTGTAAATGAGCAATTTATTCAACCTTCAAGCAAGAAGGCTGGAGTGTTTCATATAAGTGAAGCACACTGAGGCATCAAAAATAACTTTTTTCTGTTCACATTTTCAGTTCACATATAAATTCAGCTTTCAGATCATTTAAGAATCAAAGGAAATACTTGGCATGAAAAGTAATCAATCATCTGACATATAAAATATTCATTACAACTGACAAAACATAAAATAATACAGTTTATTATTGTTTTTTGATTCAGCAGGGGCCACCCTTTTTTCTAAGACATGATTAAATATATGTCATACCTTTTTATAGGAAATGATAGAACACGGGCCAAACTTTTTAATAGTAACTTATAGCACAGAGGCCACAACTTTTTATAGGACCTGACAGAACACAGGCAACACCTTTGGCATAGTAACTTATAACACAGCGGCCAGACCTTTTAATAGGACCTGATAGAACACAGACCACACCTTCTTCAGAGTCCACACTTTTGTTAAAGAATTTAATAACAAAGTGGTCATGCCTCCTCCCTTGAAACAAGGCACAGAGACCACATATCTTTCTTAGGAACTCAGGCCACTCCTCCATCACTTTGATTGACAGCACAGTGGTCATGCCATCTTCCCAAACACTATTTGCAAAACCTGACTATGAAAGACCCCGATGACAGAAAATGGAACATATCCTTTAAAGGAATGAATGATGCTGACAAAGAAGCCACGTCTTCTTCCCTGAGACTCACAGCACAATGATTACACCTTAACAACAAGAACATAGGCTACACCTCCTTCAGAGCAATTAATAGCACAGAACCAAGTTTCAGAACCTTTCTTCCCCAAGCCTGATAGAAATGGAGACCCTTTCTCCTTCCATGAAACTGGGAGAAGAATGATTCTGCCTCAGTAACTGACATAAAGGCAACACCTTCATCATAGCAACTTATAGTGCAGAGGTGATGCCTTCTGAAGGTAAGAAACAGAGACCACACACAAAAAAAAAATTTAAGTGGCATCCAGAAACTGAAAATCAAACACTGCTGCTGCCCCCAAAATGATTATCCCTGCCTTATTCCGGAGAAGTTATAGTAAGTCACATCCTGATAACATCAACACTAAGCCAACAACCGGCAACAGGTCAAAACAGCACTGTAATTTTAGATTGAATTGAAAATCGTGCAGTAAAAAAAAATAAAAAATCAAGACAAAACAAACACAAAAAAACAATGATTCAAGGACATGCCCTCTTGAGACTCAGTCTCGTTATTCCTCGCCAGACTTCATTCTTTTCACAAGCTATTCATCCCGCACATCTATCACCCAAAACCCAACGTGCTATGCTTGTTATTTTCCAATTTTCGGCTGCTGACAGAAATTATTTACTCGTAATCATGGCCTGCACACTACCCACTGAATTAAGCGGGGCACGCCGGAGGATGATGTCATTCACGCTGAGCGTTTTGGAATAATTTCGGATAATTTATAGCCAAGCCGCATAATGACGCTGTGTCGACTTCAGCTGAGGGGAATTGAATTAACAGTGTGCTGAATAGCTCTCCTCACATTCCCACATGAATAAACCAACTGGATTACAGCAACACTGGGTGTCAGGATAATAAATTCACGCTATAATCACCGTCTGACACAATATGACTTTTGAGAACTTGCCATTTTATAGGATAATGACATTTAATGTCATAAAACACTGCAATACCAGATTAATGTATAATTAGTTATTTGTAGGAAAATTCTAGAATGTTGTCTACTTTAGTCACAACCACATCACTTATAAAGCAAATATAAGGAAAGGATAATATTTCCAGTTTAGTTCTGAATTACTATCATTTGTTGCTAGGAATTTGGTAATAAGGATACCTAAAGACTTTTCCATTGTTTTAGCTAATAAGGCTATTTTTCTAGCACACTTGTTTATCCATAGAAAAATATCATTACTTCCAAAACTTCTTGGCAAACAAACTTTGATTACACTCAGGATCGGTCAATAAACCAACCTAAGTTCATTATGCCATATTAGAAAACATTAAAAAGCATCCAAACTTGCTGCAACAATGAACAGGTACACCAACATTTGTTGAATTCCATTTCTATACGCGCCATAATTGAATGGTTTTTAACATTTACAATTACGACATTTAACAGACACCCTTTTCCAGAGAGACTTACGAAGTGCTTGTCAATGGGACGCAGACTAGGAATAGCAGCCTTCTAAAACTCTATTAGAAGTGAAAACATTTTTAAATATTCCTATAATCTTCAGCTTAAATCTGTAGTGTTTGTTAGCTGGTTTGCTTACCAACAGCAGATGAATAGGCGTTCCGATCAATTTTTTTCTCCAGAATTCTGGAATATTTTAGACTCTTACCTGCAGTGTAACTTCCCCTACGACAAATATGAAACCAAGGACCAATCGAAGCACCGAACCCGATGACACAATTAGCGCGAACCACCTCATGGAAAATTCTGAAACAAGTCAGATGGACAGTACAGCAAGAAGAGAAACTTATTGAGTTATGAAGAGAAAAGAAGTGATTGTCTGACATTTTTATTATAAGGCGTGGCATGAACGAAGTTACCGCTACAGATTGGTTTTGTTTGATGCTAGCTAAAATTAGCAATATAGAATGTGAGTCTAAATGTGTCACAGATTGATGATTCTGAGTCTTTTTCTTGTCTGCATCATTTTTTACTGTTGTACAGTCTGATATTATGACAACTGAGATCCGACAGTGTGACATGGGGATCAGTCTGACAAGCGACAATAGCAAAGGACTATAAAAATAGAACAATGTGAGCCTGGCATTAGTTGATCTGACATCAAGTGGAAGTTTATTCCACCACCTAGGTGCCAAAACAAAGAAGCATGTAGAAGCGTGTCTTCCTTGTACCCTGGGAAATGGTGGAACAAGTCAACAGTGTTTGAGAATCAGGGTATTAAATAAGTATCTATTTACAGAAACTTTAGACAATGTAGTGAAATAAATTTCAATGATTTTGAATGTAAAAATGTGTATTTGTGTGAAGTAGAAGTAGGTTTGCTCTAGTGTCTTCACTTACTAGCCGAGTTGTCTGAAGCTAGAAACTCCTCCTGAGTCCCCACTGTGCACTCCTCAGGATCTAGGAGTGGTTTCCAAATATAAACAACTCTTTCCGGGGTGGTGAAAATCTTGGATAATTGTCCACACTATATTTAAGTGTACAAGAGGTAGTGATTTTTATACAGCAAACTGATTAATGTGATTAAATAGATAACTGCTTGGTCATGCGAAAAACTTAAAATAAAACACAATAAGCATGAAACCGTAGACTGTATTGGGCACATATTGCAATCTCATGACCTGTTGGTGTCATTGATATATTAAATTGTGCCTTCAGTATAGACAAAAATAGAATAATTCCTTTCTTTCACTGATTCACTTTTGTGTTTTTGAGCCTGGGCTTTATGTTTTCTGGCAACATTGGTTGATATAAAATTGATATATAACTAACTATACAATAAACAGTCCCTTGCAAAACTATTAAGACCACTGACCAATTATCCCATATTACTGATTTGCAAATGGTGCATTGGAATCTCATTCTGTTCAGTATATTATTTGAAAACATTGGAACTCCGAATGAATTATCGTGTGCTGACATTGTTAGGAAATGTTTTTGTGGAAAAAAAAAACTTACATAAACAATCAATGCCCATTTATGGGAATGTCTGTCAACGAGTTTATATCCAATCAGAATTCATCCATTCAGCACTAGTCAGAGATATTTAAGTTCAAATACAGGTAGTCCTCTACTTGCGATGGATACGACCCCATCATAAGTCCAAAATATCGTAAGTTAAAGATGGTTCTATGACTGTGACGGTCTTTCCTGCTTCATGCTGATTTATAATTTAAATTGTCTGCTCTGAATTGATGGCTTTCCTCTTCTTTTTTTTTACTACAACCAGGAGACATACTTGGGCTTGGAAGACATGCTTTTATCACTAAAATTGCTGTTTAAAAACATTTGGAACAGAAAAAAATACACACTGAGACAACTATACTCCGTCGACTGCTAGCAAAGGTGGAGCATCTTACAGGGCGAGAGATTCGCTCATCGTACGCTGCTGCCTGTTGCGTGAAATCTTATGTTTTTGTACAATTTTGTCGTATCGCTCTCATCATCGTAAGATCGAAAAATCTTAAGTCAAACCATCATAACTCGGGGAGCATCTGTATATTCATTTGAATTCAATAACTGTTTATTCTTTTTATAATTGCTGACAGAGGAGAAAAAAAATTTGGTTGCAGTTACACTTACATTTACAAAATATGGAGAACTTTTTAAGAAAAGCTGGCCATTCTGAGGAAAGGTTTGGCCGAACCAGTTCAAAACAGTTGTTATGCTTTTTCATGAACCATTTATGATTTTGCATTTTCTTTCTTGTAGAATTTGCACAAAAACACACAATTTGCCTTCATTTTAATTTAACAAAAAACTGTAATGCACAAAAAAAAATGCTCATACTATGAGGTTAATATTGATGTTTCCGCTAGAGATGATGTGTGCGGGCAGTGCAGCTGTGACAGTGCAGTGAAAGGAGACTTGTTGAATTTTCATTGGGTTTCTTTCTATAGTAATAACATTCATTCTCACTGTATGAGACTCCTGTCTGTGATGCAGCTCTGTTATACTGCTATACTTTCTGCATAATATTGATTTCTATAGCCTTGGTGTCATCATGATGGTATTAAGAGGTAGATTGATTCAGGCAGGACACCACTGAAAGCATAGGTGTGAAATGCACAACCCACCACTGGTAAATATGGTAAATATGAATCCTATACATGATGGAGACGAATTTTGCTACAGTACTTGATCAAAAGGACAGAATTGATGATAGAATTTATATACATGGTTTACACCTTTTCTGTCAGGACAAAATATTTGTTATTATATATTGATTATATTATAATAATGCATTACTACCAGGCGGATTTGTAACACAAAACACCTTTATTGGATATTTAAAAAAAGACTTTACATCTACATTTCTGTAAACTGTAAAAATGCAATGTAATGTTTGCAATGAAGAAAAACACGAGGTTTAGATGTGTGCAGTCTCACCTCAGGAGAACGTGGAGTGTTTGGAGAGGAGCTTTCAGCGGTCTAACTGACATCAGCAGGAGGATAGACATACTGCAGAGTGACGGAATGATGAGACGCTGAGCTTCACACACTCACAAACATATCATCATCAGCTCTATGAACTCTCACTCACACACACACACACACACACACACACACACACACACACACACACACACACACACACACACACACACACTCAGCAATGACACAACCTCTATAACACGCTGCGCACGGCTGGTGAACTCAAATCCAGCTGTGTATACCGCCTGCAGAATTGTTCTGGATGACATACACAGACACCACAGAGAGACACTATACATACACACACACACACACACACACACACACACACACACACACACACACACACACACACACACACACACACACACAAAACACATAGTGCATCCTGTGAAACCCTGAATTACTCCAGCATTGGGGAAAAAAGCATGGGACTGAATTGCTTCCTGAAGATAAGAGGCAGTGTTCTGTGTTTCTTAATATTTCACACTTTATATATAATATTTTAAATAATATAAAATGCTTAAATGAGCTTAAATTGATCGTAAAATGTCCTGGTCATTTGCAAAAGTTAGTTAAAAGGTTAATATTTTTTGCACTCGCTTGTGTGTCCATATTGAAAAATGTCAATTGCCAAGTACGCTCATGGTACAGATGATTTACTATGCAACAAACAAGGTTCATGGAATCTCACACAGAGCTCAAAATGAATGGTGGAATGATCACCAACAGGGTCTTCCAGTAACACGGCTTCCAGTAAAGGTAGTTGTGTGGTAAACATTCTGAGCTTGTGTGAGAGAACAGAACTCTCCCATACCAGCAGGTGGCAGTGATCTGTATTCAACATCCAAACAGGGAAACTGGAAGAGCTAGAACTGTGATAACACCGGGTAAAGCAAGCAGTATTTGGACCTGCCGCGATCATTGCTGATGGGGTCGTGTGGATTTTTATCACAGTTCAGCCAGAGTTCAGCTTTCACTATTCAGTTTGCTCTCAAATTCAACTTTTTATGTAGTAAGCCGTAGTGTGTAAAAGAAAAGGTGTTATTATAAATATGAGATATAAAAATATACTAAAATATATTTGGTTCAGAAACAAACCCAATGGAAATAGGAACCAAAAATGGTCAGAGACGATTGTTTGTGCAGTCATTGTTTAGCTCTGGTGGAAGCCCGTGCCAGCTTCAGATCTGACTCAGTGCACGAAATTAAATTCAGTTCTGGTGCGGAGGGTCGAGGTTATGATGCACTCATAACGCTCGAGGTAATTATTAGTCAGCGAGGCTGCTCCGGGTCAAACACACTCACTGAGTGGAGCAATCAAGCCGCCCACCCAATTACAGGAGAGCATGATGGACTTCGTGTCACACAGGGCTTTCCAGCGTATTCAGACAAATGCTTTTTTTTTCATGTTCACATCCAGTGCACACCTGCAGCTGAACCATAAAAGCTGTTGTGAAGACCGTCTGAGTCCAAACAGAGATAGAGAACAGATTATAGGGGTCAGAAAACAGTTGGAAAAACATGCAATGCGAAAAAAAAAAAAGCTCAACCGGAGAAAAAGTACAGCAGTGTTAGTTTTGCAGGAAAACATGCTGGTTAGAGAACGAATGGCTAGAAAACACAAGCAGTAAAACAAAGCTTGTTGGAGCGAGTGCTCAAAGCAACGCTAATTAACGAACATAATTATCAATTCAAAGTTGATTTGATTTCGATATGATTAGATTAGCATTTTTTTTCATTGCACAGGAAAACTGTATACTTCAACACCAAAATGCAGTTTAGTATCTATAATCCTGAATTAAAAAAAGAGCCAAGTATAAATGTAGGGAATAGAAAGATCAGTGTCAGAAACCATACGAATGTATTTGGATTGAAATGCACATATGTGAGTATTGTGCAAAAAAACCCTAAAATCTGGTCCAAATGTCAAGATTAGAAAATCTACTGTCATATGTACAAAAAAGTTTGTTACAATAACATATAATAAAATGCTGTGTGCAATGATAAATATATATAATATAATAAAATGCAACGTGTTGATGTCCAAATTCTAGTCCACCATTTTGATGTTCAAGCTCCAATCCTATGTGTTGATGTCCAAGCTCTAGTCCAATGTGCTGATGGTTAAGCTTAAATCTTTTGAGTTGAAGTCCAAACTGTAGTCCAACGTATTGATGTTCAAGCTCCAATCCTATGTGTTGATGTCCAAGATCTAGTCCAATGTGTTGATGTCCAAGCTCTAGTCATATGAGATGACATCCAAGCTCTAGTCCTATGTGTTTAAGTCAAAGATCTAGTGCTATGTGTTGAAGTCCAAGCTCTAGTCAAAGGTGATGACATTCAAGCTCTAGTGAAAATTTATGATGTCCAATCTATAGACCTCTGTGTTGATGTCCAAGTTCTAGTACTCTGTGTTGATGTGCAACCTCTAGTCATGTGTGTTGATGTCCAAGCTCAAGTTCAATATATTGACAGTCAAGCTTTAGTAATTTTAAGTCAAAGATCTAGTGCTATGTGTTGCCGTACAAGCTCTAGTCCTACATGTTGATGTAAAAGCTCAAGTCATATGAGCTGACATCCATGGTCTAGTCCTATGTTTTGACATCCAAGCTCTAGTCCAATGTGTTGATGTCCAACTTTAGTCTTGTGAGTTCAAGTCCAAGCTTTAGTGCTATGTGTTGAAGTCCAAGCTGTAGTACTATGAGTTGTCCCAGAAGATTCTAAGCTTCACTGGAGCACCGCTTGTAGCTTCGCAAACTACGTTCCTAAAACAGCTTATCAACAACTGGACTTTTTGAAACGTGACACACTCCAGCATTTTCAGGCCGTGTATCCACGCAATAGTGTTGTGTTCATTGTTTTATCGTCTGAGTCCAACATGAGACACATTATAATAAAGGGAGACATAAATAGCGTCTGCAGCGCCTGTTAGCATGAAGGTCAGAGGCTAAAAGCAGCCTCGCAGCCACTGGGCTTTCATGTGTGAAACCGAATTGTACTTTGAATTTCTCGTCTCACCTCGACCTCTGACCTCTTCTACATCACAAAGACATTAATGTGTCTGATTCATAGAGTTGATTTATGGATTAGGCCACAAATATCCTTGTCTGGTAGCCTCAAAGTCAAGTAACAGCAGTATTCTGAAGGTCCTTATTGCAAAACAGATGTAGCCAGCTGGCAGTCTTTCCACAAAACTGAAAACATGCGATTATTGTGTTGGGATATCGGTGAACATTTTTCATCCATATGTGAGAGCTGACAGAGTCAAAAAAAACTAATTATGCTACCTTCATCTGAATTAGGCTAGTAGGTGCTAGCTGCTAGCTGATTGCTAAAGAGTCACACCTGAATGTGTGAACCATGTGGTTTTTAAATACATTACATGTTTACATGTAGATTAATTACATATATATGCATGTGCTTTTTTTTTCACAATTAATTTTTTTTCATGTTATTTTTTTCCACATTTGTTTTCATATATAGTTTTAATTCAGAGTGATTTTTGCATGAAATTATATTTGATTGATTTTCCACAAATTGTTTACATTGACATTGTGCTTTTTCTTTTTTCAAAATGAGTCATTTTTTCCTTGTTATTTGATTTAAAAGTAAATTATTTTCAAACATGATTCCACATATAATTAACTTATATATATATATATATATATATATATATTACTTTATACATTACATTACATTAGTACATTATATACACAAATATACATATATTTAGAATTAAATAAAATACTGCATTTAAAAAAAAAAATGAAAAAATGAAAAATCAATTACAAATATATGTTTAAAAAATTTTCCTTTGCCAAATTGAAACTCAGAAATAATGCATATTAAAATCTTTATTTTTAAATATAACTTTTCCAAACATCCCATTTATTGTCAGATTATTTTTTCTATTTTTATTTCTATTTAATTATTTTCAATTAAATTATATTTCATCCCATTTATTTTCCATACAGGAACATTGGACAGAAATCACCATCATCAATCGCTTTTACATTTAATGTCTGTTCTTTTTTCCCCACATTCACTTTTATACTTTGTTTATAGACTTTATACACACATCATTTATTTTTTCAAAATTGATTTATTTCTAGATGTAACTTTTCTGATATTCTTCATTTCCCAAATATAAATCATTTATTTTTCATTACATTTCTCATATAAAGCATTTTTTTCTGCTTATTCACACCTAGGTTTCATTTAAAAAAATACCCCATGCACAATTCATATTCATTTTTACACATGATTTATGTATATTACACACTAATTGTTCCACAGTCAGTTCCACAGAATTGTTCCACGTCATGTGTTTTTCCATAAATTCAATGAACAATAACATTATTACTTACATAATCACTTTATTATGGGTGAAAGACAAGACTCATAATAAGACATATAAGGGACATATAAGGGAGGCAGGACAGGTGGGGCTTAGTGGTTAAAGTTAACTTAATGACTAGCTTAGATAAACTATATGGGCATAGGTTTATGGACACCTGACCATAAGTTTGGTTTATGCTTTTTTTCCACATTTAGTGTCCAATCACTGTTATAATGACCTCCATTCTTCTGGGAAGATGTTCCTCTAGATTTGTTGAGATTTGTGCTCACTCCGCCACAGGGGTGTCAGGTACCGATTTAGGTGATGTAAGGAGACCTGGAGTGCAGTCAACATTCCAATTCATCTCAAAGGTGTTCAATGGGGTTAGGGTTCAGAGCTCTGTAGCAGGATCTTCCACTCCAAACCATAAAGCATGTGTTTACGGAGTTAGTTTTGTGCACAGGGGAATTGTCATGCTGGAACAGGTTTTAGTTCAAGTGAAGAGAAAATGGAAAGTTACGTGTCCCAATAGGTTTTTCTACAGTTAGTTTACGCTTCAATGTGCTGTATGTTATATCCCTGCTACTTCTAGTCTATGAAATCTTAAATAAATAAGCCTTAATGGAGTTTTGGTTGAGAACGAGAACGCTCCTCAGCATCATTATTCCTGCACATGCTACTGACCTTGTCACATTTTTACAGCTTCATATGCGTTTCCCAGAAACTCCTGAAAGCTCGTTTTTGTGTGAAAGACAGACCACTGTTTTTTTTTTTCCACTCTCTGAATGCTAGAAAGTGAGAAATGACAGCAGTTGAAGCAGCAGGTGACAGTTTAGATAGATTCTAATTGGTTATTGATGTCCCACCTGCCACAGGAGACCAAATAAAGTAATGTGTCCCACCATTGTGAATCTATAAACACCGGATAGGGTATTTTTATTTGTATTTTTTGTATCTATCTTCAGCATTGACTTGGACAAGTAACTCGATCTGTTGTTTCACCAAATGTATGTGTGTAAGAGAGAGAGAGAGAGAGAGAGAGAGAGAGAGAGAGAGAGAGAGAGAGAGAGAGGGAGAGAGAGAGAGAGAGATAGAGAGAGAGAGAGGGAGAGGTATAGTCTGGGTAAGTGCCTTGTTTTTTCCACTGCTCAGGGTTTATCTGTAATCTTGACTGATTACGCAGGCGTCATCTTTCTGCAATAACACACGACGGGACATCAGTAACCACACACATACACCAACATGTTGCACTGTTCCCATCAGTTTCTCTAAATAATATGAAGGCTCTTGTTTGAAATAAAAAAAAGGACAAACATTCAGATCATTTAAAAAAAAAGAGAGAGACAAGTTGAAATTAAATGAAAAATGTGCACTTCCTGATAACAACAAAACCATTCCATATACTATTATAAATTACTTTATAGTTTAATGACAACATTAATACAATAGAAAGAAAAAGAAAGAGATGCACCCCACATAAATCATGTGATACAACTCATAGATTGAAAATCCAAATAGATAGATAGATAGATAGATAGATAGATAGATAGATAGATAGATAGATAGATAGATAGATAGATAGATCGATCGATCGATCGATCGATAGATAGACAGACAGACATAATAATGAATAGATAGATCCAGACAGACAGACAGACAGACAGACAGACAGACAGACAGACAGACAGACAGACAGATAGAAAAATAGATAGATAGATAGATAGATAGATAGATAGATAGATAGATAGATAGATAGATAGATAGATAGATAGATAGATAGATAGATAGATAGACATAAGAATGAAGACAGACAGACAGACAGACAGACAGACATATAGATAGATAGATAGATAGATAGATAGATAGATAGATAGATAGATAGATAGATAGATAGATAGATAGATAGATAGACATAAGAATGAATAGAGACAGACAGACAGACAGACAGACAGACAGACAGACAGACAGACAGATAGATAGATAGATAGATAGATAGATAGATAGATAGATAGATAGATAGATAGATAGATAGATAGATAGATACTGGTACAGACAGACATAAGAAAAATAGATACAGACAAATAGATTAATAGAGACACACAGATAAAGACAATGATAGATAAGTACAGATAGATGGATGGATGGATAGATAGATAGATAGATAGATAGATAGATAGATAGATAGATAGATAGATAGATAGATAGATAGATAGATAGATAGATAGATAGATAGATAGATAGATAGATGTATCATAATATTTACACCATTCACAAGCAATCCAAATACATACGTGTACTTATATTTAAATTGTTATAGCTTTGTCAAAAGTAATAATAAAACACTTTCCGAGAAATTGACAAAAAATCTGTGAAAAGCAAAAAAAATGTTGTGTAATAATTGTTACTATGTGCAGATTTCATGCAGTTGTTACTCAGTGCTGTGTATTGTGTGTGTTCAGGAAAACAATGAGGTCGGATCGTTCAGATTTATATTACTATTAGGATTGTGATGCTCTTGATGATCTTTATGTGTAGAAATGTATAAATAGAAAAAGATGGGCACAGATTATAAGGATCTGTTATGTTTTTTTTTCTTTTGAACTCCCAGGAGGCAGAGCACTTCTTTCAGATTCAATTGCTTCTGTATCTGTTTTCCGACTGCGTTTATGAAATCTGGCAACCTGCATAAAAAGGGACAAAGCGCAGAAAGTGAACTAGGTTTCTCCCCCCCATGGCCATGCATTATGCAAACGACCCGTTGTGTTCCCTGTGCACCGTGTGATTGCTACGAGGGTGCGTGCACGTCTTTGACTAATTTCCACTACAATAATCCTCTCACTTTGTGCTCGCCGTAATTACAATCATCTGCCACATAATTACAATTTTAAAACATTGTATCGAGGAGCGTCATTCTGACAAGGGAATAATTGGTGGGAAGGAAATGGGGACATGTGTGTGGATTCGTGGCATGGAGAGATGTGATGAGAGGAGAATGGGCAGCCACTTTTGGGTTTGCATAACAAACACTGAAACCTACCGTTCAGTATAAAACACCAACTCTCGCAGCCTCCAGAACGTTCAGCAAAAAAAATGTGGTGCATTTGATCTGTGAGACAAGTGTATGCTTCGAAATCTGCTTGCTGTGTCTCAACAGATTCCTGATGCTAATAGGATCTGTATGCTAAGAAATCATTTGTACTAACGAGCTCTGAATGGGCTCTGAATGTTGCATCATTTTGTGAGCAAAAAAACCCCCAAAGACACTTGGATTAAATAATCGAATGCAAAAAATGTCATTATTTTGCTTAGTTGGAAAGCAGCACCTACCTTAAAAGTAGACTTTTCTTTGTAGTGAATAATAATTATATTTTGTACTTAAATGCATTTTCTTTTATAGTGTTATACCGGCGCAGCGAGAGTAACTGTTATCATTAGTGCTATAAAGCTATAAAGTTGTATTACATAAATCACAATCCAAAATTGAATTGGGGTTTTCATGCACAACAGTCTTTTAGTAAAACAATGTTTGATAGATGAGTTCACATGAAGAAAGCTTTGTCAGGTTTCTGAGGCTATATTGGGACCATCAAAGACCAGCAAAAAGTGTTTCAAATATCCCCAGTGGTCCGGTTTTGGGCTGGTATGAGCAGAGATTTACATGCTAAGATTTACCGAGATCACACCTTCTTCTCTAGGATTAACACAAACAGAATGGACACATGAATTCTACATGTCTTTCCAATGGACTTTTTTCAAATTCAGTATTTATTCTGTACGAGGTGGTATCAAAAAATTTCAAGACGACATCTGTTGACAAGAAAGTACTTTATTTATCTAAATTTACAAACTATCACCTTTAAAATAGTCCTCTTGTACAGCAACACAGCGAACCCAGCGCATCTGCCACTTCTGGAATTTGTCTTCTTTTCGAAGCATGTCAAACATCATCTACGATTCGCATTGAATCTCCAAAATTGTGTCAAATTAATGAGCTTTGTGCTGGATCTACATCTTCGAAAAGAAGACGGATTCCGCAGAATCCAAATGTGGCGAGTACGGTGTATATCGTGTGGATTGTTCTCCGACGATCATCATGCATAAGTTGCTGAATGGTTTTGACATTTTTGGGGGTTGAGATCGTTGAAGGTCTTCCTGTTCTCTCATCGTCTTGTGATGTTCTCCTGCTTTTGAATCGCTCGTGCCCCTCAAAACACCTCGAACGACTCAGTGCAGCATTACGTGTGTCGAACATACGTCATGTCATACGTCTCTGTGGCAGATTTGCCCAGTTTCACGCAGAATTTTACATTTGCTCTTTGTTCTAACTTGCTGTCCCTAATGAAATTGCAGACGAGGTAACGCACGTGGTCAGAACAGCACCAGCTAGCATTAGTCTCGAAAATGTTTTGAGACCACCTTGTATATTGTATAACATTTATACACATACTAAAGTGCTGATTGTGAAATATAAAGCAGAACTATGTTAACAGTGATTACAAAATGTAAAGGATATGGAAATACTCCTCAATATTATATATTCAAGTCACATTGAAAAATCTTGTGCTCTTCCATTACGTCTAAAAAAAAATGCTGTTCTGGTTGAGGTCTGTTCAATAAAATTATATAAACACCTTCCACGCACTTCCAGTCATGTTGAAGGCTTGGGTTGTGACAGCTTTAAATGTTCCACTCATGAACTAGAAGACCTAAACAAGCCTGTTCCAGCATGACAATGGTTTACATGGGTTGGAGTGGAAGATCTTGAGTGGCCTGCCATGGAGCTCTGACCTAAACCCCATTAAACAAATTTGGGATGAATTAGAATGCTGAGTGGCTGCACCCCTGGCCTCCTCAATCTTTATCTATACTTTACTAACACCCTTGTGCTTAAATTAGCATAAAAATCTCTACAAGTACATTCCAAAATCTAGTGGAACATCTTTCCAGAAGACTGGAGATATTATATAGGCAAATGCAGACTAAATGTGGAATGGGATTCTCAGAAAGCACATACGAATCTAATGGACAAGGTGTCCACAAACTTTTGTCTATATATTGTGTCAAATGATAATCTAAAAATCATACATTGGAAAGTTCCATATCAATGTACTGTTCCATATGAATTTTTCTTCAATTTATCATTCACTATGCTAATCCCGGTTACTATCTCACGCTTAGTGCTTAGCGATTAGTGACATAAGCGCTGTCTTCTGTGTTCTTCAGCAGTACAAATGATTTTTTTCCCTGTCTCATTTGTTCTACAGCACCTGTTTGTTTTGTACGAACGTGGGCAGCCGTGTGAACAGATGTTACTCGTAAATTACAGCAACACCCCGAATTGCAGATGGTGTTTACGGATTTAAGGTCAGCACCTCGGTTTCTGTCTGTTTTGCCTTTAATTCAAAGAAAGAAAAGCACTTCAAGGAAAAAAGAAAAGCGTTCAAAATGACGGGAATGTGCATGTTTAGAGCAGGTGGATGGTGTAGAACGTTAGCCAGAGAGAAATGATTTAACACTGCAGGATTTGGAGCTTATATTTCAGCTTGAATTAGTTGACAAGTTGTTAATTGGCATGATTTGGTGACATTTGACACAAATATTACCATTTCTTAAATTTTTTTGTTTGGATCGGCTTGGTTATTGCTCTGTGGCAAATAAAGGAGAACGGAATAAATTGTCATTCGTCAAATTAAACTCAGAGTTAACATGCTAACAGGCCGACTTTAGCAAAAAGCTCCAAAGAAAAAGAGCTATTTTGTACTGAAATTTGATTTTAAACTTCTTTTTCCCAACACGCTGCTTTGTTTCACTTTGAAACAACAACTGCTTTTGACAAGACCCACAATGGTGTTCAACTACCTGCTAATAGTGTTGTCAAGAGCAATTCATTTCTACCCAAGGACAGCGATACAGTGCTTCAGTCCTTGAAACTCTCCACACTCCATCTAAGCATCTGTACTCTCTGTTCAAACAGTTCAGCATGCAGAGCTTTAACTTTCCAATTTGTTACAGCAGACTATAAGCAGGTTTTAAGCAAATAAATTACATAACATGTCAGACAGACATTTTATTTAGTCTACAGCTACAGAGTTTTCACTGATAACAACTGAATCACTTCACAAATAGTCTAATCTGGGAAGCTAATATAGCTAGCTAATAGCTGCAAAGTAAATGAACTAGCAAACTAAAGATACTTTGAATAAAGTCTAAACTTGTCGGTGACGTCTGAATATGTGACTTGCTGCTTTATAAAGCAAATGATGAAGTTCAAATTCTTTAAATCAATTTTTTCTAATATTGAAATGCTATAATATTCCTCTGCAGTCCTCTTCTAGCTAATTATAAAGCAAGCTAGTTAACAGATATGTAGCCTAATGGAAACAACACTTTGGTTCCACTACATGCTACTCCCTTAATGTAGACACTCGTGCTACATTCTAGTTGGGAGGAATCAACTAGGGAACATTCTCAACATAAGAGGAAGGAAGAGTTGGTGACAGCTCTTCTGCAACAGCGTGAGCTCCTGCAGTGATGCTGCACACACAGCTGCTGGGGACAATCATACAGGATTTACTCCAATCCTGAAAGCCCCCGAGCTACAGCAGCTAACTCGTGCCAAGACATCTAAGCAAATCTGACAGCACAGAGCTGCTGGGTTTGGACTCGGATGCGCTTGATGTGAATATAGCAGCTGATATTTCATAAAATAACAACTGTTCTTGTTAGTTGTGTGAAGACATGACCATATTTCATGGGACTGGAAGGTACAATATCCATTCTTTCTAAAGGCCAAACCTCCTTCACTAGGAACGACAGATACCAAGGAACCTTCACTGACACTGACAGAAGCTAAAAGATCTCTTCTACTAGAATGTAAATAACCACACCTATTTCTTTGGGATCGACAGAAACGGATGTCATGCCTCCTTTGGGACTGAGGCAACATCTTTGTTACAAGGAGGCAGAGAAGCCACACCTCCTTTACCGGTACTGACGGACACAGAGGCCACACATCCTTTACTGAAACAAACATTAAGGCCATGCCTTGTTTACCAGCACCAAAAAAGGAATTCCTTCCCTGAAACTAACAGGTACAGAGGCTACACTTCTCAGGGAATGTAATAGCAACAGAGGCCATGCCTCTTTCACAGGCACAGAGGCCACATTTCCTATATTTGGAGTCACAATAGGAACACATTGTTCACTGACAATAACAGGTTCCTAGGTCATACAAGGTAGTGTCAAAAAGTTTTGAGACTAGTTTTTTGTAACATATGAACAGACAGCAGCACAAGGTATAGTCACAGGGACCACCAACCTTCATAAGTCAGTGTGCCAAACGACGTTGTCCTGAGTACAGTCAATAGTGAGTTCTACTGCCATATTTTAAGGCATTTGTTGAAAGCGACTGCATCTGTGGCGGGCAGAAAACTGGATGCTCGATGACGACAAAACACCCTAGTACTGAGCACTCCTTACACGTGAGTTTCTCACCGTAAACAACATGATCTCACTTCTGGGATTGAGGGCATGCCTCCTTCATTCGAATTCACAAGCATAAAAACCACACCTCTTTTACTTGGAATCACATCTGTGTCAGCAGGATTGACTGCTACACGTCCTTTAAAGAAACAAATAGGTACAGAGACCACACCTCATTTACAAGGATATAAAAAGTCCACAGCTCAGTGGTTGAGGCTCTGGACCACTGATCAGAAGGTTGTGGGTTCAAGCCCCTGTATTGCCAAGCTGCCACTTTTGGGGCCCTTGAGCAAGACCCTTAACCTTCAGTGCTCCAGGGCTGCTGTATCATGGCTGACCCTGCCCTCTGATTTAGTACAGTGTGTAGCAAGTACATAAAAAAGCCCCTTCTTTGACTAGGATGGAAAAACAAAGATGCCACATCCCTTTAGCACTGAGAGGTGCAAAAAGGCTAAGCTTTATTTACTTGATGTAACCGGTACAAGGCCCTGCCTCTTTTAATAGGACTGGCAAAACCACTGAGCCTTCACTGGCACGGACAGACTGAGCTTCCTTGAATGGCAGTAACGGGGTAAAAATCATGCCTCCCTTATAAGGAAAATTCTGGAAATCCATGAAAGCTAATACTGTATCTTTAGTATGAGACTGTTTGTAAGATGAACATTTTATAGAAAAATTGGCTATGCATACTAGGGTACAAGGAATGCTAGCCACTATACAGTGTTTTTATAGAGACATTTTTAGCAGAAAGATAGTCTTTCCTTAGCAATGTTCCATGTGATGTTAAAACTCATTTAAAATAATACGTTTTTCAAGACAATGCACCGGTGTCCTGCAGTGAGCTTAACTGATGCTAATCATGCTAATGTTATATTAGTAATTCAGCAGACATAGATAAGGAGCCCTAGTTTGCTGCATTTTCTCCCGAAACTGAACGTTATTTAATTCAGTAGTCGATTCAAAAACAAGCAAACACATGCACACAAGGCCTTCTAAAATCATGCTAACGCGCTACATCGAAACGTGGATAAAACGCCTAGAACATTTCCTCACATGATTGCCAATACAAAATGACAATAAAACGCAAGCATTGCTTGTCAATAAGGACATTATCCATTCCTGCACGTCTTATCTACTCAGTGATTTCAGATTTATGAATACAGACAGACAGACAGCTTAATAGCAGACGACGCCATCAAAAATGGATGGATTTGTGTAGGAACTCAGGCGTAGCGCCCCAAAAGACGTATTCCGAAGGACTGAAATAACATTAGCACCGACATTAGCATCAGTTAAGCTCACTACAGGGCGCATTAGCGCTTGAGAACTGAAATATCTGGAGGCAAACGCATTTCTGCAAGTGATGTTTATTGCCTTTTGAAACAACAAAAAAAGTCATACAAGGTTTGAAGAGGAGACGCAGCACATCTCAGCGGGGTCGTGATGCACAACATGTCTGAAACAAATCTGGAGTAAAGAAACATGAAAGTACTTCCTATATACAAGATACAGGCACAAGTCCATTTCTCATCCAGGATTGTCACAGTAGCTCATTTATGTGCGAATTCTTCAGTTTAAAACTGCCAAAATGTGGCCTGCTGTAAAAAGTCTTCAAACCATTAGACTTCTAATGGTTTCTAATGAGATTTTATGAGTTGCTCATGGTCTGTAAATTATAATTTATGGGTTAATGGGTTTTACTGTAAGGTGAATAGATAGAGGTCATGATAGAGGTCTGACATTATTTTTGATTACATACTAACTATTAAACTAGATTTTGAAAATTTGGTTTAAACCATTTAGACAACTTGTTTTGAGGTATTTTACATATTGGACCCTATTAGTGATTGAATGTAAAGTATAATTTTTTTTGGTGTTTCCATTTTCACAACATTTACTGACAATCGCTTCTTGGACTGCAATAAAAGCCACAAATCCCCACAACCATCTCCGCAAATAGAGTGGAAATCCTTACCTAAAGAGTGAAGCTAATTATGGAAGCTAAATCTTGAACACAAAACCCACCAATATATATATATATATATATATATATATATATATATATAAATACATGTGTGTGGAAATTTTGAGTTTGCTCTATATGAAAAAACATTTACGAGTGAATGAATAAATTATGAATTGAAGCCCGCTGACTGTAAACCTTCCTGAGTTCCAGTCCTCAAAGGAGCCACAAACTGCAGCTAATTTAAAGGAGCAATTATCTCGTTATGCTACGATACATATGTCCTAAGGGTCTATGGGTTATGGGAGAGACGTTATTGATCTCTGGGAATTTCAGAGGAGTGATCATAATTTATGGATAAAGGTTGAAAATGGAAAAAAACGGAAGTTTTACATTTTTTAAACCAATGTATTAAGGTATGTGAAACAAATACTAATTATGTAAACTGGCCAGAAGAAACACTAAGTTTATTAGCTACATTACTTTGTGTATACAGAGGTATATATTTATTGTACTACATCTGTTCAATGTGTCAGCCCTCTATACTGTACGTTAATAGAAAGGAAACACCACCTGATTATTGCTGAGGTGATATTCAGATGGTGGACCATTTCAGCACAGTAATAGCACTGACATGATAATGCTACAGAACAGTTAGTGTTAGATATAAGATTTGGTCCACATACTTTGTTTTTCACCTGTCTCCAGTTTCCATCCATTAAAAAAAAATTAAAATGGTTCTTTTTTTGAAGGTATGCTGAATACCAAAATCGATTCTGAAATAAATACATAAATTCTATTATTTTTTTTAATTATATAAATTTATAATAAATAACATTGACTTTGTCCAATATATAATATATAAAATATATATTTTGTGACACACACAAAAATAATTGTATACAAACTTTTAGACACTTTTTTTTTTTTAACATTCTCATCATTTTTAAGTTTTTCCCATTCGGTCAGTTTTATCTTTTTTGCTGAACACAAACGGGTCAATAAGGTCATCTAGTTGTTGCATGTCATGTAAAATATAAAATTTTTTATTATATACATTCTACTACAAAAGCATTGGGCTGCAATTGAATTAACATACAAGTAAACTTTAGAAGGAACAGGAAAAGAATATGATTTGTACTGTACTTGCTTGAATCTGGACTGATGTCAAGAACAATATTAATATTGAATATAAAACCATCCCATTTGAACTATGTATCACACATAAATCGCACCATTTACCCCAAATCATCATGACAACCACAAAAACAATCAAGAAGTACCAAATGTTCCAAATGACCCTTTTAGAAGAAGGCGGGGCCAACTGTGTGACTTCCTGTTGAGCAAATCTGTATAATGTTTTAAGGACTAAAACATCTAATCGGTCTTTAATCCTAAATATAATTACTTAATCAGGTAACCTAAGCTTTAAGCTTTTTTTGTCTTTTTTTTATTATCATCATTTATGTTTATAAGCTGATCAGCAGCAATAATCTCACCATATAGGCCACTTTTGCCTCTCACAGATCATATAATATTATGATAATTGCCTGCAATTAACTGCCAGCTGAGAAAACACAGGCAAGAGTTATGTATGAGGCTGGTCCATAAAACTACGATTACTACGAACTAAGAAAACTTACACCAAATATTTCATGATGAACAAGACCCACCTTTCTCAGGATTTCCTAAAAAATGCTCAGATATGACCACCACCATTGAGAGCATGGGGACCTCATCACAGACTTCTTTAAGCAACCCATTAAAATGAGATATTCCTTATCAAATGGAAGGTCACAATAGGTTCACGACACCCCCGGAGATGATGATGAGTCTTAGATAATGACTTCGACCATCAAGTGGGCCAGCATCTACTTAGACATGCAGGCCACCCTGGTCTTATGTCCATAGCATGTGTACAGTAATATAAAAGACAGCACACTTGCTGAGAGACATTGGGACAACAGATCACCTGTAGGTTTAACTGTGGTCACAAGCTGTTAAGTAGATCTGATATTCACAGAGACCACATGAGGAAAGGTGAAGATGGCATGATGATGGAAGTGTAGAAATCTGGAAAGATTAGAAAATAGAAATAGGAAGAAAAATCCCTTGCAATGCACACTAGTAGATTTTAGCTGGAATTTCAGCATTTTACAAGGTGGTATAAAAAAGTACTTTGTTGATCTAAGTTTACACACTATTACCTTCAAACTAGTCCCCTTGCACAGCAATACAGCTCTCTCAGCGTTCCTGCCACTTCTGGAATGTGGCCTGGAAGTCTTCTTTTGTCTAGCACCTTCTGCAATTCGCACTGGATCTCCTCTAATGATGTCAAAACAGAGAACTTTGAGCTGGATCTTCATCTTCGGGAAGAGGGCGAAGTCCACAGGGGCCAAATCTGGCGAGTAGGGTTTGTGCGAAAGTAAAATCATGTGGATCGTTCAATCATCATGAACAAGTTGCCAAATGGTTAGACATTGCCAGGGGTTGAGTTTGCTGAAGATGTTCCTGATCTCTTGTCATCTTCGGCTGATGCTCTTCTGCTTTTGAAGCACACGTGTGCTCAAAACACCTCAAACAACTCTGTACTGTATGTCAAACGTATGTCATGTCAAAAGTCTCTGTGGCAGATTAGAATTTTATGTTTGCGGTTCGGTCAAAATGGCGCCAGTTACACCATTCGTCTCTTAACTTTTTGATACCAAAAGAACTGCTAAAGAACGGAATGAACGTATGAAGGTGGAGTAGTGATTTATGTATTAGTGTATTTGTGCAGTGCAGCTTCAAATATAGATAAATAAAGTTATGGTTTAAATATCTGTTAAATATTTACTCTTACCCATTCTTATATTTTACACCATACGTTTGTCTCATTTACCTAAATACCTCTAAAGAATATTTTTTTAAAGAATAAAGACCTTAAAAACACTTAAAGATAAACATTAAACATGAACTTTCCTTGGTAAAGGGTATAAAAAAAGTATACTTTGGTAGAGGTGGTGATTTACTTCCTGTCACATCCATAGCCTACACAATTTTTTGTCCAATTAAAAATAATTCACTTGAAATGAATATGTAATAAGTAAATGGCCATATTTTGGCTTTACATGCTAAAAAAAAAATGCTGTAAAGTATTATAGTATTAAGGTACTATAAAGTACCTTTGCAACAGTGCTAGACAGTTGAACAACCTGGTTCAAGCCAGAAAAAAATGTACAAGAATAGCTTTCCGGTTCTAACAACAAATAATTATATGCCGCACGTCATGAGTGATTAGTAAGCTGTCAATGTTTACTTGTTTTGATAAGGACACGTTTGTGTAAATAGTCATGCAAGAGTTTTTCCCGACACATGTGACACTTGTAGGTAATCCAGGAAAGAACAGGAAATGAAACTGTATTTGTCTAACAACTGTTGCATGCAATACTTAAAAACAGCATACTGACAAAGGTTATTTCTTGTTTTAAAATTCAGATTTGTCCCTAAAATTGGAAAGTACCTACAGGACCTTGTCAAACGATCTCAAGCATGTGGACCAGATTTGACCTCCATCAAGATATGAACTACAGGTAGCATCCGACTTGCGTTACAATGACACCTTTGTAACTTGAAAATATCGTAAGTCGGGACATGGAATAGCTTACAAAAGAATCTTAAAGAATGGTGATCAGTATGGGGTAGTATACCATAATTTGTTAATAATTTAACAAATGACTACATAATTTAGCAAAACAGAGCAATTTACACTTCCGTAATGTATAAACTTTACAATATATATGCACGTGGCAGTAGGCGTGTGGACGAATGCTGGTTCGTAAACAGACGAGTGCTGGTACGTGAGTGGAGGGCGGAGCCGGAAGCGCTCTGTTTCAGGGTCCTGGCGATGCTGATAAAAAGGAGAGAGATAAGAGTTCAAATTGGGCTTTGAAACGAGCAACAACTGAATTCTGATCAACCGCTGGTGAGAGAAAACCTCTCACAAAGGCGGGAGATGTGCCCATCCTGGCAGCGTCCCAACGTATTATACCACATATAGGTTACCATGTTTGCCTGCTACTCAAAAATATGTTTCGCTATCGTCATTGTGAGATTGATGTAACCATCGCAACTCGGGGACTCCCTGTATATCTAAACCATTCCATTAAATATGTAATGTCTGTAACGTTAATATGTAGATTAGTAGATGTTCTCACTATCTTTGTTCCTGATTGTGACAAGCTTATCAGCATAGTAACCTTCAAGACTCCACCATTTTCCACTGGGAACCTGGACTAAGCTGAAAGTCAGGTGGTCGAATCACGCATGATCTAGTAGAAGCGTATCTACTTGTCATTTCTCTAAAGCACAGATAGGCTTCACACCCAAATCACTGACTATCATCTCTAACTTAACAATAAAGCGATGCAATCCAGCAACACGGCAGGAGTGGATTACGCCCCTGCTGCCAGGTGTTTTACAGCTCTCAAGAGCTGACTAACTTTCCTCAAGCACACTTTATCACGCTTTCTGACTGCCCGAGATGAATTTGAAAGTCTCCTTTAATCCTCCATTAAATCTCTGGCACATATAGGTTCTGATATGGAATCGAGCCGCCTCGTGGAACCGCGCTCGAACCTAAAGCACGTGCAGGTGATCCGAGTTTGTATTCCAGACTTCATCTCGGTACGGCTCAACCATTTGTTTTTGTTCGGGTCAGAATCCTCTATAGGAGAAGCTAAGATTATTTCGAAGGCTTTATCCGAAAGTCTCACACTATGTGGGATTAGTGTGTGAGACAGTGCAGCAAAGAGAAAGGGATTGTGGGTAAATAAGACCTCAGACAGAGGATTAGGGTTGTGTTGCAATGGGCTTGACGTCGCATTCCACTGAACAAACTTGATTTCAACACCAGAGAGCAGGGGACAAGGGAAAATACTGCTGTGCTCATAGTTCTGCCAAGACAGTAAAGATGGTTTGCTTGATGACAATACAGTGAGGCAGATGGGTAATGTTACTCCACAGCTCCAGGGTCATTGGTACAAGCTAGAGTTTGGGTTTAAGTCTGAGCGGATAAATGTTTTCAATGAAATGCTAACTGGTTGTGTTCTCGTTTTTTTTTTTTAACTAAAAGGTAAATAAGTGGATTGAACCAACAAGTGAAGAGGAGCTCAGTGGTCAAGAGCTCAAATTCCGGCACCACAAATGTAAAATTCTGCACGAAACTGGGCAAATCTGCCACAGAGACGTTTGACATGACATACGTTTGATGTACCGCAATGCTGCAATCAGTCATTCGAGGTGTTTCGAGTGGCACGCGCACTTCAAGAGTGGAAAAACTTCCCCGAAAGAAAGCAAAAAATCAGGATGTCCTTCAACGAGCTCAACCCCCGAAAAATGTCTAAACCATATGACAACTTCTGAATGAATATTGTCAGAGAACAATCCACATGATTTCACTTTCACACCCACCCTACTTGCCAGATTTGTTCTCTGACGACTTCGCCCTCTTCCAGCTCAAAGGTTGCTGTTTCGACAATATTGTCGAGATCCAGCACAAATCAGCGAAGGTGCTTTACACACATTGAAAAGAAGACTTCCAGGACACATTCTAGAAGCAGCAGGAACGCCAGGAGCGCTTTATTGCTGTCCAAGGGGACTATTTTGAAGGTGATAGTGTGTAAATGTAGACAAATAAAGTACTTTCTTGTAAACAGAGCAATTCTTGAAACTTTTAATCCCACCTCTTACTACACAATAAGGCAATTAAGCATTTACACCTATAAACCAGCCACAGAAACTCTCAAATAATTTGTAATGGCTTTAATGGTTTGAGTGGAAACTGCCTTGGTACCATTTGGTCTCTCCTGAGAATTGCCTCATCGAGTTGCCTTCTGTTGGTGGCATCTTAAATCTGATTTCATTAAGAATCAATAGAACATCTTTTACAACTTGGACACCAGTTGGTTTCTACTGGACACCAACAGGAACCATTAGCGTGTCACTTCATTGGCATCCACATTCCAGTAGGTTTTTTTCAATGGTTTTATGGTTCAACAAAAATGTTTTATTGATTTACATAAAACAGGCAATGTAATAAAAAACATAGTGTAATATCTATTTTTTTTATATCACATCATATGCTTTTCTTATCTGACTATTTCTGAACATGTTTTACTTCCCATGAGCCAACATCAGAAAATTATGGTTGTAAAATGTTGTAGACTTGTAAACTATTTCACTCACAGGCTAATTCTTACTGCTGTAGTTTTACAAAACTACAACTTTACAATATTATACAACCATAATTTTCTGATGTTGGCTCATGGGAAGTAAAACATGGTCAGAAGTAGTCAGATAAAAAAAGCATATGATGTGATAATAGATGGAAACAAATGAGAAGTGCCAAGCCATTACATTTGGACTCTAAAATCAATTCTTTGTTGTTGTGAGGTGTTTGGAATTTGGCTCCAGCTTTGACATAATGCTCTTCAGTCCAAACATCTTCTCTGTGTCTGCGAAACTAGAATTTACAAAGTTACAAAATGTTAGAAATGAAAATGTTTGAATAAAGCTAGCTGGAAAACACAAAGTATAAACATATAGCATTTGAGGCAACAAATTTAGCAAAGAGGAGGAGACTACAAAGATCAAATTGGCATAGAGCTAGAACAACAAACTTATCATAGAGCCAGAAACTACATGGTATGGAGATGACATAGTGCTATGAACTACAATGCTAGATTTGTAATACAGAACCGTTTGCTATCACTGACCTAGAACAATGTACAAACCTAAATGCAATCATAGCCACTGATGATGTAATCAAACTAAAAATTATTTATTTTTTCAGACTTTGCTGCGAGATGTTTTTTTTTTTTTTTATAGAAACAGTGCTTTTTGTTTACCTTGTGAGGGGTAGTCATAGTTTTTACGGCAGCTTTGATGCCATGCTTTTTAGTCCAAACAACTTATCAGTGTCTGTGCAGCTAGAAACTACAATTGAGAAATGACAAAGTTGGAATACAGCTGGGTAAAAATAAAAAAAGTATAGACAAATTATTGTACTGTTGGTAACAAAGTCAGCATAGAGCTAAAGACTACAAAGATATAAGTTAGAATAGAGCTCGAACAACAAAGTACAAAAAGATAAAGCTAGCATTAAGCTTAAAAACAACAAAGTGCAAAGCTAGCTTAGAGCTAAAACAAGAAGCTAGAACTGTGACTGCAAAACAAGTTTTACAAAGTTACATAGTGTTAGAAATTACATTGTTTGAATAAAAATAAAGCAAAGTATAAACATGTAGCATTATAGGCAACAAATTTAACGAAGTGGAAGTGACTGCAAAGTTCAAAGTTAGCAAAGATCTAGAACAACAAAGTACACATATCATACAGCCAGAAACCACAGGGTATGAAGATAGCATAGCGCTATGAACTACAATTTGAGCAAAGTGTTTGAAATGACAATATATTACTGGCCTAGAGCAAAATACAAACCTAGCGTAGAGATGCTCAGATAAAGTAATCAAACTAAAATAGATTTATTTCAGACTTCACAGTGAGATGTTTGAATAGAACCAGTGCCTGTTTTAGCCAGTAAAGGGTATTCATAGGTTTTAGCATCAGCTTTGACGTCATGCTCTTCAACTGTGTCTCTGTGTTTGTATTCATACTAAAATAAAAGCCAGCATGTGCTTCACAGTGTTTATAGAAAGCTGGACTGAGGTGAGACAGTTTTGCTTCAAAACTCATGACTAAAAGCTCGTAAATAGAATGTGTGTTAAAAATAGAAGCCCCCAGTGTGTAATCTATTAACCAAACCACAGTTTCTATAAGCAGCGAAGTGCACTGAGCTAGTCTTCATTTTAAACGCTCTGTGTTTTTTTTAAAGCCTATTTGATGCTTCAAAAATTCACTCCTCGGTCATTTTCAGACACCAACAATCAGTAGCTAACAGACTGATATCTACAAAGTACAACATGTTTAGTAGATCTAGGGGTGGCAGTGAGCAACAAAGCCAAGAATCTACAAAGTGAATAAAAGAAAAGAAAAAGTTAAGAAGGAGTACAAAACAAACAAGGCTAGTTTACAGCTAAAAGCTCCTACACTATTGAAAACAACACAGCTAGAGCTAGAGCTAGCTCTATATACAAACCCGATTCCAAAAATGTTGGGACACTGTACAAATTGTAAATAAAAAAGGAATGCAATCATTTACAAATCTCATAAACTTATTCACAATAGAATATAGATAACATATCAAATGTTAAAAGTGAGACATTTTGAAATGTCATGCCAAATATTGGCTCATTTTGGATTTCATGAGATCTACACATTCCAAAAAAAAGATGCAATGAAATTTAAAATCAACTTATTCTTCCACATAATTGCATTCTGTTTTTATTTACAATTTGTACAGTGTCCCAACTTTTTTGGAATCGGGTTTGTATATATATATATATATATATATATATATATATATATATATATATATATATATATATATATATATATATATAGAGAGAGAGAGAGAGAGAGAGAGAGAGAGAGAGAGAGAGAGAGATACACACACAGCTAAAGTAGAAACAACAAAGTAAGCATTGAGATACTACAATGCTCGAATCTCTACACAGGTAGAAATTACAAGTACAGTATTAGCATTGAGCTAGAAATGAGTAAAAAGATATAACGAAGCTATAGAAAATATAAAGCTAGCACAGAGTTAGATATTACACAGTATAAGCTAATTATTGAGCTAGAAACAACAACACCTAATCAGAGAGTATAAATGTATTATAGAACCAAAAACTAGCTACAAATAGCTTGAAGTTACAGAGTATAACATAGCATAGAGAAAGAAACAACAAAGAGTGCATTGAGCTAGAAATTGCAAATGAAAATACTAGCATAGAGACAGAACCTATAAAGTAAGTTTACATACTGTTCAAGTAATAATCAGCCATACAAGACCTTGTGCGAATTTTTATCAGAAAGGTTTGCACTTCTGGTTAGATGCTAACTGCATTTCATTGGCCGTGACAAAGTTGAATTGAATCTACTTTAAAGTAAAAGCAAAAAAAAAAAGCAAAGCGCTAGAAAGTACAAACATAGGATTGCATTAGAAAGTTGTACAATGCTAGCATAGGGATATAATCTACTGTACAAAGTTAGCATAGGGATTGTATCAACAAACTACTAATATTTAACTTGGATTATGTTGTAATCTAATGTCAGTTTGTAGTGTATGTTTATCTTTACATGTTCTGCTTCTGTAACTTCAAAGTCAACAGTTAGCAAAGAGCTAGAAACTTCAACCAAAAATGCAATCAAAGAAACAAGCTGTAAAACTGAAAGGTAGAACATATTTAAAAAAAAAAAAAAAAAAAAATATATATATATATATATATATATATATATATATATAATAGAACTTGAGTCTTAGTAGTAATATATTTGATATGAAATACTTTTGGAGTGCTTCCAAAATGCCTTTTCAAAACATTGATTCCTGGTCAAAATCTACGCACCACATCTGGCAACAACATCCTGTTCTTTTCTATTTTTCTGGGATTCTAAGCTTTCTTTAGGCTTCTCAGCTCTGGAGACGTACAGGACAAGACAGCAACGTGTTGACTTTCATTTATTTTCAGAGAATTTTCATTTTCTTCCGTTCTGTCTCTCTCAGCGGCTGAATATGCTTTAGGCGGACTCCAGAATGCCACAGCCATGAAAACAGCCAGATGAGACAGCACACCTACCTGTAAAGAACTCCTTCAAAAAAAGTCCTTCATCTTTCTCTGCTCGTTCCTTCATCTCTTGGCAGGATCTTATTTATTTCCTTCACCGAGATACAATAGCACTTAAGCACTGTAAACAAGAATCTTGTTTATGAGGAAACAGTGTCAAGTTAACATTGCAAACAAAAATGTGAAAAATATAAAACTTGAAGCACAAATTATAACGTTAGCATAGAGACAGAAATGACAAAGTACTAGACTAGTGAAAACTAGAAAATATAGTTAGCATAAAGCTTGAAACAACAATGTGCAAAGCTAACATAGCACTCAAACCTACAAAGTGCAAAGCTAGCATAGCGCTCAAACCTACAAAGTGCAAAGCTAGCATAGCGCTCAAACCTACAAAGAACAAAGCTAGCATAGCGCTCAAACCTACAAAGAACAAAGCTAGCATAGAGCTCAAACCTACAAAGACCAAAGCTAGCATAGAGCTCAAACCTACAAAGAACAAAGCTAGCATAGAGCTCAAACCTACAAAGAACAAGGCTAGCATTGAGCTAGAAAAAAAAAAACATATCTTGCATGTAGAGCTGTACAAATTAGCATCATGTTAAAAACTTGTTAAAAGCCTAGCATAGAAATAGAATACACAAAATTAGCAGTTTGGGTTTCTCACACATGAACCCCACAGTGGTTCCTGAGCTGGTGACAGTGTTCTGGATTCTAAAGGAAAGCCTAAACCACTGAACTACATATATTTCTGAAAAAAGTTACTAATTTATTCTCTTTAGTTATTCCCCAGATAAGCCGAGGTGGGAAGCATTCACTCAGCACTTTGACCTCCAAACTAAAAGCATCGATCGTGCGTGGGTGTGAAATGCAGAGCCGTATAAGAACCAGATCATATATCGGGCCCCATCACTCCCACTCCGAATCGGCCTTTCTCCATCCCATCCATTTGGAGGTGGAGCGAAAAATCAATCGTCATCACGCAGCATCGCAATTACCCGACCCGAGGTCGCTCTGCTGGGCCATTACTTCTTGTTTGTTCAGCAAATTACAAAATTGTCAAGGCCTCTCACTATACGTGGGTTTTAGAAAGTGATATGGATTGTGTAACGTTTTCAGCTTTTAGACTCGGATTCGAAAGGGAACTCGTCCTGAAACGTGGTTATGTAAATACCTGTTTTGGACTGTTTTGTCTAGTGTTAAAAATCTAAACAGATGTGAAAACGCATACTTTTGAAGCATCTGTGTGTCTAGAGATGGTGTTTTCCCGAAACAAATGACTTTAGATGAAGAGAAACATGTCCATTTTTTTTCTTTTAATAAACCAGAAAGAGGGCTTCAGAAAGATGGTAATTACCAGACAGGATAGATAGACTCTTGTTTTTACCTGGTCATTTGCCAAATTTCCTTCCTTTACATTATATTAAATTACATTTATGGCATTTGGCAAACACCCTTATCCAGAGTGATAACTGAGCAGCTATGGGGCCTTGCTCAGGGGCCCATTAGTGGCAGCTTGGTGTCGCTGAGATTTTAAATTCCTTCTTTTTAAAAAACCTTCAGATCCAAAGTCCAAAGCCAAAGAGTGGACAGCTGTCAGCTTTTGCTTCCTCATAAATACAAGAAGCCAGCCTTCTACATTTTTTTCACTGGGATCCATCAAAGGAATCACACACTAAAGATATTTTTAGCACATCAATCAGAAAATGTTTTGAGCGAATTTCTGAGAAGATTATACTTAATTTGTAAAGATTTTTAATTGTCACATATACAAAATTAATCTTTTTTTTTTTCCATAGCACAGCGATGTTAGGAAGCTGGGGTCAGAGCACAGGGTCAGCCATGATACAGCCCCCATGGAGCACTGAGGGTTCAAAGTGGCAGTTTGGTGAGACTGGGGCTTGAACCCCCAACCTTCTGATCACTAGAGACTTAACCAGTGAGCTACTGTTCAGAACCACTTCCCCTTAAGGGTATGAGGATAAAATTATTACTGTTTAACATTTAAATAATCTAAAACTGATTATAAAGAACATACACAAGATGATTTATGGCACTAAGTCAATAATAATAAAAAAAAAGTGCACCAACTTTCTAAAGAACTCCTTTCAAAATGTCAGCTATCGCAACAAAGTCTTTTCTTCAACCATTCAGCTCGATTTATACTCATACAAATTCTAGGCATTTGATTAAAAGGAAACTGAAATCTAAAGAAATCATTTGTATTGAAGTAGTGAAATTAGAGAACATTAGCAAAAGGAAGACAAATGAAAAGAATGTGAAAAAAAGGAAAAGGAGTATATTAAAAATAAAAGAGAATAAAAGAGAATGAAAATCTTGGGAAAACAGAGTGAAATAATAGGTGAATTAATAGGTGCGGAAAAAAGTAAGACAATTTAAAGAAACAAAAAGAAAGTGAAAATTGTATTAAAAAAATGTTTAAAAATATATTAAAAAAAATTCAGAAAAAAAGAAAGAAAAAGTATTTAAGTAATTAGGGATTAACACAAGCTTTAATAAATAAAAAAAAGGATTTCTTGTTAGGGTGAAGGAGAAGCAGAGGACAGACAAATTAGTAGATATCCCCCAAGGGAAGAAGTCTGTCTGCAATTGGATACGGACAGCTGACTGCGAGATGAGATCGCTTTGCAGCGAGGATTAGTGTAAATCGCTTATTATATCCCTTTAGGGACATTCTCCATTAAGGATATAGCTATACATCAATATAATGGTATAGCCTGATAATGAAATCGGAAATAGTTATCCTGTTAATGTTATATATAATAACATCATAAAAGGTTTATTTCCCACCAAGATGCATGTCAGTTTTTCTACAAAGAGGCTGAGAGCAGGGGAAAAAAGTTTCTAAAGTGACCGTAAAAAAAAAAAAAAAAAAATGAAAAAAAAAAATTATAATAATAACAATAATGATAAAAAAATAATAATAATAACATTATTAATAATAATAACAATAATAATAAACAATAATAATAAAAATAATACAATAGTAATAAAAATCATAATAATAATAATATTGTTATTGTTATTATTATTATTTTATTTTTCATTTTTATTATTATGATTATTATTATTACTACTACTACTATTAATAGTATTATCATTCACCTCCATGCGATTGTAGCTGGAGGTGTCTTGCTTACTTTGGATAAAAGCTTTATTAGCATTCTGCAACTTTCTAGGAATTATGAAACTACATGAAACTCAAATGTAGTTTAGATGTAGTGACAAAACAGAACAAAAAAAACTTAATTGGGGAAACTAATAAGGAGCCGCAATAAAACAGGTGAACACAGTCGGATAACAAGCAATTGTCAGGATGGGGGTGGAGTCAGACCTAGACCATGAGTACTGACCCCTACTAGATTTTTCAGTGTTACAATCTAGAACTGAAATAAACTTAACTGGTAATTTATGTCAAGGATGTACACAAAATAGTCGGTAATATTGCTGTAGGAGGAAAAAACAACATAAAAAAAAATAAAAATTATGATTGCATAAGTATTTACACCCATTACTGTGAATCCTCTAACTTACAGTAGTTCAGCTAGATCAGAGGACACTGCTGAATGGAGTTCACCGATATACAATGGATGAGTCATGTGACCTTAATGTAATTACATCTATTCCTGGATGAACCCAGAGTTTGAAAGCAGATCAACTGTGTTTTTTTTTTATACAAAATATACCAAAGTTTCAACACTTAATGGAGCACCAGTAAATCCAACTCTGGCTAATAGCGCTGACATCAGAGACCAGATAAGGAGAGCATTATTCACAAAAGCAGCTGTGACTTTTCTTTGCTGAAAACTTCACTCGTAAAAATCTGCTTTCAAATGCGGACTGCTCGTCATGCAAGATATGTCAAGTGTCTGACTGAAATTCAGTTTGCAATAAAAGCTACCCAGTATCAGATACGCATTTCATTCCATACTTTCCCCTTGTTCTTGGTCTCTCTCTCACTTCGTCTGTGTTCAATAATGCATTTTGCCGAGCTCTCAATTTGCAAGCACTTGACACTGACAACGGCGGCGCCTTTTCGAGAGGCCTTGTCTACACGAATTAAAAATCCAAGCTAATTGTCCAAGCTTTTTTTTCCGGGCGGGAACGGATTTGCCTGCTCCGCCACTGATAACACGAGCAATTACTCGCAGACTTTGAAGCCCTGCCTTCTTGATTATTAGCATAATTGATATTCACAATGATGCAACTATGGATTCAGCTGCCAAGGTGGTCGAAGATGAGCTCGCAAGGAAAAGCTGGATGCTAATTTATTTAGCAAGTCAATGGCAGTCAGGCAAAAGGTCATCGACTGAGTGGGTAGAGGGGTAGATGAATTTGGTTTCTGACGCACATTAATACTGAGACGTCATATGACTGAGCAACAGGCATTTACATTTTATATATATATATATATATATATATATATATATATATATATATATATATATATATATATATATATATATATAAGGAATCTTGCTAGAGTCTCATTCATCAGACATCATCACTTCTAATGCACCTTTGTTTCCATAAAATCGTTGACTCTGATCTGGGAAAGCTGTGTGCAAATATAGTTATGTTAGAACTGAAAACCAGTTACTGTAAAGTGGTAAGATAAAAAAAAAGGGTAAAAACATAAGTATTCACCCCATCATATTAATATTTGTAGAAGGCACTTTTTTGCTGCAGTTACCTCTTTAGTCCTTTGGGATGGCTCATTATTTTTGGCAGATTTGCTTCAGGTTGTTCAGGTTAGTCGGGTAATGGGTGTGGATGGCAATTTTTAAATGTTGCCAAAGATTCTATATAAGTTTGTGATCAGGACTTTCAATGGGCCACTCTATTACAATATATATATATATATATATATATATATATATATATATATATATATATATATATATATATATATATATATATGTCAGAGAACCACCTCCCTCCTGCACACTCGCTTAGCCTCTCCCTCCTACTAATCACCCACACCTGTCTCCAATCTACACTCCACTTTATAAAGGCCCCCCATTCAAAGGTGCCCCGGTGTCTGCTTCTCTGGAAGTATCTGCTCTGTGTACTAAGGCTAATAAAGTGTATTGACTTTACTACCGGTTTCCGACTCTCGAGCCTGAAAATGATTACGTCCCTGTACTGCTCATTAGCAAACCGTAGGACGCTTTGACGTGCGTCATTTCCACTTGTCTTTATTTACTGTCTGGCTGTTTAAAACGATCGCTCCAATGACAAAAAATGCGTCATCGTTTTTTAAAAAACTCTTTTTTCACAGTGCACACTGCATCGCTAAAACATTTTTACATTTCTCCACTTTGGAGAGAGTTTTCAAAAAGCTATGTTTTTGTTGACTGACAACCCCGTCTCAGTGTGGACGGACAAAATGGAGAGAAAAATATGCTTTTCCAAACGAAAATGTATATGTGTGGACATGGTCAAGAAACCTCACTTTAATCTTATTGCAAATTCCTTCTCTCTATGCATGGCCCAGTCTCTACCCCTGTCGTGTCATTCATTTGTTATCCCAAAGTGAGCACCTGTTCCCTGTTTAACCTTTCATTTGTTTCTTTGTCTCATTACAAAGTTCTTATCCAAGATTGTAATCATACATTCCCAAGCCATAGTATCTTGTCATCTAGTCAATATTTCTGATTGTAAATCTTTCCTGTTTATTTGACTCATGCACTTGGTATATTGATATAGTGCAGAGAAAAAAATATTGATTTATCTTTGCGTTATGCCTCCTACTACTGTACGTTACACATTTATAAACATATTCATGAATTAACGAGTCAAAAAGAGAGATAAACCTTTGCTCAGACTTTCCTCAAAATGTGTTCTTGAGAACAGAATTATGATTTTATCATGCAGATTTCATCATTACTAGAAAATGCACATTTGTTTACTTAAACGTTTTAGGTATTCTTAACTCACATAATTTTACACACATATATTATTATTATTATTATTATTATTATTATTATTATTATTATTATTATTATTATTATTAAAGTGCTCTTATAAAAAAATTATATAAAAAAAAAAGTACAGTTACTCAACTGGATATACAATCATGTACATACAGTGAGGAAAATAAGTATTTGAACACCCTGCTATTTTGCAAGTTCTCCCACTTAGAAATCTAAAGTCTGAAATTGTCATCGTAGGTGCATGTCCACTGTGAGAGACATAATCTAAAAAGAAGAATTCAGAAATCACAATGTTTGATTTTTAAAATATTTATTTGTATGATACAGCTGCAAATAAGTATTTGAACACCTGTCTATCAGCTAGAATACAGCTGATAGACACCTGTTCAAATACTTATTTTCCTCACTGTACATATTATTTAACGCATTATATAATGTTTTTACGTTGTTAATGCACCTAATGTGGAGTTCCCATATTCACAAATGACTGTACGAGTGTAATCAGTATTTCATAGGGTTTTTCCTATTTATTTATATTAGGTATGTTTCCTATTCTTCCACACCTTGTTGTATGTCTCTAAACTAGCTGCTGCAACATTGCAACATCTATCTATCTATCTATCTATCTATCTATCTATCTATCTATCTATCTATCTATCTATCTATCTATCTATCTATCTATCTATCTATCTATCTATCTATCTATCTATCTATCTATCTATCTATCTAACTATCTATCTTGTTGTATTAAAACCAACTTGAACCTTGGTGACATACATTTCCAGTTTCTATACAGATTGAAACAGCGTTTGTAAATCTAATAACCTTATTAATGACCTTCTCGAGTTAAATAGATGATGAAATAGGTCATTTCTTGGCCACCGAAAACTGCTGCCTTATCCAAACACAAACCGCTTAACTCTAAAAAAAAAAAAAAAAAAAAGCATATTTTTTCCCCTCACAATCTAACAGTGAATATAAAGATATATCCTATCACTATGATTACTGGCACAGTCCTCGCCTCTAACATGTATGAAGCAAATGTACTTTGATGTTGGCATTTCCTCTTAGCCAGCTCACTTCATAGGCACATCACATCAGGGAGGATGAGGAAATGGATCCCGTCCATGAGCCGCAGGCCAAGTGCACCAGCGTGAACTAAGGCGAATGCAGACGCTCTGCAATTTCATAATCAGTCATCAGGCGCACATTAAAAAGATCTGAGACATATTTTCCAACTTGTTTCATTCCACACAATTCGGCTATTTCCCTTCATCTTCCCTTCCCCCCACTCGGTATTTTGATCTCTGACGTTGTTTATGCTCAACTCGGCACGTTATGACTGTGAAGTGCGGAATAAGCAGCCTCCCGTGCCGATGAAGTAGAAAATAATCATAAAAAAAAAAAAAACACCCAGTAAAATCCAATTCAAAGAGGGCTAAAGTGAGGATGAGGTAAAACACATTCTGCCACTGAATCCTTGTCCAATCTTCGCTTCAGGCAGATAACAAGCTGAGGAGCACAGGAAAGAGCTGGCTTTAGGATGAAAACACACACATTTGCAGGTGCAGCGTTTTCAGCTCAGATGTCTACCTCTTTTCTTTTTTATCTAAGTTACAGATTAAGCACAAGTTGCTCATGATGCTGGAACAAATGGTTTTAGTTTCTCTGGAGACTGTTAGGAGATATTCCTATTCACTGAGGATTGGGTTTTAGTGTTATCACACACACACACACACACACACACACACACACACACACACACACACACACACACACACACTCACACACACACATACGCTCACACTGAGCTACTAGTTCTTCCTCACGTTCTGAGGTGTCAATTAAACCTCATATTAGTTTTTTTTCTGACTGTTCTTTTTTCATGCTCAACTGATTGTTTTGTTCCCTACATTTCTTATTATAAATGTTTTATATTGAACATGTTAAAACTGTGTCTGTTGTCTGTTAAGCCTGGGACACACCATTTCTACACATCCCAACGCATCCTGAGGTGGTACCAGCTCCAATCACGTCCCACCTCATAAAGATTGTGGACCTTTAAAGAAGTAGATGCCGACCCCGGAAAACATCCCGGACCATCTAGAGACGTACCAGTTCCTTTTGGATTTCACCTCGTGTGGAGTTTGGACATTGGACCTCTTTGAGGGTTTAAAGGCTCTGGCATGGAGCAGCTGGTGTTGGATCTTTGATGATCTCAAATGTTGAACTATTTTATGAGTTGCTTAGTAGATCCTGGTTTTATAACCTCAAATGACTGTATAAGACTGTAGAAAGGACATTAGTCATAATCTTACATTCCAGTGCTCATGTTAGTTTTCACTCTCCAGTGTTCTGTATTGTTTTAAAGACTGTAATTATACTTTTGATGTCACCCAAATGAGGATGGGTTCCCCTTTTGAGTCTGGTTTCTCTCAAGGTTTCTTCCTCATAACATCTAAGGGAGTTTTTGCCATGGCTGCTCATCAGGGATAAATACACACCATACATCTTAACTGTTAAATTCTGTAAAGCTGCTTTGAGACAATGTCTGTTGTGAAAATATCTAGTGCGTTATAGTGCCACTTGTTTTGCCCCAGCACAAGTGATGCTAGGCAATGCCACAGTTAGCTTTTCTCAGAGCTAATTCTTTGGTGTCAATTCAACTCTTGATATAACAGAGCAGGGTCGTCGCAAACATTTCGCCAGATTAAATTTAACTTTCTCACAGAACAGACTGGCTTTACTGTAGAAATGGCAAAAAAGAGGTTAGAAATTATGTTCCTTAAAATAATTCTATAAATTGAAGCACCAAATATTATCATAGGTTAGAAAATGTGTTTGGCTGCTACTGCAGCATATGACAGGTTTTCCCAGTCCAACACACAAATACACTCTTACGGATACAGGTGTCTGTGTTTTGATGTCTTGTATATTAGTCACACAAGTTCCAAATGGCATATGGCAATACTTTCTGAGCAGTAACTCAAGAAAATTCCACTACAGTGGATTAGGACCACAGGTTGCATAAACAGTTCTGCATTGAATCACTGAACACCTCAACAATGATGGAACTGTTATGAATGGGCATTTGGTGTCACACAGATGGGGATGGGTTCCATTTTGAGCCTCTCAAGGTTTCTCCAACATAATGCCATCATATCAGGGAGGTTTTCCATTACCGTGTTGACTTGGTTTCAAGATGTCCCCATACAAGTACTAAAATAAGCAACACGAGGAGTGAGAAGCAAACTGCCTTCATAAATTTGTAAGTATACAATCCTGGCTTGTCTTGTGAACAATCACTAAAATAAAAATCTTCAGTCAAGACTTCTGATTGTGCAACAACAAAAAAAAGCATTTGTGCCATCACTATTATCCGGAGATTAAATCCTGACAAAACCAAAGCCACCCATTCGTCATGGCTTTCAAGTGCGGTACTCTCACTTCGCTATCAATCAAAGTGAAGATAGCGCTTTCCTTAGAGTGTGTCCAACCCACTGACTTTGCATGAGCAGTTGTTCAATAAAATGAGGGAACCTGCTGTGGGTGGGAATTTATCGAATCTCGATTAATAAGAATTAATAATTTGGGGGAAAATTTTCAGTAAATTGAAATCTGGTACTTAGATGCAGATACTGCTTGAAGGATACATGATGAATAAGACATGCTGTTTATTATATTAAATAAATAAATCAGCTCTAGGTATATACTTACAAGAGGCATCAGGAATGGTGGTCTGTCTAATAAATGCAGGATGTGTATGCAGTCAGTGATACTGCAGTACTGTGAATCCAACAGCCAAATAGTATTTGATCAGTGGTGTTCTTTTTCTGCTGATTGAGGGAAGGAAGCAGAGAGGGGCAGACAGATGAGCTACAGCAGTCTGTAATGGCTAATGGTGTGCCTACAAAGTGACCTTGTGTAGGTGGATCTGTTAAAACAAATAATAAAATTGTATAGAAATTCACTATTCTTTGAGTTTTGCAGGCATTTGTTTATGCACAGCTTTCTTAAGGTCCTGCCACAACAATGTAGTCAGGTTGAGGTCCGGACTTTGACTGGGCCACTGCACTAACTTGATTTTGGGGTTTTTTTCCCCCACCATTCTTTTGTAGATTTATGCATGTTTTTGGGATCCTGTTACATCATCCAATTTTGGCCAAGCTTTAGCTGTTGGACAGATGGCCTCATGTTTGACTTTAGAATAAATTTGGTATACAGAGGAGTTCATAGCCAACTTGTTGACTGCAGGTATTGAGGTGTTTTGTGCTGATATGCTGTGGTTGGGTTTTACCAAACATGGCGCTGTGCATTATGGTCACACTTATTGACTTTGGTCTCATCTGTCCAAAGGACATCATTTCAGGAATCTTGTAATTTGTTCAGATGCAACTTTATGCAAATTTATATCATGTTCTTTACAGAGCTTTCTCCTTGCAAGCCTTTCAAAAAAACCATACTTGTACATTCTTTTAATTTTACTGTCATGAATGTTCACATTTAACACTCTAACAGACGCCCGTAGAGTCATTTGCAGTTTCTAGTATTGCATGGTCTGACCTTGAGGTAAATTAGCTGGGATGTCCACTCCTGTGAATGTCTGAAATAGTTTTCACTTGTGAATAATGTTCACAAGTAACCTCACAGTTCCAGGACTTTAAATTGTTTATGGTCAAAATAACCCTACCCAGATTAATGGCCAACAATCGTTTCCTTAAAACCACAGCTTTCCTCTTGTTTTTACACACTCCAAATGCTCCAGACCAGAAAACTGCTACACACAGTAGCTTTTATAGAGGTGGTCACACTCGCTGATGATCAGTTAATCAAGGGCATTTGATTAGCAACACTTAGCTACTTAGCCTCTTAGTTCCTATGAGAGCAACAAGGGAGTATTTAATTTCTCAAACATGATTTCTCCATATCTGCTTCAGTAAAAAAATAAATATATATATATTTTTTATTTTAATCCTTGGAAGTCTATGTCCCTGTCTCACCAGTTGTCTGTCCTTGTCTCACCAGTTGTCTGTCCTTGAACCACTTTTGGTAGGTTCTACCCAGTGCATAATTGGACCTCTCCTAAAGACATGCCATTTTGGAGATGCTTTGATTCAGTCATTTAACTAACACAACTTGGCTGTTGTTAAAAATCACTCAGATCTTAACACATTAACATTTTACATTTACAATGTTTGGCAGAACAGGGTGACTTACAACTGAGCAGTTGAGGGTTAAGAGCTTTGTTTAAAGGCCCAACAGTGGCAGCTTGGTGGTGCTGGGATTTCAACATGTGACCTTCTGATCCAGAGGCCGAAGCCTTATCCACTGAGCTACCACCTACATCAATATAGTAATATTGAAAAATCACCCCCTTAAAAAACAAACAAAAAGAAGGTGGTCAGTGGTTTTGCTATGGCTGACTTATCCAGCCATATGCATTTCTTTCTCAAATTATTACCCCAGAGTTGTTGGCACACAAATGAATAGGATGACGTTGGATGTACTGAATGCCTTCACTTGAACCAGGAGACACAAACCTGTTACAGCATTACAGTCCCCTGTGCACAAAACCAGCTCTATGAAGATATGCTTCACATGGGTTGGAGTGAAAGATCTCCTACTGTAGAGCTCTGTCCTTAACCCTGTTAAACATCTTTAGGATGGTTTGGAATGCTGAATGCACCCTAGGCCTCCACACGCTACATCAGTACCTGACTTTACTAACACTCTTAGAGTTGAATGAGCAAAAATATTTCAGGTTGTGGAATAAGATGATCAAAATGCACATACAAAAAATAGAACAGAGCAAAAAAAAATGCTTACAGAACAAAGCAAAGTCATAAGCAAGCTGGAAAAAAAAAACAGCGTTTCAGGCAGGTTCAATATTGGAGATACTATAAAAGAAGCATTGTAAACACAGTATCTTCTAACTTTTAGGGTCTACAGTACTAAAAGTGATAACAGGTCAAGTGTATGCACATATGAACAGGGAGTTAGGAAGCTAGCAAAAAACATTAGAGCAAATCATGTAGGAACGTCAACTAATTCTGTATGTGAAAACATGTAGGTCTATAACCATGAGGGTGATGAAGGTCAGGTGTAGTTGAGAACTTCCAGGCAGACAGTCAGAATAGAACAATGTTGCATCAACTAAAATAAAATGGATATAATTAGCACAAGACTGAGCTACAATCAAATCGGTGTGTGTGTGTGTGTGTGTGTGTGTGTGTGTGTGTGTGTGTGTGTGTGTGTGTGTGTGTGTGTGTGTGCGTGCGAGTTTGCACCAACAACATGAGGGATTCTACACAAAACATGAATGGGATCTCTGTTTGCACTGCTAGTTGTTGCTATGGCAGCAGTGAAGTGAGGAAGTGATGGAGCAGGAAGAAACAACATATGTATATTCTCCGTAGCTCGTAAAATAAACGTCAATTTAATACATAAAAGCTTTTAACTCAGACAGCCTTGAAAACGCATGGGTGATGAGTACTCTAGTTTTTTTGATGAATTTTGATGCCTCTATTTTGCAGCTAAAGGCTTCAGATGCAGTATAAAAGTGATCCATGTCATTTCTGAATGTAATTAGATTAGATAAGATAACTCCTTATATAAATTTTCAATAAATGTCTCCTTCACCAACAATTACACATTTACTTTATTAAACAACACATTGAAAAAATGATATGAATATTATATTAATAAATCTATAAGCAGTCTATGATTATGTCCAAGTGGTTGTGTACAAGCTGCAACTACCGAAAAATATAATCTCATTACAGATTTATTACTTTCTGAATCATGCTGTAATACCAAACAAATCCACTTCTGACCAATCAGATTGAAATTGAAAATTTAACTCGCCACAGAATTGGAAAGAACTGTCAATTCTCATAGTGCAACACAAGATTGACATAAATTGCAAATGAAAAAACAAATACAAAAAATAAATACACTAAACAGTAAGTATAATAAAGACAATAAGTACACAAGACAATAGACACAAAGCCACCGATCAGGCATAACATAATGACCACCAGCCTAATATTGTGTTGGTCCCCTTTTGCTGCCAAAACAGTCCTGACTTCTTCAGCAATTTGAGCTACAGTAGCTCGTCTGTTGGTTGAGACCACACGAGTCAGCCGTCGCTCCCCACATGCATTAGTGTGCCTCAGCCACCCATGACCCTGTCGCCGGTTTACCACTGTCACCACCCAGTCGTCTAGCCATCACAATTTGGTCCTTGTCAAACTCGCACAAATCCTTATGCTTGCCCACTTTTCCTGCTTCTAACACATCAACTTTAAGGACAAAATAAATCCCACCCACTAACAGGTGCCATGACTATTGTGCAGTAGACAATTACACAGGATAGAACAATAGATTCACAGGACAGTACAATAAGTATACAGAGCATTCAATCTATATATCTATACAGTAAATCCCCTAACCCTAACCCTAACCCATTCCTTCTTGGTTTCAGTGGTAATTTTATTTACTTTCTTTTTTCCAGCACCATCACTGATTTTCTTGAGAGACATTTTTTCAAGATTTCTAGTGAAATAATAATATAAAACTAAGAAAAAGTTAAGTTTTTGCTGCACGTCATCAACTAAGCGACTGAAGCTACCCTCGGCCGAAAACGGGAAACTTGGGTTTGCTCGTGCCTTCATTTTGCTCTTACTATTGGTTGCTCGTACAATAGGGTTTTACTGTACAGATTGTCATACCTAAGATGGACAAAATTGTTTATATGAGGGAACAATGACTGAATACGTACATAAGGAGTCTCCAGTTTCATGACTACTCAGAGGTAAAAACGTAACATAGACAGATCTTCAGGATGTAAGGTTTTATGGTTTCCTGGTAACATGGCAAGCAGTTTCCAGCTTTATTACACATACAGAGCCCAGGCATTAATTTTTTAGTTGAACAACAACAACCTTGGAAGACAAGTGTGAAGCAAACTGTGGGGAGCAAGGTGAGACTAGCGCTAATTAAGGGTGGCAAGAAAAAAGGTGTGTGATCAATATAGGGCCGATGGGTAATGTAATTCATGGCCACAATTTTTTATAGAAACTAATGGACGTAAATTTAGATACACAGTATAAAGTGATGGCTTCGTTGGCAGGACAAAATAATCTTGATAATTGCTGGGTATTTGTCAGCTCTTGTCTATTTAATAAAGTTCTCTTTCAATTTTACAATGAAAGACAGGCAGGCTGTTTAACAATAAACCCTTTCAGAATATGGCTGGTAGTTCTAATACCTCAGTGAGGCCTCATCAGTGATGCACAGCTCATTCACTGCATCCAAGAAAACAGATATTTCTTTTTTTTTTTTAAAAAGGAGCCGACCTCTCATGGGACCTGAAATCTCACAAATGTCCTTTCATTAGCGTTTTTTTTTTTTTTTTTGCATAAAAACAAAGCAAGCACAAGCATTTCCTCAGAGCCTCCCAGAGCACGTCGCGTAAATGAACGTTAGGCAGCGATTTATTGAGTCTGTTTTCAAAACTACACCAAGAATTGAAAAAAAAAAAAACAGACGGCAAAAGAGCCTGATCAAACTGGCATTCAACGTCATCTTGTAATTATCTCCAGGCCGGGTGCTTATCTGAGCCGTGGCAGGTACGAGGCGTGAGAATCAGGAGAGAAAAGCGGCGAATTAATCGGAACCAGCGAAGGCACAAACAGCTTACATTTCTCATTAACCCGAGGTGAATGGCTAATCGTGAAGAAGACAGCGTAAAACAAACAGCGACAATCGCATGAGATGAAGCCTGCTCATTTGTATTCTGGGGGGGGGACGGAAATATCAGGGCCTCTTTTTTTTTTTTGCAACAGTCACAATGTGAGCTCCGGCGTTTAAATAGAAGGCCAGGTGGATTCTTAAAAGGTCACTTCAGGAATAAATATGGACGCACAATTGTGTAAAGACAATAAAAAAGGGGGGTGTTGGGTTTTTCAAAAGCGTGACAGCGTTATATGCTAACTGTGTGCACTGACCCCCAAAGTTAAAGAAAGAAAAAGAAAAGCATGCCAAATATGCAATATAGTTATAGATTTAATATGCGAAAGAGCAAAATGGCACACACTCATTTTATGGCTTATTACCCATAATATACAAACAACATTTTGGGGGTCACACAATCAGACATGTGCATAAAGCGTAAAAAGTATACACTACAGAGGCTAGCAGTGAAATTCGTAGTTTTAAAAGATAGTTTTTAACTTTCTGTCAATCAGCAGTACGATATAAATTTACAGCATTTGGCACCCTTATACGGAGCGACTTTTTTATCACGTTCATACAACTGAGCAGCTATGGGGTTAAGGGCTTCGCTCAGGAGCCCTGCTCATTGGCCCAGCAGTGGCAGCTTGGTTTTGTTGGAATTTGAACTCACAATCTTTGGATCCAAAGTCCATTGCCTTAACCACCAAGCTTACAACTGAGCAGTTGAGGGGTTAAGGAGACTTCTTCAAGGGCCCAGCAGTGGCAGCTTGGTGTGGCTGGGATTTGAACTCATGAGCTTTTGGTCCAAATCCCAATACCTTAAAAAGTGAGCTACCACTACCATATTTTCACAATTTCTGTACCTCTGCACCTCTGAGAATAAAGTCAAACTACAACACCCTCTGTCTTAACCTTTTTCCTGTGGTGAAAAAGACACATTTAAAGCCTTAGGTCTGACTGTGGCAAAGCACCGAAACGGTAGACTTCTTCCAAATCTGTCGAAAATGTCACCATAATCAACAATTCAAAGCTGGTTTAAAAAAAAAGCCCGATACCTATGTCCTCTTTGCAATTTTTGATGAATGAACTATTACCGAAATACTAACTTACTTTTTCAGGATAGCTTTTACATGATATTTTTTTTTCTTTTTCTGATGGATCTGTGATGTTTATTTTACTTATTTAATTATTACATTTATTTTACATTTTTATGTTTGGATTGCTTCTAAACGCTTTGTGGTTAGTGTCAGAGAAAAGTGTGTAAAGCTTTGAGTCAATGTCTTTTGTTAAATTCGCAATAGAAATAAAATAAAAATAAAAAATAAAATAAAATTGAATTGATTTAAACTTCCTCGGTACCATGTTTACTCAACAAATTGCTTTTCTTTTTGTCACGTACCTCTTGTTTGTGTGCCTGGATGTGGTAGCTTAGTAGTTAAGGCTCTGGGTAACTGATCAGAAGGTCAGGGGTTTCAAGCCCTGGGATCATCAAGCTGCAAATTTTGGGCCCTTAAGCAAGGTCCCTAACAGTCTGTGCTCCAGGGGTGCTGTATCAAGGCTGACCCTTTGCTCTGACATCGCTGGGGTTTGTAAAGAAAGAATTTCTCTATGCTGTAATGTACATGTGACAAGTGTAAAGCACCTTTCCATTTTCTTTCCATTCATGTTATGGCTCCACCCCTTTCTTGTCGCTGGTCCTTGTTCTTAGCTCTTTTTCATTCACCCTGCAATTAGTTCCTGTTTAAATACCCCTTAGTCAGTTTGGACAAAAGTAACTCTTTCGGTTCACGTTTTTTTGCCGAGCCATTGAAGTTTATAGTTTCAGGTTTCACGGTTTTGAACTCGCTTTTGTTTTTGTCTACGTGTGCTTGTTTGCTGTCCCACGTTTTTTTTATTCCACTTTGGATTCGTTTGCCTGTTTTGTAATAAAACACTCTTACCCTGCAATTGTATTCGCTTCCACTGTTGTGCATTCGGTGCATATGTAACAGTTAGACCCAGCGTGTAGAACCTGTAAAATAAAAAAAAAACATAGAATTTTCTCCTCTATGTTTCTATTCTCTGATTTTTTCTCTCTTTTTTGTCCTTCTTTCTTTCCTTTGTGCCTCTCATGTGGCTTTGAAGCAACATCGATTCTCACCGATGGCAAAACCGTGAGACAAGCAGTTATTTAAACCCGGCCGCATCCTGCATTTATTCACTCGTGCTCATCGGCAGCACAAATATGCAAATGAGAGCGCTAACTCCGGGTTAAGCAATGTGCAGTGTAAAATGTCAGATTATAAATAACCAGGATTACTTGTTAACCCCCAAATTAAGTATGAGCAGTGTGAAACAAGACAAACCAGGATTCTGTTTAGAATGACCTAAGGTTAAGTATTTCACGTGTGAAAAATCCTAAGTAGGCAACTTGTTTTGTAAAATCGAACCTAACATGATTAGCCTTGGAACTTCTAGGCAAAAGTAAAGGTGTGATCTTTCGGCTCTCTCTTTTTGCCATAGCTAGTCTTTCTGGAGTCCCTACTTACACCCTGAACATACTGTACAGTGTCCTTAAAATGTATGTCACAACAAGGATACTTAATAATCCTTATTTCTCTGTCCCTGTCATCCCTCTACTCTCCTTTTCTCACTCTCTCTTTGTCTCTCTGTGAGAGATATGCTCCTGAGGAACTAGTGACCATTGTTCCTGTTGCCTTCTTCACTTTGGATCTAATCGACACCCTACCTCTGGATGGAGTTCTCTTCAGTTGGAGACACTCTGAAGATCCATAAAGTTACTGAGCAACTCAAGAATTATGAGGATGGATTTGGACTGTAATTGATATCAAAAGTCTACTACAATGGCTCAGGACCACAGTTTACATGAACAGTCCATCACTAAATAGAACACCTCAACAATGAACTATAATAAATGGCTATTTGGTGCCACCCAGATGAGGATGAGCTCCGATTAGAGTCTGTTTTAAATTTATAAGGTTTAAATACATTTATAAGGAACACATTTTTTTTTAGTATTCCAAATTTCAAATGTCTTTATCACTCTAAAGCTACTTTTGGACAATGTCCATTGTTAAAAAGCACTATACAAATATAAATGAATAATTATGAATTAAATCTGACACCAAAAGATGTTGATCTTACTGTACATATGGCATTCAAGCAGTTTTATACCAACAAAACATCTTCAAAATTGAGGATATTTTTAACTTCAAGAAATTTGATAACATTAGATATCAATAACCAGCTTGTTCAAGAGACATTCCTCAACATTATATATACAGTACATGCTATATAAACAGACAAAGTGGCTAACTGGGCTAAATCATTATTTCGCTTATGATTTAAATTGAGGAGGCAAATATCATTAAAACCTGAACTTCAAACAACAAATATGCCTTTATTAATTTTATATTTGCCATTCAATTAAACAGTCATACTTCAGTTTTCCACCACAGGAAAATCTTCAGAATGGAGAATTTTGCATATCAAGAAACAGGGATTTAAAAAAATGTGCTATATAACAGTGGTCCCCAACCCCCGAGTCAATTGCTACAGGGCCACATAAAATTAATACATAACTCGGTCACGTCTTACCTCCATCCGCTACCTTCTTAAAGGTGCTGCTCCGGTCGCTAACACATAATACATTACCGCTAAATTAAAACCCCAAAGCGAGCAAAATGAACAAAAAACAACACAGAGGATTCAAGTTTATTATTATATTTAGAAAATACCAGTTTTTATGGTCGTATCATTTTATTTTGTTGTATTTATTCCCCACACCTTAAAGGCCGGTCCGTGAAAATATTGTCCGATATTAAACCGGTAAGTGGCGCAAAAAAGGTTGGGGACCACTGCTATAGGGGATAAGAAAAACTAGCATGTTTAGCTGATACTTTCTAACATTAAACGTGCCAGTTGTAAATAAACTTAATGATGTTACTGAGGTAATAATGATTTAATTAAGGAGGTATTTAAACTACAATCGCCTTAAAACTCCTTAAACAAAACTAAATGCACAAACTAGAGACCAAACATTTCTGCTCTGATTATATATTTGGAGTTGGAGTTTGAAGTTTGACTTTGCAAGCGAGGATGCTGAACGCTGCAGAATTATGGGTGCTGTTTGATAAAAAACAGTAATATCATTTGATAGCTTATTAAATAAATCCAGTGCTCCATCTCAGACTCTGATTTTGATTCTTGGCTGCATCTGTACTTAATAGCACTGAAATGCGATGGTCAGCTTTTTTCCTCAAAGAGCTTTGTATCACCACAACATTTCAAATGCATTTGAACACACAACAGCCAATACCTAGCTTCTCTCCGAGAGATGAGACCTGGCCATTTTGTCTTCTTAACCCTCCTTTCAACCCACCATCCCTACCACCCCCCAAAATGTTTTATAATCTTGTTTTGGGGTACAGAGCAATTTTTCCCCCTCGTTCCATGCCATTAGACCGGAGAGGTTGCTGATTAGACTGTGAGAGCTCCAATAGCTGAGGCTTTTTCCAGACAGTATCTTCGGCCTCTAGCAATCTAAAGCACAAAAGTCGTCCTTACACTCCAGACCCTCTAAACGCTAGCCATTAGAGCAATTCACATCGCATTCAATCCAGTTCCATGTCTATTCATCCCGGCTGTCTTTCTCCACCAAAATTACAGTTGCTAGGAAACATCTCTGTGTGCTTGATGCAGAGCTGAAGCTCTAACACATTCATATTCGCGCCATTGATTTTCCTCGTTTTTTTTTTTCCAGTAGTGTACTTCTTAAAAAAATGGCAGACATTCACACTGGTTTACTTACCGCCTTCGCACACTGACCCCTCAAGCATGAATATAACATTAGCACTGTTTGGAATTTTTTTTTTATGCAAAAATGTGGACAATGTCTACACCAAAAGTCGACACCATTTTAGCTCATTTATATAATATAAAATAGTAGAAGTATTCAGGCTTTCAGGATCAGCACACAGGAATTCCACCACCCTGAAAAAACAATGTACTTTTTATTGACTTATTAGTGCTTTGTTTAGTGCTAATTAGTCGCTTTTCCTGTATTTTCATTCATCTTTTTGCTAGTCAGCATATCCGTACCACACTGATGATACAGGGTGAGTATTGACATTGCGAAACCATTTGCATAGACTTCTCAACGCTAAACATTTCAATATTAACGGATAAATATTGTATACAGGATAATGTTCATGTTTTTCGATTAGTACCTGAAACAAAACACCAAAGTGTTCTTTTCTTACTTCATTAGAAATGAAAAATCCAGCGTAGATGTAGTCAAGACCAAATGCTGATTTTAGAAAATTTAATGCAGTTCAGTTATGAATATGACATATATGAATGACAGCAGTATTAGCATGAACGTTAAAGCTTTCAAAACTGATCATCATGTCAAAATGGAAGCTTTGAAAGATGGACAGAATCAAGTGGCACTGCATTTTTCCCTTTAGCTAGAGATAAAGCTAGGGCTGAATCCCAGTGGTGCCACCATGACGAGGGTAACATTTATAGCATTCGGGGTAAAAGTGTGAACTAAAGTTTAAATCAAAAAAAGGATATACTTTTAGAGGATAGAATGAAGGATTTCTCATCCCCACTGGCAAGACACCTCAACATCGATGACAACAGTTGCTAACAGCAGCATTGCTAGTTGTTTGTACTGTTAGCTAGTTGTGAACTTTGGAACCCATTACAAAGGACATCATGTTTTGACTACAGCTGAACAAAAAATTTGAATACATGTCTATGGTGTCACCAGCTACAGACCAGCAACTACTCACTGATGACTTCCTGTTTCCTGACAATGTTCCACTCTACATACTTTACTTAAATTTATACAAGTTCGTTATGTTTAATGCTGCTGGACACTAAAGCTTTTGGGTACAATTATGGGAATTTTATGAGTCTAGTTTACAAGCAATCAAACAGTAATAAATAAACAAGACATGAAGAGATGTAATAGTTTTATAGTACATAAAGTTTGCTTGCTAGTTAAAGTGTTGCTAACTAGGAATCATTAGTCATTATCAGCTAAATTGTTAACCTATTATCAAAAACAAACAATTTTTGTAATAACTGTGGTTTACATTCATTTGGAATTGTTTCTGGGTAAAATATACAGTTGAATAAATCTTCAATTTTACTTCTCTTTGTAATGATGCCAATTTTTTAACATAATATATTATTTTATTTTTTATACGTCTATGTTCATATGAAAATTATTTAGCTTGGCATTTGTTTAATAAATGAACTGAATAAAAAGTATTTTTACTGCATTACTGTACCTAAGTTCAGCACCTAAAGTTTGGAAATACATAGAGTTCTTATGGTTTTAGTGACACATGCATGTTCCTTTTGTTTATATGCAACAAACTAGTTAAAAGGCAAAACCCCACAAGAACTGGACAGTAGATGAGTGGAAGAAAGTTTTGTAGAGTCTAAATTTAACATTTTGTCTTTAACAGAGGAACATCTGTAAGACTGAGAACAGAAGAGAAGATGTAAGCAGATTGTTTTGGATCAGGGAAGGTTGGAGACTTATTCTTTATATTCTTAATCCTGAACCAACATGGCCACCATTCCATACTCCAACACCATGCAATTCCGTCTGGACTGCAGCAAACTGGAACCGATTTTACCATATGACAAGACAATGAGCCGAAGCGTATGTCCAAGCTCTGTAAGCGTTATTTAGAGAGTAAACAGTTTTCTGGAGTGTCATCTATCATGGAACGGCCTGCACAGTCACTGCACCTAAATCCTATTGAATTGCTCTGGGATGAACTGAATCACAAGAAAAAAATCTCCTGAATCTGAAAAGAACTGCTATTGGACACAGTGTCTGGGATTCGTCCAAAAGGGAAAAGCATCAAGGTCGCATTAAACCAGCGGTGAAACAGCCGAGATTTATTTACTGCACTATGGCGAATCCACGTGGGACTTTATACAAGCGTGTGCCAATTAAAGATTGTGTCAGCCAAGCAGACACAATGTAAACGTGTCTTCAGATGCTTACACAAGCGTAAACATTTCCTGATGCTAATCTAAGCACACAGTGATAAACAGATGCATTCAGATCGGTTTGTTTCCTGGAGAATAACACGAGTGGATGCTCTTGGTTCTTCACCACGAGAAATGTTAATACGAGCTCACAATTGACCTTCAACATTTAATAAAAGCACACAGAGAACACACGGGACATGCATTTTAATTACCTCCCACCCCTTATTTTACATACAATCATCCTGCAGTTATTGCAAGCAAATTAAATTATTGAATGCAGGAGCAGCAGGAACATGATAACAGGATGTAATATAGAGCTTGTGATCGTTTTTTTAGATAGCAGTGTCATTTTAAAAACAAATGGTGGATGTGTAACCTGTAGCAGGAACTGTGAATGGAAAATGAATGAGTGAATATACGTGTTTTTATTATTGTTTTTGCTTTCACATTATTAAAGGAAAAATTTCTAATATCATTCATTAACTATTTTCCCAAAACAATTTTGATGGATAAAACAAAAATGCTAGGTTTCTCATTAGCAGTGTTATTAAGCAGGGATTATACAGCTATACAGGGCCAAATGCTATTTTTTCTGTTGTTTTCTCATAATCATTTTTCTTGTATAATCCTGTCATCTGGTTTATATAAAAAAAACTATTGAACTCTTGTGTCTTATGTATGGGAATACTCACCTTTCATCATCATCATTAGACTACTATCTCTTAATTATACTGTACAGTAGAGATTCCCATTTAAATAGCAGTCAAAAACATGCTGAAACCTGATCAACATTGTTTTATTGTGTAACAACAAATAAGGCACATAACTATTACTGTTATTTTGATTTTACATGATTGTTACATTGTGATCGCAAAAAGGCAAGAACTCTTCGTTAACTTTCTTAAATTACACTGTTTGGACACAAGTATTGAAACACGTGACTTTTCCATAAAGTATGTGGTTCTTTTACAATCTGTTACAACAATGTCTTTAGATTTGGTAACATTAACTTTTCTCCTTTATTGAACTAGGAGAACCAAACCTGTTCCAGCAGGATAATGCCCCTGTGCACAATGCCAACTCCATTAAGATACAGTGGGGCAAAAAAGTATTTAGGTGCCATTAATACAGGTACCAAGTGGAGGACAGAGGAGCCTCTTAAAGAAGACGTTACAGGTCTGTGAGAGCCAGAAATCTTGCTTTTGTTTGTAGGTAAACAAATACTTATTCTCCACTATAATTTGCAAATAAATTCTTTAAAAATCAGACAATGTGATTTTCTGGATTCTTTTTTCTCATTTTGTCTCTCATAGTTGAAGTGTACCTATGATAAAAATGACAGGCCTCTCTCATCTTTTTAAGTGGGAGAACTTGCACAATTGGTGGCTGACTAAATACTTTTTTGCCCCACTGTATGCGTTACACGGTTTGGAGTAAAAAAACTTGAGTGGCCTCCTACAGAGATCTGACCTCAACCCTATGGAACACCTTTGGGATGAATTGGAACACTGACTGCACCCTACATTAATAGCTACAATTAGGCACATACATGACTTAAAGGTGTGAGAATATTTATGCTAGTTATAGAAGCTTATATATTTATTTTTATTTTTTTATGATATCAAGATTATGTTTTGTCAATATTCCATGAATGTTAAGTCGTAATTACAAAGCAGCTTCACAAAAAAAAGATTTGAGTTTCTGGCACTGGCTGCATAATCCCTACTTAATAAAAAATTGTATGTGTGGGAATCTGTGCTAAGATATGAAATTTTTTCCATCAAAAATGTTTTGAATATTCAAGCTGAATATCCTTTTAAAAAATAAATTATAATAATTATTAAAGCCTTATTTCAAAATAGATTCAATTCAATATTTTTCTTAAAATTCTACAAACAATACCCCAAAACAACAACGTGAAAGAAGTTTGTTTGAAATCTTTGCAAATTTATAAAAAATAAATAAAATAAAAAATCACGTACATAAGTATTCACAGCCTTTGCTATAACACTCAAAATTGAGCTCAGGTGCTTCCTTTTTCCACTGATCATCCTTAAGATGTTTCTCCAACTTGATTGGAGTCCACTTGTGGTAAATTCAGTTGATTTGACATGCTATGGAAAGGCACACACCAGTCTATATGAGGTCCCACAGTGAACAGTGCATGTCAGAGCACAAACCAAGCCATGAAGTCCAAGGAATTGACTGTAGACCTCCGAGACAGGATTGTATCGAGGCACAGATCTGGAGAAGGGTACAGAAAAAATTCTGCAGCATCGAAGGTCCCAATGTGCACAGTGGCCTCCATTATCCATAAATATCTTGAGCAAACCTTAAACCTCTGTGCTCCAAGGGTGCACGTACCCCAGCTTCCAAACAAGCTGGTATACACAAAGACAACAATTTAACTGTGCTGGAATGTATATGTGACAAATAAAGCTTATTCTAACTCTATTCTTATTTCTTATTTACCATTTTTATTAAATGTTTAAATAAATAAATATAGAAGAGGTGAAATTGAAACCTTCAACGCAACACACATTTATTCACAGCATCCTTTCTTTACTCAGATATAAAAGAAATTTCCACGTTGATTTAAAAATAATCAATTAAAAATAATGTATACTCACTTTTTTGCCAGTTATTTATACAAAAATGGCTGTATTTTGAGTTATTTTCAAAAGGCCGTAAAGCTGTACTGCTATACAAGCTGCACATTGACCACTCAAAAATATATTCAAATTGTATTTCTATAGTATTGTCTCTTGAGAAGGTTTACTAAAATGGTTGCTGAAATATGAGGGGTATACTCACTTTTGTGAGATGTAATCTATCTAAATATATGGTATTTGTAAAAAAAAAAAAAAAAAGACAATTCGCAAGGACTTCTTTGGTATACTCTATATATACGACTATGAATGCTTCCCACACATAATCATGCTTTGCTAATTGTATAATTCCATCAGAGGTTGACTTCCAAGAATCAATAACGCATCAAGCTAGACTGAAACAGAGAGAGACGGGAAAAAAGAGCTCTTTCCCAATTAAGTCTGTTTATTAGTCATATCAGGAGAAATTTCCCACTGGTGCACTTAAATGGAAAATAATCCAATCATGCCATGTGCATGTACTGTGTCTGGGTGTTAAATGCACTGGAGACGACTTTATTCCACTCTGGAAATAGAGGACGCTGGGTGCTAATTGCAGTGGCTTCATTTTTCTCTAACGACTCTGATTTTCTGTTCGGGTCAAAGCGACTATTTTAATGATTCTTCTGACATGAATCTTTTATCCACTTGCCTTACATTCTCTAATGGACAGAACCATTGTAATACATTGTAGTCCTATTACAGAGCTCATTTTGAGTTTGCAACACCTTACAGTAATGTTTAAGCAGTGTTGCTGTCCACGAGTAAAGATGAAAGGCTGCTAATTTGGACTCATATTTCTTTTTTAAAAGTTTCCTAAAAATCAACTCAACAAAATGACCATTAAATAAAAATAAAAGTGTGTAAGGAACAGTTGATTTAGAAGTATGTGTAGCTCTCACAAATATATACAGGTACTGATGTAGGTAAGGGTGTGGAGGCCCGGGGTGCAGTCAGCGTTCCAATTCACAATCTTACCACATCCTAAGACATCCATTACAGGTGCATGCTTCCAAGTTTGGGTTCCTGATCCTGGTTTTCCTTGACAGAAAATAGAGCCCTCGTCTAAAGTAAAGAGAATACCATAAGAGTTCCCATAATCAGTAAAATATTTTTCTAAGGCTGTACTGGTGCTTCACTATGAACAAATTTCACAATTGAAAATGATCTAAAACTTCATACGTAATCGAAAATAATTTTTTTGTCAATCATTGTTAATTTTTTTTAATAAAAACTCCACATATTGAAGTGACCCAAACAGAACAAAAGATTAAATTAAAGAATAAACTTTGCCTCTTTGTCAGTTCCTTTCGAAATCATTTTAGTTTTGAATCGACAAAGTGTATGACACACCTCCGCTCCATTCATCTGACATTCAGCAGCAGAATGGATGTGTTTGTGCCAACGCAATGGCGGGTAGCTGTAATTATGACATTATCGAGGAAAAAAAACCTGTGCGCCACTTCTTTTTATGATAAAGAGCGCCAGGGAAGGGGAAAAAAATTGTATTACACCATCGATTGTCAAAGTAAGATATTATAGCGAGCTTTAAGGCAGAGATGGTCTGAGGTTGAGCTTTAAGAGCTGGAAGAACCTCGATGGCTTTTCTTTTCTCGCATTTGATGCAGAACATTTTGAGCTGGTTCTCGCTTGAAAGTTATTTGTACATGATTGTCATATTTGAGAAAAGACAGTTTTTCTGACATCATGCCCCCTCAGTGGCAAGACTAGTAGGATGGGAAGATTCACCGATTCGCATCGGCGCATCGGCATAAAAGTAAACGATGTGATGCGTCGATTTTTAAAAGCGTGCATCAGTTAAAAGTTGACATTTGTATCCTGATGCATATTTGCAATGGTAAAAAAAAACAAAAACAATTTATTTATATATAATTATAAGTAGATGCGCTATACTTTTATTATTTAGAAAGTGAGCAATTTTATATATTTTTTATGTAAATTGATACGTATATTGATTTCTCCTGACTTCTATCTTAACATTTAAAGTTAGGTAGGGCATTTCAGCTGTGAGTCCCAAAATCTGTGCTGAAGGCTAACAGGTTAAGCTAGGTGTTGCTATGTGAATATGACATGTCGCAACACTTTGGGGACCGAGGCGTGTCCTGAGAGTCACTTAGAATACAGATTAACATGGCAGAGGTAGAGCTGCGTCCTCCTGCAGACACGACAGGAAAGGAACGTCTGGGTTTTATTTAATCTTTATTCATTTGCACTACAAAGGTACAAGAATACACTACACCACAATGCCAAAACCGAGAGAAAAATATGCGTTTTAAAATGAAAAAGTATTAATGTAGACGTGGCCTGAACCCCTATCAGAATATATTTATTGATAGAGATTTCAAAGCATTGGATGAATAACCGAAATGCCATAAATGTATATGAATATGAAGAATGTTTGAGGTGTTTAATTATTTCGGTTGCCATTCCTGTCAGAAATAAGTCCTGATTTAAAACTTTAATATTACACAGGGATGTTGCAGTATCTAAAGAGAGTGTCTAATGGGAGAAAATCATTTTTTAAATACCTGAATAATAAGACTGACAGTCAGTTCAGAGACAGTCATCTCTTAAATATAAAGGAGCAACAGTTTCTATTATCACACACTTTCCAGCATCATATTAACAAGCATCCCAGTAGAGACGACGAGGAGGCTGTAGGAGCGGGACTCCGAGTTACAACCGAAACTTGGCTCGGCTAGTTGGCGCTTGGCTGGTTGGGGCTCTACGAGGCGACACACTATAGCATGAAAGTTTTTTGACGTTGCAGTGTTTTTCAATCTTTTTGCTTTCGAGGTTTCCTGTCATATTTTTTTATTAGCGTTAGATAAATGATCAAATGAAGCTCTTCTTAGAAGCTCAGTCAAGCCGAGAAAAACTATAGCCTTGAACACTGGCTATTTTGTTGTATCCTCTGTCTGGTCTTATTTTTAAAACTAATGTAATGACTTTCTGTAATATTTGTGCCCCCCCCTCCTTTTTTCTATTAGTAATCCCCATAATGCCACACTTCAAGCACTAAGGGATCTTTATAGCAGCGATAATGTTGTGTTCTTGCTCGCAACCAGCAGTTTTATCCTTTCATTTGCTTTTTTTTTTATATGAAACTGCCTACTATTTCAAAGTGACTGCAGAAAGAGAAGCACGGTTTCAATGAAGTGCTTCGCTTTTTAAAGGCTAATCATGACTTGGAGGCCCAGCACTAATCAAAAACCATCACATGACTGATCCTGAGAAAATTCATCAAGTAAAATCTCTGCTACTTTTAGATTTGAGCTTGTAAAGCATACGGATAACCAAGCTGTGTTTGATGGATTAGATATATAGTTAATTAGCATTGTTTATCTGTGGGTTCACTGGATTTGTTATATTGAGCTCCACTGTGTGTGCGCTTGTGTAAAATCGTGCGTAATTGTGTGTATAACGAGCTCATTTCCGTTGTCTTATTTACTTTTGTCTTCTTTACTACATCCCGTGTTCGCCAATGCGCCCTCATTGTTTCATATTTCTGGTTGTGACTTGTTTCTGTTTTAAAGGTTTAATGATCTCTACTTCTTGTGTCTCCTGTATTACGGTTTCATGTCCCTTGCTTCCTTTACTTACAAATAATTGTTATTTAGTCTGTATCTTGGTCTACAACTGATTAGGGTTCAAATGTTTCATACTCACCTCAATTTTAGTTCCAGCATGACATATTTTCATTGAAGTTATGCTGTACTTGTCTAGGAGTGGAAGATCTTAAGTTGCCTGCTATAGAGCTCTGACCTCAACCCTCAGTACCTGACATTGAGCACAAATCTCCAAAAACACACTCTAAAATCAAGTGGAACAGCAAACTGGGACTAAATGTGGAATGGTTTGCTCAAAAAGCACATCCCAGTCTTATGGTCAGGTGCCCACAAACTGTTATATGGGGAAAAAAATCTAAGTTCTTACATGGATTCACTGATGTATAAAATGAATAATGTTGGGTATAGATTGCCCAGCCACCATGTGGGGGTAGCTCAGCAAGCTGTCCTGGACCCAGGAGGGTTTTACTAAGGCATTAACATATAAAATTGAATCATCGTAATAATTTAAACCATTAAATTAGCACAATAAAACCATAAGTAACACGTTAAGCTACTGCTATTTAAAGAAAAAAGAACGAAAGAAGGGTAATACTTTCCACATGTACATTAGAGCACAGTAAAATTCTTCACATATCCCAGCACAGGATCAGTCATGTTACAGTATCTCTGAAACACAGGCTGAAAAGAGTGGCAGCTTGGCAATACAGGGGCTTGAACCCCTGACTTTCTAATCAGTAACCCAGGACCATAACCACTGAGCTCCCTCACCCTCCTAATAGAGTATAATGATCAAAAATGGGCTTGCACTGAACTTGCAAATTCATATTTCTATTATTTAGATGCTAAATACAAGCAGGTCCCTGGTTATAAATTACTTTAGGCATGTTTATTTTTTAATAAAGGAAAAGCTAGGTGCACAAAATAATGTGAACTGTGCATGTGTGTGTGTGTGTGTGTGTGTGTGTGTGTGTGTGTGTGTGTGTGTGTGTGTGTGTGTGTGTGTGTCCAGAAGTTTTTGGCATTGAATTATAAATAAATATTGTTTTATATTTGTATGGCTATTTTATATTTCATTTTATATTTATTATAGCTATTTTATATTTCAGCGACCAGGCATAACATTATGACCACCTGCCTGATATTGTGTTGGTCCCCCTTTTGCTGCCAAAACCACCCAGACCCATCAAGCATCACCAGCATAAACTTCTTCAGCAGTTTGAGCTACAGGAGGACTGTTGGATCGGAACACACAGGCCAGCCTTCGCTCCCCATGTGCATCAATTAGCCTTAGCTCCCCATGACCCAGTCGCCGGTTCACCACTTTCGATAGGTACTGACCACTGCAGACTGGGAAACACCACACAAGAGTTTTGGAGATGCTCTGACCCAGTCATCTAGACATCACAATTTGGCCCTTGTCAAATTCGCTCCAATCCTTATGCTTGCCAATGTTTCCTGCTTCTAACACATCAACTTTAAGGAGAAAATCTTGACTTGCTGCCTAATAAATCCCACCCACTAACAGGTGCCATGATGAAGAGATAATCAGTGTTATTCATGTCACCAGTCATAATGTTATAATGTAATAATGTTATGCTTATACAGTGAATGATTGTGTACCTGTGAGGCCTTTCAGAAATGCTTTGTGTAACGGCTAGGCAATATGTCCGTGGGCCTGCAGATACATATAGACTGTAATACAGTTACAGTAATAATATTGATACACATTGAACAGTGAATGTTGTTGCAAAGATTTGCACCAACAGAATTATTCATGTCCAATCCCATGCTGCTTAACATGATTGCCAAGTTTTACACCCCCAGGTGAAATGCGTTTGTTTGCAGCTGCTAGCAAAACACACAGACACACACACAGGCATACTGGCATACCCGGTTAATGATGCCGTGGGGAATAACAGTGTACCACTGCCAGCATTCCCCCCTGAAGACACAACACACACACAAAAGAGAGTGAGGCTACGTGATGAGGCAGCTAGCGAAGTGCACACACACACAGAGTTAAAGAGAGAGGACATACTCACAGATGGTTGCTATAGAAACGCAAATTAAAAGATGTTCAGCACAAACGCAGCATCTGTCTGGTGTTTTCCTCTCAGCGAGCTTCTTTTGAAACATTACAGAGGATTAAATAAGCAACCTGATTAAGTCCGTCTGAATTTATATGCAGCATCATTAAGTCCACGCTCCTGAGAGCAACACGAGGAAAAGGCTTACGCTCGATAGACAGCGACGGACCTCTGTCGCGTTAGCAATTACATTCGCAAACTCACGTTGTTTAGATTTTTGTGAAGCTGCCAGAAAATGACAGGCGGACAACAAACATACACACACACACACACACACACACACACGTAAACACACACCTATATCGATTTGTAAAGTAAAGAATTTAATACAACAACTTAGCGTATATCAGAAATGGCAAATGTAGGATTTGAATTTAAAATTTCAAATCTTTAAATTAAAATTTAGAGAAACTTTTTTTAAATGAAAGAAAAAATAAATATACTTGCAAATTATTTAGGATAAAATGTTAAAATTACATGTATTTGAACAAAATATATATTTTTTAATGGAGTGTTTACAGACATTATTAAATTATTAAATACATGCTTATGAGGAAAAAAAAAGGAAAACTAAATTAAAGCACATTGAGAATGAAATACTGCATATGGATATACTGCATGTGTGGTGTGTGTGTGTGTGTGTGTGTGTGTGTGTGTGTGTGTGTGTGTGTGTGTGTGTGTGTGTGTAGTCTAGTGTGGAATATTTGAAGAAAGTTTAAATAATTTGAAAAACATGCTGCAGGTGAGCTGTATACATGCTGTAAACATGAGCAGATGCTGTTGATTTTGGGGCAATTGATGCTGATGTTACTGATTCAGTAGTGACATGCATCTTTGGGTTGTGATGTAACTAATTCAGTAGTGATGTGCTGGTTTGAGTTGTGATTTTACAGATTCAGTAGTTATGTGCTGGTTTGAGTTGTGATTTTACAGATTCAGTAGTTATGTGCTGGTTTGAGTTGTGATTTTACAGATTCAGTAGTTATGTGCTGGTTTGAGTTGTGATTTTACAGATTCAGTAGTGATGTGCTGGTTTGGGTTGTGCTGTAACTGATTTAGTATTGATGTGCTGGTTTGAGTTGTGATTTTACAGATTTAGTAGTGATGTGATTGTTTGGGTTGTGCTGTAACGGATCCAGTAGTGATGTGCTGGTTTGAGTTGTGATGTAACTAATTCAGTAGTGATGTGCTGGTTTGGGTTGTGATGTGACTGATTCAGTAGTGATGTGCTGGTTTGGCTTGTGATGTAACTAATTCAGTAGTGATGTGCTTGTTTTGAGTTGTGATTTTACAGATTCAGTAGTTATGTGCTGGTTTGGGTTGTGATTTTACAGATTCAGTAGTGATGTGCTGGTTTGGCTTGTGATGTAACCAATTCAGTAGTGATGTGCTTGTTTTGAGTTGTGATTTTACAGATTCAGTAGTTATGTGCTGGTTTGAGTTGTGATTTTACAGATTCAGTAGTTATGTGCTGGTTTGAGTTGTGATTTTACAGATTCAGTAGTGATGTGCTGGTTTGGGTTGTGCTGTAACTGATTTAGTATTGATGTGCTGGTTTGAGTTGTGATTTTACAGATTTAGTAGTGATGTGATTGTTTGGGTTGTGCTGTAACGGATCCAGTAGTGATGTGCTGGTTTGAGTTGTGATGTAACTAATTCAGTAGTGATGTGCTGGTTTGGGTTGTGATGTGACTGATTCAGTAGTGATGTGCTGGTTTGGGTTGTGATTTTACAGATTCAGTAGTGATGTGCTGGTTTGGCTTGTGATGTAACTAATTCAGTAGTGATGTGCTTGTTTTGGATGTTATGTTACAGATTCAGTAGTGACAGTTTAAGCAGTGACATTTAGCATTTAGTTCAGGTTCTCTGTACACAGATAAAACATCTATATAAAGAATTGGAAGGAAATGTAAGGAAAAACAATAGGGCAGGTCTAAATATACCAATAAACTTTTATAATATTTATATCAATTTAAGGTAATACTGGAGACACACTAAAAATGTGCATATCGCTAATTAATCTTAACTGTCTATTAGCTTGCTGTGGAAATGTGGACAATATCTGATCAAATTTGATGGCCACCACACAAAAACTTTTCCATTTCCCTCACCGTCAAACTGCAGCTTCTCTGAAGGAATTATACATGAGCGGGAATAAAGAGAGAGAGAGAGAGAGAGAGAGAGAGAGAGAGAGAGAGAGAGAGAGAGAGAGAGAGAGAGAGAGAGGAGGTAAAAAAAGATATGAGAACACACTTTTTAAATTCAGGTCAGCAGTTTAGATGGTGTGGAGGAACTCAGAGATGAAGGAGGGAAGTGACATTACATTTCAACACCACAGCGACTTGTATCACACGTGTACAAATCAATTTGCTTAACTTTCGATGAAAAGATTGAAATGCAAGACTCAAAGCGAGTGAGAAACAAAAAGGAGTGTTATGAAAAGTTTTTTTGTGCTTCTGAAAACTGCTTTTAATTTTATATTTCGATATTTTAAGACACGTAATTAAATACGACCTCCAGGCTGTGTTTCGAATTCCTGCCGTTTCGATAAAACGATAGAGCACATGTAGTGTTCGAAAAAAAAGGGCATCAGGTTTCTGATATGTTTGAATATTTTTTACCAATTTTGTTCTATTTAACTTGTATTCGCTAACCCGGTATTTAGCCTATACATATAGCTAGCAAAGACATAAAGGTGGTTTTAAAAAGACTAATCGAGAATAATGGTACTGACTGGTGCTATTGTGATCATTTGCATTACTATGTCTGTGATTCTATAATAGACAGCAAGTTAGAACAAAGACAAAACATAAAACTTGGCAAATCTTCCACAGACACGTTTGACATGATATACGTTTGACATACATTGATACTGCAATCAGTTGTGTGAGGTGTTTTGAGTGGCTCTAAAAGCAGAAAAACTTCACAGGAAGATGACGAGAGATCAGCAATCAATGAGCTCAAATCCCAAAAATGTCAACACCATTCAGCAACTTGTGCATAATGATCGTCTGAGAACAATCCACACAATCTCACTTCCACACCCACCGTACTCGCCAGATCTGCTCCTGCAGACTTCGTAGATAAAGATCGAGCTCAATGTTCGGCGTTTTGATATCACTGCTGAGATCCAGCGTGAATCGTAGAAGATGCTTGACACACTTCGTAAAGAAGATTTCAAGGACACATTCCAGAAGTGGCAGGAACGCTGAAAACGCTGTATTGCTGTACAAGGGGACCATTTTGATGTTGATACTGTGTAAATGCAGATAAATAAAGTACTTTCTTGTAAACAGAGCTCGTCTCATCTTTTTGATTCCACCTCATACCATATACCCCTCTCTTTCTCTCTCTCTCTCTCTCTCTCTCTCTCTCTCTCTCTCTCTCTCTCTCTTCATATATATATATATATATATATATATATATATTATATATATATATATATATATATATATATATATAAATATATATATAAAACCCTCCCCTGCTCAGTTGTAAGTCTATTTGGATAAGGGCATCTGCCAAATGCCATAAATGTAAATATATTTTTAGATAGATAGATCATGAGCATTTGCAATCATGAGCTAATCTGAAGGGACTTTGTTATTATACTGCTATGTTAGCTACTATATAGCTAGCTACTGTAACTAAGAGTTTCTGAGAGGATCTCCCATTTTTTTTTTTTCTGCTAATAGTATAACGCTAGTTAACACTAGCTAAGCTGGGAGAAGTTGCAGCCAGTGCTAGCTAGCTGACTAACACAAGCTAACCTAACTCTGTTTTTTTTTACTTTTTACCTTACATGCTAATATGTCATTAACACTATGACACTTGTCGTTTCATTGATTGCTGACTTGTCAAATGGTTTATTTACCATAACCTATCTATCTTGCATAGCTGCATTGTATTCCGTGACTTTGAGACCAACTTTCGCTCATTTTACTTCTCCATCATTAAATTTAATTGAAAAATGGTGCGAAATCACGCTAAGAGCTCTATCTCTGTGGTCAAAAATCATTATAAAGCATAATTGAAATCATTGTCATGTTTTTTCCTTCATTTAAATCTATTATAACTAACAAATGCCTCTCTAAAATGTATAACCAAAATACAACACCAAACAAAAGCAAATTATCACAACAATCGCTAATATTTCAAAGGAAGCATGTTCAATGTGTTTAATGCTAGGCAGCTAGTTAACGATCGTTTTGTGACGGGGTTACACAGGAGGATTTAATTCATATTTATGAATATTTTCACTGCTAATGCTAGTTAAAAACAAGCAAACAAAAAAGTAAATGCAATCTTGTTTTCAGTACTGGATCCAGATGTTCAGACTTGACTTTTACAAAATGTTGTTTATGTAGACAAAAAAAAAGAAAAACACACATCTGGTCTCAGTGACACACTGCTCCTTTAACTTACTGGTAATTAAAGGGTGTTCTCTGGCCTGTATAATGACAAGCTAACGCTTTTGTATCCAGTGCTTTAGCACAGTCATGCCCATAATTGTGTGTGCGTATGTGTGTGTGTGTGTGTGTGTGTGTGTGTGTGTGTGTGTGTGTGTGTGTGTGTGTGTGTGTGTGTGTAAAAATGCAACAATCCTTTAGCCTGATAATTGTTTCAGCAGGCTAGCAAACCCACAGCGTTGTAATTAACCCTTGCCGAGCAAATCGAGCCGAGACCCACAGCAAATAACACACTGAGTGAGTCGAAAACATGCGGCTTTCACCTCATTCAGACGCATTTCAGTTCCTATGTGTCTGTTAAATAACCGTGCTAAATAAAGAACAAGAAAACAATGTGGTTTATTAGCATCTGAATTGAAATTTAACTAGTTATTTATTTTTCTGCGTCAGACTCTGGACTTTGGATTCAAGCCATTAAACCTCCCACTCACCTCAAATTACTTCCGAACGTACAACTTTATCTAATTAAGCAATTCCGTCAATTAACCTCAGCCTCTTAACGAGAGCGCCGCATGAATGATAATGAGTTCGAGCAGATTTCAAATGATCAAGAAAATAATAAATAAATAAATCCACATACATGCACTGGGTCACTTGATGAAGTCAAGAGGTTCAATGCCCAATTTAAAAAATGCACTTAATGATGGGCCTTTTATTAGCACTAATGAGAGCAATGCAAGGCTAGCTCCATTAGATAATGATAGTAATGTGTTTATTTCTGTGGAACATTAATGGCAGATTGTGCTAGCCTTGTTTACTGTCATGGCATGATAACAAAAAATTGAAGCTAGCTCTGATTAGCTGTAACGGACAAGAACAGCATTTTTAAAATAGTTTAGACTGCTTACATGAAATGTAGTAACTTTACATTTACATTCTGAGAGAATTAGACATTGACTTTGGCTCTATTCTTCCTAAAATCTTAACCTGCCAAATATATACATAGTAATTACATTTTTCTGAGGAAAATTTACATTGACATGGGGTCTTTTCTAACTTATGTGGTTGATAAAACAAATTTCAAATAGTGCTAATTAGCAGTGATGGATAGAAACAGCATTTAATTTCAAACTGCCTGATGAAGATCTGATTAAGACTAACATTTTTAAATTTGAGCTAACACTGATCAGCACTGAGGAACAGGAACAGAATTTCATTTTAATCTGCTTAAATGACACTTACTTTGAAATCTTTTATACATTGATGTCATGTAATTTGAGCTAGCTTTAATTAGCTGTGAGGGCCAAGAGCAGGGTTTTATAAAAAGTCATATTCATGAGGTAACTTCACATACATTTCTGAGGGAAATTGCCATTATCTTGGGCTCTTTTCATATTGTCATGGCATGCTTAAAAAAAATATGCTAGTTCTAATAAGCTGTGATGGACAAAAACCGCATTTTTATAATGTTTTTAGACTACTTAAATCAGATACATGTCGTAACATCTAAGGAAATTGATATTAACATAGGCTCTTTTCTTACTTCTATTGTATGCTGACAAAAATATAAGCTAGCTCTGCTTTGCAGTGAGGGAAACAAACTTAATTTCATCTCAAACTGACTAAATGAAATACTAACAAACATAATTTTGAGGAAAAGATTTTTCATACATTGATGGCATGTAATTTGAGCTATCTCTGATTAACATCATTTCATAATAATTCAGATTTATTCATTAATATACATATAGTAGTGTCACACAGCTCTGAGGAAATGTTAACATTGACGTGGGCTGTTTTGTTACTTTTATCGCTTGCAAAAAAATTATTTTTACTAGCTCTGATTAGCTGTAAGGAACAAGAGCAGCATTTAATTTAATTTCAGACTGCTTAAGTGATGTACTAACTTACTTTGAAGGGAAACTGATTTTTTTTTTTATACATCGTTGGCATGAAATTTAAGGTAGTTTCGTTTAGCTGTAAGGGACCTCAACAGGTGATTTCAAACTGCTTCAATTATATACTGCTTTACTTCTGAGGAAACATTTCAACCTACGTACATCATATAGATGAATATCAACATATACATGAAATTCACAGACTTTTAAAGAATATTGAAAGTAACTTGTGCTCTTTTCTTACTTCTGTGGCATGCTAATAACAACAAAGTTATGTTCACATGTTCATCAATGGAGCTCTGTTCATAAATAATATAATCAGATGTCATATAATTATACAATAACTTCACTTTACAGATCCTTCTTTGAAAAAAATTACATTTTTCTCACACCCGTGGCATCTTAATTTCGATGTAATTGATATTAATGTCTGGTTTCATTGTGCTAACGTCACTTATGACTTTAATTATGACCAGAACTTTGCTAATCTATAATTAAAAGTAACTGACAATAATGTGTGTGCTGTTCTGATTTCTTTGGCATACTAACAATAATTTATGCTAGCTTGTTCTACAAGGGAAGTAGCAAATATTTATGCTAACTGTGGTCATTAATATTAGATAAAAATTCTGTGTTATGTTAATAATAACGTATGTTTATTTTTCTTTATTTTGTATAATTGTTAATATTTTGATCATTTTTACAGAAACAATAAAATGTAAAGGTTTTCTTCATTTTGAGGGCCATATATGCTAACTGCAAAGGAAAGCTAGCTCTTATTTTATTGGGGCATTAACAGAAATTTCTATTTTATGCTTTTTTTATTATTATTTCTGAGAAACAGTGACAAAAGTCTATGTTCTTTTCGGACTTATCTAACAGTAGTGTATGTTAACTTTTCCTAACGTCTTTCCCTAAAGCTAACTTCTCTAAATGATGTGAATGTCGCTCATTTCTGACAACAATTTGCTCGTTTTATAATTCTTTGGCCAGTTATTTGCTAGCTTTCCTGAGAGGCAGGATAAAGAAATGTATGCTAACTTTCAAAAATTAATATTAGTAATAAATGATTTCTGTGGTACATGAACTATATAAGTCGATTCTTGTTTCACTCAATATGCCTGTAGCATTCATTGTGAAGTACACTGATCCTCACTAATGCTAATTTGACTTCTCAGGGACGCTAGCAGTAATTTATGCTAACTTCTTTTCCTCCAGCAGGACATTAGCTGAAATAGAACGCTAACTTTGCTGACTTCTGTGGGACCCGAAACAGTAATTTGTGCTAACTGTGTTTACTTCTGCAGGGCACCGAATGTAATTTATTTTTGCTTCAGCAGCTAAACCTACTGGTTTTGTTTACTTCAATTTCTCTGTAATTACTTACATTACACTTACACAAAATGGCTTTATTATTTGTTTTTGTTTTTTCATAACTATGCAGTATGTAATTTCCTTTTGGATAGATTTTACTTTTGAGTTTTGTTTTTAAAAACATATATACTCCTGAGATTCAAATTACAACCTACAGGAACCTAAATACATGAGCTTCAGAAGCTGATGACAGTGTGCGTGTGTGTGTCTGTGTGCGTGAGTGTGTGTGCATGTAAGACATTAGCATTAGTATTGTGAACTTGTTGCATGCTAATAACATCATAGTGGGGGATTAGAAAGTCTAAGCTTCTGTATAACCACAAGATGAAAGATGGAAATGATAAGGCTGCAAAACATAGATAGACACAAAATGTGTACACATACACAAACCACAATGTTTTGTTCAAATAGTGTGCTTATGCATACATATACTGTGTATATACAGTACGGAAAATGGAAAGGAAATGAAAAGTTCATTGCCATGTACGAGTGCTTTAAGCTTCATTATACAGTGCAATTCCTGTGCAGTAGTATAACATTCCTCCCTAGACACAGTGCAAAATGATCAACCAACACTTCTCTAGTACAAAAAGCTCCAAGAGAATAAAAATAACAGAGGACATTAAGAAACATTGTGTGCAGTTGAAAAAGTGGCAGATTTGATCAAGGACATTTTGAGTCTACCCATCAGTCAGAGTCCAGTGTCAAAGTGCTGTAAATGTAAATATTAAAGTGAAGTGAATGAAAAGGGGAGAGGGTTGTGTTTGTAGTGGTGTTATTGGTTTTGAGTTCAGAAGTCTGTATCATTTACATTTATGACATTTGGCAGACACCTTTATCCAGAGCAGTTAAGGATTAAGGGCCTTGCCAAAGGGCCAAGCAGTGGCCAGGCAGTGATGGGATTTTAACTTACGACCTTCCCACATCATCAAAGCCGTACTGCTTTTCAGTATAAACACATGACTAAGTGTGGGATATTATTGTACAATAGTTCAACAAACAAAAAAGTTCTAGCCCCAGCACCACCAAGCTGCAACTCCTGGGCCTTTGAGCAAGGCCCTTAACCCTCAACTGCTCAGTTTGTAAGTCTGCTGAATGTAGTAAATGTAATAATGAATATAAAAATGTACATACAGTGGTCCCCATAAACTCGCGGGGGTTACGTTCTAAGACAAGGTGAGTTCTAAGGTTCTAAGGTGAGTTCTGAAAATCCGCAAATTTTGGATGCACCCCCACAGCCCCTATAGTACCTTAGTAAATTCATCTATACATTATGTCACCTTAAATACAATCATTTGTTTTTTAAAAACTTTTGTGAAATTTGTTTGTGAAAACATAGTTTTAAATGTAATTCCTAATGCTCCTAAACAGTCCCGCTGCGGATTCACGTGAACTTTAAGATAAAAACTTGTTGTTAGTTAGGTTTCCAAATGAGAACCAACACATTTTTCGAGCTGCGAGTTCTGAACAGAGAATTATCGGGGTGGACTGTACTAAATATGTTCATTAATTAATAAAATAAATTTAATTATAATATTAAAATATTTAATGTAAATAATGTTAATATACAGTAATTCATAACAATATTATTATTATTTATTGTTACAATATTATTATAACAATATATTGTGATTATATTAAATAATTGTATTATTGTTGTTGGCAATGTTTATTAAATAATAATAATAGCATATATTTTTATTATAATAATTTTTATAAAAAATAATAATTTTAATGACTTTTGTTTAATGCCCACTTCTTTGGATTGTTTATGTATACCAGCTCGTATAACAACATTCTACTATTTCAAACACCCTCCAAATCCAGTCACAGATAACTGAATGAACGAAGACAGAGGAGGTGACTGCCACAGATACAGAGGGCAGAGTAATACATTTTAATGTATCTATACCTGGAATGTGTGATGAATTGGAGCAGGATACTGTCCTGTTTTTATCATTTACACTTTTGTTCGGTGTAAATTTCAGGTGTCAAATTTCAGGAATGGAGGCCTCTTATTTCCTCCATTCTCCACAAAACCTAATATATCAAATATACAAAAGGCAATAGAATAGCAGTCGCATAGCAACCGCCCATCCAGTCCAGATAACGTGTGTTATTCTTACATTAAATTTGCCAAAAATCATGCCTCCATTTTCTGTCAAAAACGGTTCTACAAAGCAGACACAATATTAAATGTTCGACCACAGTTTAATCAACTCTTTATTAACAATTCCATCCTGTTTTCACAACATACTGCATCGTAATGTATGGTGTCGCATTCTTTAATAAACAATTGCACCTTTTTATCTACAAATCCATAAGTTGTTCTTCAAATGATGGACCATAAAATCATATATGCAGAAGATGCTGGAAATCCTAATTATGTCGGACGCAAGGTACTCATGGTCAGCTAGCATAAATATATAGCAATCACTGATCACTCAGATAACAACAATTTGGAAAGAATTAAGTATGTGTAAACTCTTGAACTGATTCATTTGTGTCAATTTAGTTATTACTGGGTCTTATTGATTATATATAAATTCTGCTATGTGAAAATATATGTACTTTTATTTTAAATATCTCAAAAAAGGTGTAAGCAACATTATGACCTTGACTGTATAAAGAATTGTCACGAAGTTTAAACAAATACGGTAATTTATCACTACAGGTACAGTATGTTCTGAAAATTTTCAGGACATAGTTCGGTTTCTGTTCGCAGAGTAGCGTGACAATGTATTCGGTAATCTGCTGGTAAGAATTCATGCAAAATTTGGGACTTGTAGCACAGCCACATAAGTGAATGACATCAAGGAGAAACAAGTTAACTAGCAAAAAAGAAAGCAAGTAGCGCTAGTAACAAACGGCCAGTATAATCAAATGTTATAGCTTTCCAAGTTCTTTGTCTGTATATCAATTGATTTAAAATTGATTCTGCTATAAAGACCTTTAAAAGCATTGAAGTGAAACTTTACATTGTTCACAGAACGAGCAGCCATGTTGATTTGACCGCACTCTGTTAACATTTCAAGTTGAGCCTGTGTTATTTACATTAATGTTTAAGAGATACCAGAGAATTTACAATTGAAGTCAGGTTCTAAAGAGAATGAGGGACAGAGAGAATGTTCTGATTGGTCTAACTGGACCTATGGGTTTTCTCTGTATCTCTTTACAATCAAACTCTCTCAGTTGCTGCAGTTTGATACCAGTGTTGTTTAGTTACACTGTAATGTCCTGTAGCATGAGCGTCTAGTAAAATGAAAATACAAAATCTAATCTCAAGCCAAACTAAAGGGGTACACAATAAATTGGGCTCAACAGTGAAAACAATAAACAAATGTTTTCCATTTTTACAGCCTCTTTCTGATTGGCTGGGGTGGAGGAACTAATTGTATTTGAAATATTTATCTGTTTATTTCATTTAGGCCATTTTGCAGACTACTTACAAAAATATATTTTTAAATAGCTGATCAGTTGAGATTTAAGGGCATTGCTCATGGGGCCAATAGTCACAAAGAATGTCTGATCTTCTTATCCAAAGTACAACATTTTACCCACTGAGTCGACACTTTTCAATTTGCATAGCTAATGGTGGTTAAACGAGCTCCCTAGCTGCTAAGGGGCTACTCCATATAGTAGATGTACTGTGTGAGCAGACCCATAGGCTAACTTAGAAATTAGATTCTATAAAATCACCAAAGAAAAGTTCAAATGCACTTTCTTTCAAGTAGAACCCTGAAATTATTTCAGTAGGTCCTGAGACTGGTACCTTCAGTGTAAGAATTTTTTTTTAGGATGGAATATAGTGAGAAAAGCAAAGAAGTGTTTTTTAAGTGCTAATTTATGCATATATGGAATAAGAAGCGCTATTGACTGTTCTAAAGGAAGTTCATTCCACCACCGAGATATTGGAATGTTTTCCAAGTTGTAAAGAAGAAATTAGAAATTGCTAACTTAGTTGTCAAGAAGCCGTATTTGGTGTACATAATATTTTAAAATGTCTCTACAGGCCTCATAACAAGGTACATCTATAGAGTAGTCCCTTAGCAACTAGTCAGCTTGTTTAACCACCATTCGCTATGTTAAATTGGAGGCTGTACTGTAGCCCATTGGTTAGAATATATATTAAGCAAGTTGGTTAGGGCATTGAGAGGCTTGCAAAGTGTAGTAGTGTACGAGTGAGGTAGAAAGTCTTGATCTTTGGCTGACCTCTGTCAAGTCCTTCTACCTGACTACCTTTTTCCTCTACAAAAAAAAAATACATGCACTTCTTTCCAGTAGAAAATTTAAGTTGGGTGCAAGGGGCAGGAACTGAAATAGGGTTTTTGGTGGGGCAGAGTTGCTAAGTATATCTAGAAATTGTTTCCTTAGGCCTGGATACTAGTACCATCAGTGTGAAAACTCTTTTTAGGATCGAATATAGCGTGAAAAGCAAAAAAAGCACTTTTAAGTGCTAATTTATGTACTTCTGGAATAAGTAGTGCCATTGACTCAGCTGTTCAGGCATCTACAGGAAGTTCGTTCTACCGTTCTACCTATCTGTCTAGGAGTGAGGTTTAAAATCTCATTCTTTGTCTGTCAAGGACCTCCATCAAGTCCTTCTCCTGGAATACTTTTTTCCTAAGAATCTGCATCATACAGAATCGAACCCGAGCTTCTAATATTTTAAAGGTACTTTAGAAAGTTCAGAAAGCCTTTTTTTATATTGATGTGATTTTATGCTGACCCTGCATGACATGTATAACATTGCAAAACTAAAAACAGTCGTAGACCCACATCCAAGCATTTTGCCCACATACCTGTAAAAACACATTAGGTTTTGCATATGTGAGTAATGTTTTGGTTTCATAATCAATCTTTTTGATAAGTGCTCGGATAAAAGCAGTTGCTTAAAAGCTTCATACGAGATGGAGATGATTCCCGTGGGTGTCTTTAGGGCCTCGGCTTTCGCTCGTCTGCTTGCTCGTTTTTCAACCGTGGGCAGATATTGTGATTTTTTTTTTCTTTTCATGCTGGCAGCGTCAGCATTTTTAATCCTGCGGCACAAAGCGTGTTTAACCACTGCACCAACATAGCTCCAAGTACAGATTTTTTTTGTGTTGTATACACCCACGTGTCCTTGCCTCTCTATAGAGCGCAACTTCTCATTACAGTTCCTAAATTAAATGCAAAATGATGACAGAGATCCTGCTGCTGATGCTGATGAAGATGAAACATCATCAGCATCTTCAGTGTAATTCTTTTTCCTTCTCAAGCCATTTACAACAAAATATCTAAAACCATTTAGGCAATTAGATGAATACCTCTTGATGTTAAAAAAAAAAAAATAATGATCATAAATAGTGAACACTTTTTTTGTTTTTTGTTTTTTATGACAGACTCACACACGCATATTTTAAGGCAATTTTCATGGCATGCGTCGAGACACCCGTGATTGTGGCAGGATTCAAAACAAAGGCAGTCTTTCAAAAAGCAATTTGCTGCTATTTAGCTGTCATCAAAAAGCTTTTAAAAAACCATTTCTGAAAAAAGTCGATCTGCCACCGAAGTCTGTATCGGCAGGTTGGGGGAAGAAAAAAACCTCTCTTCTCGTCTTTTCTTGAAATATAAAAAAGCAAGCGACATTCAGAGAGGTCAAAACAGGAGCAGAGGGTTTGCAAGAAAACAATCACTTCCTTTTGATGACATGCTAATGTTAAATCAAGGGAAGGAAAAGTTTACATGGAACTGAGGTGTTTTGAACCGATACATTGCCTCATTAGATAGTTGTCTACATCGATCCGCACGCACAAACGAAACAAAACTCCAAAGTATGATGATTAGCTTACATTGCTACTAATGTCTTTTGATGGTTGGGGATCTCTGTGTTTGCTATGAGAAAGCTTATATATCTCACTTTTACAGTATCATGGTCTGTCTGAATACCTGATGCTGATTGGCTAAAAGTACATCTGATCAAATGCGCATTATCGTCTTTTTTCTTTGTATATATATAATACGAACAGCAGCTACGCTAATTCATCTTCAATTCTTCTTTTTTTCTCCCCATCCTGACACATACGTTGTAACAGCTCTAGTTGGGTTTCACCTCATTAGGATTTCAGACCTTCAAAAAGAAGGTGCCGACTCGAAGAGGATCCCGAGCCATCTAGAGATGTTCCAGGTCCAGTTCGATCCCACTTCATGGACATTTCAGACAATGGACTTTAAAGATAAGTAACCTCTTAATCAATACTCCAAATAACATTTTACATATGCTCTTTCTCCAACATTTAACGGCTCTGGCATGGTCGAGTTGGTGTTGAATCTATTATGATCTCAGAGATCTGGAGGAAGTTCATTCCACCACCTTGGTGTCAGAAAAGAAAAGAGCTTTGAAGTATAAGAAGAGCCTTGAAGCCTCATAATTAACAGAGGAATAAGTTCCAAAGACGTAATTTGGAAGCTCTTTTATTATTAACTTTATTTTTCAAGTAAATGCACTCTTATTGCTCTACTTCATCTTTGTCATTATTACATCATTATTAAGACCTGCAGAATTCAAGCTCTAATGACCAGTTTATACACTGAACAATTTTTGTCCATTCAGCCAGTTTAGCACAACATCAGAGACTAACTTGACCATGCTGTTGACGTGGAATATAAGCACAAGTGAATGAAAATGCAACTCTCAAAACGTAATATAAAAGAAAATGTAAAATACAAATAAATGCATAAAAATTAAATAAAAAAAGAATCCTGGAGCATGGGACATGAAGCAAAACTAAAGATGACAACTACAAAAAGATAAAAGAGTGTGTGGCAAGTTGAGTCTCTAGACAAGTGATAATTAGCTGCCAATATAAAGCAAAGTGCAGAAATTACGTGACACTGTGCAGTAGCTTATGCAAAACGTACCCAGGTGTCAGCATAATCCTGATAGCTGGGAAGCGACCATGGTATGTATAGGCATGGTACATGGATAATCATGGATGGGTGTGTGTTATACCATTTTAATGCTCTCTGCATAGTATGGCAAGCAAAACTATGGTGGTTTTAATGGTCTGACAGTTTTTCTGAGTTGTTTTGCAGCGTTTCTCAGATAAAATAAAATTCTCCAAACCTCCACATCATGTCATCACTTGTGCACATCACATCATAGGTCATTGCTTGCAAAAGTGTTAAACCAGATGTCAGAATCTGTCAAGCTTAAATTTCTATTACATTATTTTATTGTTAATAAGTCTTTGTGAAATTGTGCAGATGAAACTTGATCACAATGATCACCTGGTTCTCAAAAATAGGTTGAGGATGAATTTTGTGAAGCTTCAATTTGGCGACAGAGCAAAACACAGAATTACAATTTTTTATTTTTTTTATTTTTTAAACCAGGAAGTTACACTTCGGAAAAACTGTAAATCCTGCAATCAATATAAATCAAATATGCAATCAAATGAATACATTTGTGCTGTTGAAATTTATAGATGCCATACAGAAGAAATTCAGCCTTGTGCATCTTTAATAATTGTAATCCAAACGATAGTTTACATCAGGAAATACTAAAACTGTGCGCTTTCATATCATTACCCAGGAGTGTATGTAGGATTTTTCCACCTAGACAAAAGCAATAAAGAACACATGACTAAAAACTAAGACTGTATATTTCATAAGAGTGACTTTAAATTTATACAACTAAGCAGTTGAGGGTTAAGGGCTTTGTTCGAGGACCCAACAGTGGCAGCTGGCTGGTGCTGGGATTAGAAGTTACAACCATCTAATCAGAAGTCCAGCGTTTTATAACACTGAGCTACCACTTCCCCTGCAAAATCACGGCAAGTAACGTATTTTGAACCGAAGCGCAAGCCTGTACCATGCAAAAACTGATTAGAACACAGCCGATTAACTTAATTAACATCCCTCGATAATGGCCAAAGCTGTACCAATGTATAATATTCCAAGTAATAGCCCATAATTAACACATTAGCTAAAGCCCACTGCTCACGGCTTGTATATTAGTTTATGCACAGGTTGGTTAAATCTCTCTGAAACTATGTGCACTAAAATGAAAAATTACTGAAAAGCACATCAAGTTTCATAAATTAGTCAAAATAAACGCATATGCATGATGCTAATAAATTTCAATAGCGCGCACTACTGGAAATCCGTCGACTTCAATTTTCGATAACATCAGCATGATTTAGGGAAAGAATAATGTTGCAGTCTGTTCACAAAAATCAAGACATTTGTCTGATTAAAGACGTCTGGAGACACAAAGAATTTGAGGCTGGTTCTTTAAATTTATCTTCCAGACATTAAAATTTGGAAAGCCATCTTTCATATATATATATATATATATATATATTTTTTTTTTTTTTTGGAAGAAAACTGATCCTGCCACGCGGACACGCTTGCAAGATTGATGTGTTTGTATGCCTTTTCCAAACATATGCGCTTCAACAGGTACGCTTCAATCAGATTACACTCCGAGGCAATAGCCAAAGGTCAGAGGAAACACATTATTCCAGCAACAGCTAGTTTTTTTATAATTTTTCGCTAATTTTTCCTGTGTGGTATATTAGTATTCCAAACAAGCATTGCACTGATCAACTTCTTTTACATTACTTACAGATGAATCTCTCTATGCTTGTAACATGTAATGAGTAATGCAAGAAATAACATGAGGTTACATGTGAAAATTCATTTCAGCATGTCATGCTACATGACCCATGTGATAAATAAACACATAATAAATTCAGTCCCCTGCATGAAACAATGAGCGAGAAAAATAAATGAATCCTGAGGGGGAAAATTATATGTAAGAAGAATAAATTAAGTGGGAAAGAATGATGTGAATAAAGGAATCGTGTGAAAGCTGTAAAAATTACAAATAAAAATAACTGAACAATCAGCAAAAATAAATAAATAATTAAATACATATAATATACATACATACATACATACATAAAAAAGTGAACATTGAACTGTCATTTATTAATTGAAAATTTTATAATGTTAATGTAAATTAATAAATAAATTATTTGTGAACAATCTTAAATAATGCATAATAAATAATTAAAAAATTTTCTAAAACAAATACAAAAAATTCATATGTGAAAACAAAGAAATAATAAATCATCAGATAAAAAGGGATTAGTGAAAAATTGTCAATAAAAAAATGTAATGAAAAGAACTATGTACAACTAATCACATGATAATAAATCATGTTGGAAAACATGCAATACAAGAAAGCCCACAGAAAGCGTTTCTCCTTGAAGCTGGCTTTTGTGAACAGGGGCATTATCTTGCTGGGACAGGTTTGGGTCTCCTAGTTTAAGTAAGGACAATATTTTATGCTACGACATCCTAGAACATTCTGTACAAATGTGTGCCTCCAGGTTTGAGGTAACAGTTTGTGGAAGAACCACATCTGGCTGGAAAAGTGCAGATGTCTCAATACTTTTGTCCAAATATTGTGTATATCTGTTATTTGTGATTTTAGCAACTGTTGTAACCTTAAAAGAGAGAGAGAGAGAGAGAGAGAGAGAGAGAGAGAGAGAGAGAGAGAGAGAGAGAGAGAGATAGAAATAGAAAGCTAGCAGTGCTGAGCTTTGTGGGCGTCAATCCATGTGTACTGTACATTCAAATAAAACTGCTGAGAAGTGAAAGTTATAGTGAAAGAAAATAAAGAGAGCTCTCGCACAGTAAACGTTGTTCCTGTCTCTTTCCGAGTCCTCCCAGCATCCTCACAAGGCTTTTACACCCGTTTTTCTCACTTTGATAATAGATTCTGCTTCGGATTTTGCTCTAAACCTCCCACACATGGATTCTCTCACATCCTTTTTTTTTTTTTGAGACCAAGGTTAGATGCGTGTAGTACAGAGGGAACGATGATTACATATGTACAGTCTCCTCGTTATTCTTCTGGCACCTTACGCAGCAACTGAACGTTTCTGGCATGAACATGTGCACCGATCAGTAACACTAACCGACCTCATACAAACAGCCGGAACAAAATGATGGCGTTTAGTGCACTTTATTACCAAATTGAACCCAAATACCATGCTATGTAATTGGAATCAGCCATTCAAGAGGGCTGATGCATGTAAACGTGTTCTTTCTGTGTTTTCTTTTTTTTTCTCACAAAACCGTGACCTTACAAAGTCACGCTCGCTGCCTCACTCAGTTGCTATGCCAACATGCTTTGAAAAGTTATCGTTTTCGCAAATTAGACAAAGTTCTAATTATGGGGAGGCTTGACTCAGGCATGTATAGTGTTTGACAATGATTTGTTGTGCAGTGCAGATAAAAAAAGGCTTTTTACTTAAAATAAATGACTGCATATTATGAACATGGGAATGTAGGCATGTTTTTGAAGATGAGTAGTGGGCGGCAGCTTTCAGCAAACCGCATTTCTAAAAACGAATCATTTTAGAGGTTTAAATACTTTTTCGTGTGCGTATTACATGGTATAAAAGCCAGTGTTATCGTGGGCTACATTGATAAAAACGACTTCTTTATTCATTGTTCGGAAATCAAAGTGCAAATTGTTTAAAAGAAACATCTCAAAAATCTAGAACACTAGATTACATACCGGTCTCTAGTTGAGAAAAATTAACAGTGAATTGAATGAATTACATGTCAAAGCCAGAATTTACACACTATGCTGAGAGTCCTCATATACCAACTTTTTTCTACAATTTTTGAGTGTGTTTTCTTTCATGGTAGAGATTATATTAAATGACAATGATAATAAAAAAAAATATTATAAATAACTTTTGGTTACGCCCACTACCACTTTAAACCTCAATATAGATTATCATAGAACTCGGGAAGGAAACAATCAAATTAAGAAATATACCGTAATTTCCGGACTATAAAGCGCACCCATATATAAGCCGCATGAATTTGACAAAGATTTTTATTTTAAACATATATAAGCCGCACCTGTCTATAAGCCTACATTAAGTCTGTCTACTGTCTACATTAAGACAGTGTCTGTTACATGGTGTAACAAGTGAAATATGTTGCGCTTCCTTTAGGAGCACAGCGGTATTTTGGGAATAGCCTGGCACTGCATTGCATGTGTGGAGACCGAGGAATATGTCCTTATTATTTTCTGATGCTCATTTCTAAGTTTCTTTGACTAACCCGTAACGCTGTTGCCAAGAAAAATAAAAAAGCACGAGTTTTGGAAACCTGTCTGTGCTTATATGATTTCTGTTGCAACTGGAGTTAGTGAGCCCTCCCTTCACCCAGACTCAACGCGTTACAACGGCTTGTATCTAAACAGTAGCCTACTAAGAAAGTCATTGTTCACTGTCTTCCTTCTTCACAACTATTTCTCTTAGGAGTTTATCTTTTGGCATCATCGTGCGTTTAAGAAAAACCTTTTTTCTCCCGAAGCCGTGCAGCTCAGAACACAGGTAATGTGCGTTTTTTTGTTTCCATTCGGAAATTTTATTGGTCTTGTTATGGGGTTCAGTTTTTTGGCTTGAAGTTTGTGAAACCGGGAAAAACCAAGGAAAAATTCATAAATTAGCCGCTTCGTTGTTTAAGCCGCGGGGTTCAAAACGTGGGAAAAAAGTATCGGCTTATAGTCCGAAAAATACGGTAATGAAAAGTGGCACAAGGTTTTAACACCAACAGCTTCATTATTAATAAAGGCGCAGATGCACGTCATTTACACACACTAACTCTGTCTCTTTTACTCTCTTTCCCTCTAAAAATTTTAAATTCATTCAAATAAATGTCATTTGCCTTTTCTTTATCTCTGTGTATAATTTAAAGCAGCGGAATCCAACGTCAAATGGCCCTTATATAAAATACCTATTGATAACAATCCATTATTTTGATCTATTTAGTCAGTTTTGCACTACACACACACACATCATTGACAGTTCAACTTGTCTCTGCTTGGAAAAAAACATTGTATAAGTGGGATAGTCCACCCCTAGATGTGTGTTACATCATTTTACCAATACTCTGTTTTGTATTGGATGCTTCTTAACCTCCTTATCATGCAGTAAAATCATGTAATGCACACCAAGCCATGGATTTCCTTTTACATACATTTTTACATTTCTGTCTAATAGACACGGTACAATCCTTAAGTTTATTCATCTAAAAGAGCCGGTAAAGGTTGTACGTAGAACCTTACAACAGAGGATTAGCTTTTTCCGAAGATGTATAAGCCCTTTAAAAATGCCACGACAATTAGCTGTCCAAACAAGCCTTGTGGAACCCTTTTTTTTCCTTCCTAAGATGCATGTAGTGCATTTAGAGCTATTTGCTGAAGCACAAATGGCTCCCTACAGGGCATTTTTATTTTTATATAGTGCACTTAGATCAGGAAGAGCAAAGCATTTGGGAGTCAGTCAGTTTCTCACAGAGCTCATAAACATCTCTCTGTTCTGCATGCAAATGTGTAAAAAAAAACATTGCTGTTTGGGAAAAGTATAGGGAGGGGCCTTATAACAAATTGAATTTTGAAATCATGAGTTGGATTTAACGTCGGCCTCTGTGGGAGAAATAAAGAGTACAGGGTTGTGTTCTAAATATCTCTCAATTGGATGTGTGAACATTACACAAGGCTATGCTTATGTACAGTACAGAATACAGGACTGTGTCCCAAATAGCTCCCAAATGGTGGAACTTTAGGCGGTACCAATATGAACATTATATACCATATACACTAAAGGGCTGTGTCTCAAAAGACTACCATTTGGACACTTGTGGTGAGATTATTTGCGCTCTGTGTAGTGCACTTTATTACTTTATATACTGTACATCAAAGCAATTATGTACAAGTAAGGAAATGTGTAGTAGGTACAGAAAAAGCACAGGGCTGTGTCCCAAACCACTCTCAACTAGAGGTTCAACTTCTACTTTAAGTTGCTACCATTATACCATGTCCAATTTTTTATTTATTTTTTGCACTATATTTACAGTGAAGGTTTGTGTCCCGAATGGTTCCAATTGGGATGTTTGATGCTAAAATGTTCCCTATTCCACTGAGCACTTGACAAGATTTTACCACTTTGTCATACACCATATATTGCACTTTATACATTGTACAGAATCTTTGCTATAGATCCCGAGTGGACATGAGGTTAGACCATAAAATTTTAATGCCACAAGCTTTAACTTTTAAATGTATAGTTATGTTGCCATTCATTTTTAAAGACTCAGAGATGTTGATAATGAGAGTGACCTCTGAAAGACATATTTCATAACTAGTGCATCAAAAAACAACTCTTTGCTGTGGAATGTTAACAATAAACTAGCCAATTACGTACATGATTTATAATTCTACAAAAGTGCTAAAATATGATAATAATTAGTAATAACAATACTGGCATGTTGGAAAACCAATTAAATGGAGACATATTAAAATGTGAGTAATTGTTGATATGTTATAAGTTTTTTTTTTCATTGAAATAATCTATAGTGATCAGTACTTTGTAGCAGTCAGAGGTAAAACTATAAGTTTCTGCTTTCCAACACAGGAAAAAGTCTGCATGATAGGATTCTTGATAACGTGACAAACTGTGTCATTCGGGTTTTTTTGGTTATAGTATATTTTCTCTCACTATCCGCTTAGCCCACTATAACTGGACTATAATCCTAAAATGTACGTTTGGCAGGTGCCCTTATCCAGAGCGACTTACTACTGAGCAGTTCAGGGTTAAGGGACTTGCTCAAGGGCCCACCAGTGGCAGCTTGGTGGTGCTGAGATTTAAACTAATTTATATTTTTTGCTGAATAATAATGTATGAATTATCTTTCGATCATTAATTGATGTTCATGGAAAATCGTACGTTTAAGTTCATCCGTTACCTGAGAACATTCACCTATTTGAGATACCCAAAAAAATACAGAAAGTACAATACAAAGCATCTTAGAGAAATTATTTTATTTGAGTAAAAAATTTCACATTTGTACGTATTGGGATAAAAAAAACTGGAAGGGGAACAGCAGGGAAAAAACTCAAAACCTTAAAGATTAAAACTTAAAACTCTGGAGAAAAAAACTCAGAAGATTACAAGAAGTTGTTGAGCTTTACACAAAAAACTTTTATAAAACGTTTTATGTTTGTTTCTCATAAATTTGTGATTTTTTTTTTTCTTGTAATCTTCTGTAATCGTTTTCTCAAAATTTTTCCTTGTATTTTTTTTTTTTTATTTTGAGTTTTAAATTCAAATGAGTTTTTTTTCTTTACAATTTCAGGTTTTAAACCCCTGAAATTCCCTGCCCCTCGCCTTCCATTTTTTTTTTTTTTTTTTTAGCCCATAGTGGCCCTGATACGCCATCATACATTTGGACTCATCTGTCCTGCGGTGTGTATATATATATATATATATATATATTATATATATATATATATATATATATATATATATATATATATTTTTTTTTTTTTATTGGGTGTGTATAGTGTGTATATTGAATGTGTGTATATTGAATATATATATTAAATCAATTGAATTGCACCTATGTCCTTATGCTGTCAGTATTTGCTAAGAAAAAAAGTAAAACATTTATATAATAATATTAATAATTTTATGAGCTTTGGTACTTACAGTTGGGTTAATCCATTACATTGTGTTGATATTTTAATTACAAAAAAATTGTAAATTCATATTAATTGTCGAAATGGTATCCCACTTGAATAAGTAATCAATAATAAATAAATAATTTCAAATACCATTTTATTACATCTACCTGCATATGTAGGCTTCAATCTATATTGATGAATATTCGCGCTTTTACTCAACTCTCTCAACTAAAGACTTTTCGGTTATACTTTTAAAGGTCAGAGTACTCTGTCGTGTCAGTCACTGTGTCCATTTTCCAAGCACTTTTAAATGTGAATCTCTAAACTCTATCAATTTAATTTCCTTTTTGTCAAGCCGCCTTTCATACTGATAGCTGATCAAGTCATCAGGACTTAATTTAACCTTCAGAAAAACGTCGGTTATTCATTCAAGCATTCCCGACATGCAAAGATATGCCTTTTAGTCGACTCAGTAAAAGTCTGAATTCATCACAAAACCTCTTTTTTTGTTCAAGAAGCACAAGCCCAAATCGACTTTTTTCCTCTGGGTAATTACCGAATTCGTCTGTATTTGCTTTCATTTCTATACGTTAGAAAAACGTATAGATAAAGCCTGACGCTGAAGTTTAACTGTCGCCCTTATTGGAAGGAGTGAGAGAAAAAAAACATAAGTAGCTGTACATCAGAGTCTCGGGAGTCGCAATGCAATTTCTCTTATCGTCTAAAAGAGAAAAACTCTATAGTTCTGCAGCGGGTTGTGGGGGAAGAAAATACCTCAGTCTCTTCTGTGAATCATTCATGTGGAATCAGCAGAGAAATGTTCTGTTCATCCCTCTGGCCTACTGAATCATCAAGCTGTCATCTTGGGGAAAAATAGTTCTAGCAAGAGCTGATATCATCAGATATTAAAAGGCAATGCAATATTTGTCAATTACAGTTCTCCCAGTACAAAATTCTCTTTTTGTTTTTTTAATGCAGTGTGTGGATGCCTGGAGGAGGATAGTAAACGTGTGAGGTGTTATTTGTTAAAGTTAAATCAGCAGCTTGGTGCAGAAGTGGAAAACTAGGTGTTCATAAAACTCAGCATTTACACCCATGCAATAGCAGATTAGCTAAACTTTAATCACAAAAACAAAAACTACAAAAACTAATGTGACACTTATTCCAGCTGTTTCATTGAATCTTTCCGAAGTATACGGTCTATTTGTTTACACTCATAGTCTATACCAAGCCTTCATATTACAGTATGTTGATGATATTCTATTGGTTTTAATCTCATTCATGGATTCATCCATGACATATTCTGACTGACTGCTTGATTTGTTGACCCATTATTATTACCCCATTCACTTTTAGGATTGTGTCAGTATACTAAACTACACTGCATTTGACCTGCATTTGACTCATTACACTCAAATGCACCTCAATTCTAGTGCAGTAGAATTCGGAATTCACAGGTAACATGATACAGATTTTGCTGTTTGCAGAACCAGATGTGCTGCAGGAACACAAGTTGTTCCATAAAACATGTTATTAAAGCTTTAGCAACATGAACAGACCAACTATTTCATAGAGGGTTAAGCCTTAACTCTTGGTTTATCTAATAGTGGAAACAGGAAACTCTATTGGTTGCCCTATATTCAAGAAATCGATCCTATAAATCACAAACAATAGGACTCGATGAGCTCGTTAGTATTATAGAAGGTAGTAGATTAAGTATTGCTTTCCAAGGGTTTAACACTGCATGTGAATCAGTATGAACAGCAGCTTGAAAACACACCACCCCATTGCTATGCTTCTCTACTGGCTTTCTATAGATATAGCAGATTTGAAAACATGAATGCTTGCCTAGAAAGTCAATTCATCTACATCAGATATCTCACCAATCTCCTTCCAATCCTTAACCACTGCTTGACTGGTCTCACTATTAAATAGGGGTACAATGAAGCAATGCTTCAAAACTATTCTCTATTCTGGCACCAAGGTAGCAGCATGAACATCTACTTGATGGCAAAACAGCTGAGCCACAAGCCATATTCAAGCAACATCTGAAAACCTACATCATTCAGCAGCACTTGTAAGAGAGGAGCAGGATAATGGATGTGAACTGGTAAATCACCAAACTGGAGAGAAAATGGTAGACGGACAACCAGTCTTTATTCCAACTTTACTCCAAAAAAAGGATTTGGCAAGAATCTGGCACCATTTTAAGCTCATGCAGTGGCTGTCCTGCGGTGTGGTAACACAGCAATTAGCTAGTTTCCTTTGAGAGCTCCAGTTTTGTTGGTTCTAAAAGAATATTAAATTTTTCCATGTTTGCTTATCTGTGGTCAAATTTGTTGCACCGGTATTCAAATTGTAACTCTAAAAATGATTTTCCCTCCACTCCTTTAACAATATCTATTGTATGGTTGTGGTTTCTGTTCTAATCCTCACACTGTTCTGTTCTAATCCTCACACTGTTCCCTTTTATCGGTTTGTTGTCCGACTGTGTTCACCGACTTATTCTATATGGTGACAATAAAGAGTTGCCTTTTTTTGGCTATAATTCCTCCTTTCTGAATGTGCCCTTGGGTTTTGAGCTCTATTGTAAACTCATGTATGGTTCTTAGACATGTCTTGCGAGACATACATATATACAATAGACTTGGTAATATTTTTTTTATTTTCCATGATCACAGGTCGTCCATTTTGCTTTCATTGTGTAAACAAATTACATCCCCATTTGGTGTGGAGTATTTCAAGGTGGCAATCAACAATCTTGGCAACGTGTAAAATGGAGAAACAGAGACACACACTCTCATATACACTCTCACACACACACACACAAAACACTAAACGAGCGCTGTTGGGGGAGATTGAGCGCTCAGATTCGAGAGCAAAATGAAAATGATTGCACTCGTTAATGCTCTAATAGTGAAGCCTTTGTGAAATGACGAGTTTCAGAGCTTAATGCGGATTGTTATCGAGCAAAAAATGCCTAATTATGCCATAGGGGATACGACAGGATCCTGTCTGTGTTTTATTTACGTGTTTGCCAGTGTGCAGACCAGATTATTCAAGTGTATGCTCATGTAAATAACAGATTATGAGATCTCTATGATATGTATACATATGTGTAGGTGTGTGTGTGTGTGTGTGTGTGTGTGTGTGTGAATGAATAAAATAAACATTGTGCAAACTATTGAATCCAAGCTTGTGTACATAAAATGTACTCTTTTCCAATAATTTTTTTATTACTTACTTTATATAGAGTCCTTACAATGGTCAAAAACGTTTAAACATTTATTGTTGGTTTGCTTCCAGAGCCTGAAAACAAGCAGCAGGACATAATGCAGTACTTAAATTAAACCAATACTGTAGTTTAAAACCTGTGTGCCAACAAGTAACAGGAATCAACAAGGAACTTATCTAACATTAAATAATACATAATTAATATAAATATAAATAAAATATTACATAATGTAACAAAACTGTAACATTGCAACATTAAGAGATTGAGATGTCATTGCTTGGTACGGTAATCGATCAGCCCTTTCTCCTGATGTGGAGCTTAAAACACTGCATTTGCATGATTGTTTGGTGATTGCTGTGCAAACTGTTGGATTATTGTCACTCCCAAAACTCACATATTTAAAGTCAACAAATGAGAGAGAAAACATGAGACATCAACCGTTTAACAAAGAAATTACACAAATAAATGTAAGTATAATAAAAGAAAAAAAGAAAGAAGAGAGAGTTAGCATATTAGCAATGTAAGATGTATGTCGAGATGACAAAGCTGTTTAAAAAAACAAACACGTAATCGTAATACGTAATCATATATACAGTGCCCTCCACAATTATTGGCACCCCTGTTTAAGATGTGGTCGTGGACTTCGAAAAATTCTCCTTTTTTTTTTAAACAACATAGAACCCAAATGCAAAAAAAGAGAAAAATCCTAACTTTTATTTAAGTACATTACTTTGGTGGTAAAAAAATCACACATTTAGAAAAAAAAAAAAAATTGAAATCATGTGTGCCACAATTATTGGCACCCCTGATGTTAATACTTTGTACAACCTCCTTTTGCCAACAAGACAGCACTTAATCTCCTCCTATAACATTTCACAAAATTGGAGAACACAGAGAGAGGGATTTTTGACCATTCTTCTTTGCACAATCTTTCTAGATCATCCAGTGTCCTGGGTCCTCTCTTATGCACTCTTCTCTTTAGCTCGCCCCACAGGTTTTCGATTGGGTTGAGGTCTGGGGACTGAGATGGCCATGGGAGGACCTTGAGTTTGTGACTGCTGAACCACTTTTGTGTAGATTTTGCCACATGTTTTGGATCATTATCCTGCTGAAAGACCCAATGACGACCCATCTTCAGCTTTCTGGCAGAGGCCATCAGGTTTTTATTTAAAATATTCTGGTACTTCAAAGCGTTCATAATGCCATGCACCCTAACAAGGTTCCCAGGGCCTTTGGAAGAGAAACAGGCCCACAGCATCACAGATCCTCCACCATACTTCACGGTGGGCATGAGGTGCTTTTCGGCATACTCATCTTTTGTTTTACGCCAAACCCACTTAGAGTGTTTGTTGCCAAAAAGCTCAATCTTAGTCTCATCTGACCAAAGCACACGATCCCAGTTAAAGTCCCAGTACCGCTTAGCAAACTCCAGACGTTTAAGTTTGTGAGTGTTAGTGAGAAAAGGCTTTTTCCTTGCATGCCTCCCAAACAGCTTGTTGGCATGTAGAGAGCGTCTGATGGTTGTTTTGGAGACTCTGTGACCCCAAGATGCCACTCTTTGATGCAATTCTGTGACGGTGAGCTTGGGAAATTTTTTACTTCTCTTACCATCCTCCTCACTGTGCGTTGTGGCAAGATAAACTTGGGACCTCTTCCAGCCTTGTTTGTCACTGTTCCAGTTGTTTTAAACTTCTTAATGATTCCTCTGACTGTAGATACCGGCAAGTTAAGGCGAGTGGCTATTTTCTTGTAGCCATTGCCTGACTTATGAAGGTCGACACACATCTGCCTTACTTGAATGGTGTGTTCTCTTGTCTTTGCCATGTTGACAAATGGGTAAGAGAATTAGGCCTCTGTGTCACGTCATATTTATACCCCAGGGAAACAGGAAATCATGAATTACTAATTAAAAGTCCCTAGATACCCTGACCAACCTTAGCAACTACAGAAAAATATATATAAAAAAAAAAAACAATTAAATTTTTCAGAGGAATTGTTAGGGGTGCCAATAATTGTGGGACACATGATTTCAAGTTTTTTTTTTTTTTCTAAATGTATGATTTTTTTTACCACCAAAGTAATGTATTTAAATGAAAGGTTGGATTTTTCTCTTTTTTTGCATTTGGGTTCTATGTTGTTTTAAAAAAAGGAGAATTTTTAGAAGTCCACGACCACATCTTAAACAGGGGTGCCAATAATTGTGGAGGGCACTGTATATATATATATATATATATATATATATATATATATATATATATATATATATATATATATATATATACAGTACAGACCAAAAGTTTGGACACACCTGCTCATTCAAAGAGTTTTCTTTATTTTCATGACTATGAAAATTGTAGATTCACACTGAAGGCATCAAAACTATGAATTAACACGTGGAATTATATACATAACAAAAAAGTGAACTGAAAATATGTCATATTTTAGGTTCTTTAAAGTAGGCATCAAAAGAATGCCAAGAGTGTGCAAAGCAGTAATCTAAGCAAAAGGTGGCTACTTTGAAGAACCTACAATATGACATATTTTCAGTTGTTTCACACTTTTTTGTTATGTATATAATTCCATATATAATTCCACATGTGTTAATTCATAGTTTTGATGTCTTCAGTGTGAATCTACAATTTTCATAGTCATGAAAATAAAGAAAACTTTTTGAATGAGAAGGTGTCCAAACTTTTGGTCTGTACTGTATATATATATTTATATTGTTTGCTTGAGAGATATATAATAAAGTATATGTACAAATATGTGGAAAACTTATATATTTAACTTGCTATCTAATTTATCTAATGTTTCTATACATATGTAGGATACATATGTATATATTGTGTAACATCATTCATAACATATGAGATTCCTGATGTTGAGTTATGGAATGAGTTAATATGTGAAACCAGTGTCACATAGATATTAATGTTGAATTTGCTCATAGGACTATTTAACATTGATACACTTCTAGATATTCATTTGAGAGGTCAGACTTGTGCTTATCTTAAACATCTCTGCTGTTGGATGACGATCTGCCAAATGCATAAATGTACATGCAGGGGAATAAGATGATTCAGGCTCTTCTTTAAATAGAAGCAAACAATTCAAATGAAATATAGATAAGATATATTTAAAATGCTATAAAATAACTATTACTGTTTCAAATTACTTTTAAATTACTCTTATAACATGAATGTAATGAATACAAAATCTGATTACATACACCATACCTGATTTAATGCCATAAGGAGCACCTTACAGTCACAAAAAAAAATAAAAACAATAATAAAAAGAATAATGATAATATATATATATATATGTTCATGCATGTTCACATACAGTATATTTGCTATCATTTTATATATGGTATATTCAGTAATCAGTAATCATGTGACCAGGTCATGTGACAGACTGATGTGAGATGAGGTCCTGCTGCTGGGCATAGTAGCTATCAACCTTAACCATTTCGAAATGGACAAGAAATTAAGTACATCAGTGGTGTTTCTTTGATATAATGTATAATATAAAATTGTGAAAAAGTGTACTTACATACAATAGTCTTTATAATGAATTGTTTATTTCCCCAGCAAAAATGCTTTACCCTACTCCCGAACAACAAATAAAAAGTTTTGCAAGTACTTTCAGCTCCCTTTCGGTTTCTTATGTGCAGTAAAAAATTGGCCCAAAACTAAACATCAAACAAACTACAAACTCGAAAGACATATGGCTAAATATTTCCATTTAGAACACACTCATACTTCTGACTTTTTTTCCCCACTGTCACTCTGAGCAACATAAACCGCATGCAGAGAAAGAGAAAGCACGTGTTGCAATTAGAAAAGTAAAGTGCTGTCAAGTTTTGCATCAATCCCCTGCGGAGAGCCGGAGCCGTCATTTGCACAGAGCTCGAATTTCATTACGCCTGAGCAATAATTAAGCCTCGAACCGTTCTGATGTTTGCTTGAAAACGAGCAGATATTTCCCCACACTTAAGGAAATTGGGATGCCTGCGAATGAAATCAAACATAAGAGGGGTTCACTAGGTTTTTTTTTTTCTTTTTTTTGTCTAGCAGAGAAAAATTCTGACATTTGCAGTGTGTTGGTGAAACGCTCTGGCATACTGAAATTGCAGAATATAACACCCATTTTAAAAATGTAGCTCTATTTCAAACACAAGATGTTCGGATTCAACCGAAATGCTGATGGAATGTTCACAGTGTTCCTGTTGGGTTAAAAAAAAAAAACAGGACTCTATCTTTATGCACTGAAAACAAAATAAATAAAATGAAAAAAAAAATATATATATAAAAACAAGAAATCATATAGCAAATGCAATGGCTGTATCAGAATCACTGACTTACATATTCTTTTGTATTAATATGTAAATTATTTCCAATACTCTATTCTTTTCATTTCCTACTATTTCTTTCAAGTAGTGTCTGTTTATGTTGCCATATTTATACAATCAGTTTTTAGCCTACAGTGATCTACAGTGAGGCTTCAGAATCAGCAGTGTGGGCGCCTGCAGCTCAAAGAAAATGCTACGTTAAAGCAACAGCTTTCAAGTAGCATGTACTTTAATTATGTACCATCCTGTAGGTGTACAATAACGTCACCATTTTCACATCCTTTGATTGGATGGTCAGAGAGTGCAATATGTAAGAGCTCGCAAACTGCATCTGTAGCAAACTGCACAAGCTCAAATATGTTCGTATGGATTTCATAGCTGTTATTATTCCACAATGACACAATGACAGAGGAGAAGCAATTGATTTGGCCGTGGATACACTCAGAAGACCATTCACGAGATGGACTTTCCAAGAAAAATTGGGCATTGTGAGGAAAGTTCAGCCCAAACAGTTTAAAACAGTTGAACTTTTTCATGAACTATTTATACTTTTGCATTTTCTTTCCTGTAGAATTTGCACAAAAACACACAATTTGCCTTCATTTTAAATCTCCAGAAAAACCGTAATGCACAAAAAAATGCATTGAAAACCCAGGGTCATTCTACGAGGTTGATATCGATGCTTCTGATAGAGATGATGAATGCAGGTGGTGCAGCTGTGGCTACAGTGAAAGGAGACTTGTTGTGTTCATAGGGGTTCTTGCTTTTGTAATCACCTTTAATCACATAATGATGGTATTAAGAGGTAGATGGACTTAGATAGGACACCACTGAAGGCCTAGGTGTGAAATTCGTATGTCCACATAAAATCTCCATCCACACATATCTACTCCTTATCATCATTCTTACATTTGTATTCAAGAGAACATGAAAAAAAAAACCCCCACAAAGTTAAGTTTTTTTTTTTTCCCCCAGCCTAAGTGAAAGCTCTGAGAAACGGAGCACAAATTAAACATGCTCACAAAGACGTTTCCATTTGCAGCCAGAAAATAAAATGCCCCGAGCATCGACCCAAACAAAACGTCCCTCTAATTGCTAGTTTCAGAGCAGTGTCCATATGAGCTTTCCAAATCTTTTTTTTTTTTCCTTGAATAAATACTCCCACTTACACCTGTTTTCCATGCAGAGTGTTACACAGATGGATGGTCTACAGTAACTGGGGCGGAAAATTTTTTTTCACCCTCAAGGAATGTGTTTAAATACGCCATCTCTAAATACTACCCTCGCCACGTGCATGCGTTCTGAACAAACTGGGATTGGTTAACTTCCTGCTTCTAGAAGGTTGGGCATCTGGGCATTTTCCATTCATCATCATTATAGGTATCATGTTGAGATTCGTTCCTTTATTTTATCACCTCCAATGAAGCATGTTGTCTATAGAAAATGATGTCAAAGCCATCCACGGCTGCGAAATTGGTCACGCTTTCATGGAGGGAGGCGGGACATACTCTGAAGTAGGAGGGAAAGCGATGTCCTCCATGCGTGTCGCTGCACCCCATGTTGTCGTATAAGCAGCAGGTTGAACAGATGCGGTCGACTGATTTCACATGTCGCAAAGGAAGTATGTGTCAGATTTCGCCTTGACTGGTTGGGAGCTGTTGTGTGTTCGGGGAAAGGTTTGAGAACATAATTTATCAGATTAGAATAAAATGGATTAGATTAGATTTAATTTAATTGTCATTGTGCAAAATACATGTACAGAGCCAATGAAATGCAGTTAGCATCTAACCAGAAGCACATAAGTGGCCTATTTACAATATAGAACAATATGGTACAGGAGGGTTTGGGTCGATATGTACAGGGGGTGAGAGTGATTAATGTACAGAAAGTGCCATAGGTAATAAGATAAAGTTTATATAGCAATATAAAGTATACGTTTATATGTTAAAGTATATACAGTATAATTACACATTAGTTTTTACAGTACACATTAAAACAGTAAAAACATTCTACATTTTATATATATATATATATATATATATATATATATATATATATATATATATATATATATATATATTTATATATATATACCTTCTTCTTCTTCTTCTTCTTCATCTTTCGGCTGCTCCCATTAGGGGTCGCCACAGCGGATCATCCGTCTCCATACCACCCTGTCCTCTACATCTGCCTCTTTCACACCAACATGTCTTCCCTCACCACATCCATGAACCTCCTCCTTTGCCTTCCTCTTTTCCTCCTACCTGGTGGCTCCATCCTCAGCATTCTTCTACCAATATAACTCATGTCCCTCCTTTGCACATGTCCAAACCATCTCAATCTCACCTCCCTCACCTTGTCACCAAAACATCCTACATGCGCTGTCCCTCTAATAAACTCATTTCTAATCTTGTCCATCCTCGTCACGCCCAACAAAAACCTTAACATCTTCAGCTCTGCTACCTCCAGCTCCACCTCCTGTCTTTTACTCAATGCCACTGTCTCTAAACCAAACAACATCGCAGGTCTCACCACAGTCCTATAAACTTTCCCTTTCATTCTTGCAGATACTCTACTATCACAAATCACTCCTGTTACTCTTCTCCACCCACTCCACCCTGCCTGCACTCTTTTCTTCACTTCCATAAAACACTCTCCATTACTCTGCACTGTTGACCCCAGGTACCTGAACTCCTCCACCTTTTCCACCTCTTCTCCCTGCAACCGCATCACTCCACTGCCCTCCCTCTCATTCACACACATGTACTCTGTTTTACTCCTACTGACTCTCATTCCCCTTCTCTCCAACGCATATCTCCACCTCTCGAGGCTCTTCTCAACCTGCTCCCTACTCTCACCACAAATCACAATATCATCCGCAAACATCATAGTCCAGGGAGACTCCTGTCTGACCTCGTCCGTCAACCTGTCTATCACCACTGCAAACAGGAAAGGGCTCAGAGCCGATCCTTGATGAAGTCCAACCTTCACCCTGAACCAGTCTGTCGTACCTACTGCACACTTCACCACCGACACACTGTCCTCATACATGTTCTGCACCACCCTCACATACTTCTCTGACACACCTGACTTCCTCATACAATACCACAACTCCTCTCTTGGCACTCTGTCGTACGCTTTCTCTAAATCCACAAATACACAATGCAATTCCTTCTGTCCTTCTCTATACTTCTCCATCAACATCCTCAAAGCAAATAAGGCATCTGTGGTGCTCTTCCTCGGCATGAAACCATACTGTTGCTCACAGATGGTCACCTCTTCTCTCAGCCTGGCTTCCACTACTCTTTCCCATAACTTCATGGTGTGACTGATCAACTTAATTCCCCTGTAGTTACTGCAAGACTGCACATCTCCTTTATGCTTAAAGATCGGTACCAGCACACTTTACTAGCACATTAGACACCGATGCCCCCATCCGGTTAAAAAAGGTTAGAGAACAAGCACCTGCACCTTGGTATAATAGTCATATGCATGCCCTCAAGAGAACAGCACGTAATCTGGAGAGAAAATGGAGGAAAACTAAATTGGAGGTATTTAGAATTGCGTATAAAGACAGTATGCTCAGCTACAGACAGGCGCTAAAAGCTGCTAGAGCTGAACACCTGAGCAAACTTATAGAAAATAACAAAAACAATCCCAGGTTCCTTTTCAGTACTGTAGCTAAATTAACTACAAATCAGGGCTCTGAAAATTGTGTTCCATCACAGTTTAGTAGTGAGGACTTTATGATTTTCTTCACTGAAAAAATAGATAACATTAGATAAACAATTGTGGCAGTTCAACCTCTGACAGCATCTCCTGAGCCAGTGTTACCTTCAACTCCACAACTCCACTGTTTTACATGTATAGGACAGGAAGAGCTGTATAATGTTATTGCCAAAGCTAAATCGACAACATGTCAGTTAGATCCAATTCCTACGAAATTACTGAAGGAAGTGTTATATACAACTGGTGAACCTCTTCTGAATATTATTAACTCTTCACTATCGTTAGGACATGTCCCTAAATCCCTCAAGTTAGCAGTTATTAAGCCCCTCATTAAAAAACCTAATCTGGATCCAAACACGTTATCAAATTACAGACCAATTTCAAATCTCCCATTTATGTCTAAGATTTTAGAAAAGATTGTCGCTGCCCAGTTATGTTCCTACCTGCAGGAGAACAATATCTTTGAAGAATGTCAGTCAGGTTTTAGGCCCCATCATAGCACAGAAACTGCTCTAGTTAAAATAACTAATGACCTGTTTTTAGCTTCAGACCAAGGCTTCATCTCGCTGTTGGTTTTACTAGATCTTAGTGCTGCATTCGACACTATAGACCATGATCTCCTCCTAAATCGCTTACAAAATTACATCGGCATTCAGGGACAGGCATTAAGCTGGTTTAAATCCTACCTGTCCGATCGTTACCATTTCGTAGATTTAAATGGAGAGCTATCCAGGCTAATGCAAGTAAATTATGGTGTGCCGCAAGGTTCAGTTCTAGGACCCCTGCTCTTCACAATATACATGCTTCCGTTAGGAAATATTATTAAAAGGCATGGAATTAGCTTCCATTGTTATGCTGATGATACTCAGCTATATATTTCATCTAAACCAGGCGATACAGCTCAATTAACCCGGATAACTGAGTGTGTTAAGGAAATAAGAGATTGGATGACCCATAACTTTCTACTTTTAAATTCTGATAAGACTGAGATTTTGCTCATCGGCCCAAAAACTAGTATACAGACGCTCCAGCATCTTAACCTGCATTTAGGCGGATGTTCTGTAACCACTAGTTCAACGGTAAAAGACCTGGGTGTTATTTTATCAATCAAGTTACAAAAACAGCCTTCTTTCACCTTAGAAATATTTCTAAGCTAAGAAACATGTTGTCCATATCCGATGCCGAGAAGCTCGTCCATGCGTTCATGACCTCCAGGATAGACTACTGTAATGCGTTACTAGGTGGATGTCCTGCGTCATTAATAAACAAGCTTCAGTTAGTTCAGAATGCAGCAGCCAGAGTTCTTACAAGGGCAAGAAAATATGATCACATAACCCCGATCTTATCGTCCCTACATTGGCTTCCTGTTAAGTTTCTAATAGACTACAAACTATTACTTCTCACTTATAAAGCACTAAATGGTTTGGCTCCCATGTATCTATCCAGTCTTTTAACACGCTACAATCCGCCACGCTCCCTGAGATCTCAAAACTCTGGGCTTCTAGTAGTTCCTAGAATAGCAAAGTCCACTAAAGGTGGTAGAGCATTTTCACATTTAGCTCCTAAACTCTGGAATAGTCTTCCTGACGGTGTTCGGGGCTCAGACACACTCACCCAGTTTAAGTGTAGATTAAAAACATATCTTTTTAGCAAAGCCTACACATAACACACATCACATATCATAACCTTGTGCTCCAGAACATCTGATCACATGCACATTATCAACTTGTGCTGTTAATATCATGAACAGCAGCTACGCTAATTGCTCTCCACTGCTTCTTTCTCTCCCCATCCCGAGACACCCTGAGGTTTGGCCAGCTCCAGTCACATCCCACCTCGTGATGATTACGGACCTTTGAAGAAGTAGATGCCGAACTCACAAACATCCCGAACCATCTAGAGACGTACCAGTGCCATTTGGATCCCGCTACATGTGTGGAGTTTTGACATTGGACGTCCTGGAGTGTTTAAAGGCTCTGGCATGGAGAAGCTGATGCTGGATCTGTGATGATCACAAATGCTGAGCTCATAAAACTAGGAGCTACTATCCATATAGACTGTATAAGACTGCAGAAAGAACATCACTTATAATCTTATACTCCAGTACTCATGTTAGTTCTCACTGTCCAGTGTTCTGTATTGTTGGAAGATTTATGATCAAACTCTTGATGTCACCCAAATGAGGATGGGTTCCCCTTTTGAGTCTGGTTCCTCTCAAGGTTTCTTCCTCATAACATCTAAGGGAGTTTTTCCTTGCCACAGTCGCCACGGCTTGCTCATCAGGGACAAATTCACACCATTCACCATCACTGTTGATTTGTGTAAAGCTGCTTTGAGACAATGTCTGTTGTGAAAAGCGCTATACAAATAAACTTGACTTGACTTGACTTGACTTCTTCTCCATTCCTCAGGCATCTTCTCACCTTCCAAAATCCTGTTAAACAACCTGGTCAGAAACTCCACTGCCATCTCTCCTAAACATCTCCACGCTTCTACCGGTATGTCATCTGGTCCAACCGACTTTCCACTCTTCATCCTCTTAATCGCTGCTCTCACTTCCTCCTTACTAATCCTATCTACATCCTGCTTCACCAACTCCACATCATCCAACCTTCTCTCTCTCTGATTTTCCTCATTCATCAGCTGCTCAAAATACTCCCTCCACCTTCTCAACACACTCTCCTCACTAGTCAACACATTTCCCTCTCCATCCTTCACTGCTCTAACTTGCAGTACATCCTTCCCAGCTCGGTCCCTCTGCCTGGCCAATCGGTATAAATCCTTTTTTCCTTCCTTAGTGTCCAACCTCTCATACAGCTCCTCATATGCCATTTCCTTGGCTTTCGCCACATCCCTCTTTACCTGCTGCCGCATCTCTTTGTACTCCTGCCTACTTTTCTCATCACTCTGTCTATCCCACTTCTGTTTTGCCAACCTCTTTCTCCTTATGCTCTCCTGCACTTCCTCATTCCACCACTATGTCTCCTTGTCTTGCTTTCTATTTCCAGATGTCACACCAAGTACTTTTCTAGCTGCCTCCCTCATCACTCCTGCAGTAGTTGCCCAATCATCCAACACCTCTTCAACACCACCGAGCCTCTGTCTGACCTCTTCCTTGAACCTCACACTACATCCTTCCTCCTTAAGTTTTCACCATCTTATTCTTCGTTCAGTCCTCACTCTCCTCCTCTTCTTCTTCGCCTCCAAAACCATCCCACAGACCACCATCCGATGCTGTCTAGCTACACTGTCCCCTGCCAACACCTTACAGTCTCCAATCTCCTTCAGGTTGCATCTCCTGCATAGCACATAGTCCACCTGTGTGCACCTTCCTCCACTCTTATACGTCACCCTATGATCATCCTTCTTCTTAAAATAAGTGTTCACCACTGCCATTTCCATCCTTTTAGCAAAATCTACCACCATTTGCCCTTCCACATTCCTCTCCTTAAAACCATACCTACCCATTACCTCCTCATCACCTCTGTTCCCTTCACCTACATGCCCATTAAAGTCTGCCCCAATCACCAATCGTTCTTTCCTAGGTACACCATCTACCACTTCATCTAATTCACTCCAGAATTTTTCCTTCTCCTCCATCTCACAGCCAACTTGTGGAGCATAGGCACTGATGACATTTATCATCATCCCTTCAACTTCCATCTTCACAATCATCAACCTATCAGAAACTCTCTTCACCTCCACTACACCCTTACTGTACTCTTCCTTCAGAATCACCCCTACACCATTTCTCTTTCCATACTCACCATGATAAAACAGTTTAAATCCACCTCCAATGTTCCTGGCCTTACTCCCTTTCCACTTGGTCCCCTGAACACACAACATATCTACCTTTCTCCTCTCCATCATATCAGCTAACTCTCTCCCTTTACCCGTCATAGTACCAACATTTAACGTACCAACCCGAACCTCCACTCTCCTACACTGCTCCTTTCCCTGCCGTCTCTGTAGACGTCTTCCTCCTCTCCTCCTCCTCCTCCTCCTTCGGCCAACAGTAGCCCAATTTCCACCGGTACCCTGTCGGCTAACAATACCTGTGGCGGTCGTTGTTAACCCGGGCCTCGACCGATCCGGTATGAAATTTTCATTTGTGATCCGCATATTTGATTTGGTACATGTTTTTACACTGGATGCCCTTCCTAACGCAACCCTCCCCATTTACCCGGGCTTGGGACCGGCACTAAGAGTGCACTGGCTTGTGCATCCATAATGGCTGGGTTATATATATATATATATATATATATATATATATATATATATATATATATATATATATATATATATATATATATATATATGTAGAGAGAGAGAGAGAGAGAGAGAGAGAGAGAGAGAGAGATCCAGTGTAAGAGCATTGGAGAAGCTAATGCTAGAATGTGATTCCCAGGATGCAATGCAGCTATTGAATGTAGATCCACAAGATGTCCGGTGCAACGGTTTTGACGATCTATTAGCATGAAACATGATGAAATCAACCTGTCACCTATATCAACAGGTAGCTGAATAGCATTGTGGTTAATGTAAGGAAGTAGATCAGCGGAATATGTTTAAATAAGCCATTACAACCTGAACCATTATAGACTAGGCTCATTATTATTATTATTTTTTTAGCTGTTGTTCACAACAAATGTCATATTCGACTAGTCAGAGAGATCCTAATAATTAAAATAGTAATCTGTGCTTATTAGAACTGTTGATACAGGGGCATTCTAGCACTTTTCTGTCTTCAGAATCAAAATCAGAATCAGGTTTATTGGCCAAGAGTGTTGACACGCACAAGAAATTTGGTTTCAGCTATTAGTGACATAAATGAAACTACATTTAGCTTAGACTATACAAGACAAAAAAGACAAGACAAGACAAGACAAGACAAATACAGACTATACAAGACAACGTGAGACAATATAGACAGCATGAGTAGATTATAGATATGAACATATTATATGACAGGTCAGTGATGTACATAAAGTGTGAGAGTGCATGGTAGTGCAAATGACAGTATTGTGCGTCAGGTACGATAAAGAGTCACTTTAGAACTTTGTAAATATATAAACATATACAGATCATGTGATGACTAACAGTTCTGATAGTGCAGTACTTATAGATATGATATGAAGCAGGGAATATATTTATGGTGAGTTATTAATGAGGCTGAATGCCTGGGGAAAGAAACTGTTCCTGTGTCTGGCAGTTTTGGTGAACAAAGTTCTGTAGCCTCTGCCAGAAGGAAGGAGCTGAAAGATGTGTCTTGTTTCATTCATTTGATAATTGCTGGATGTTCAATTATGTACTAGGATCCAAATATTTTAATATTATACATATATTCTGAGACAAAAAAATTCACAGACACTAACACATACACCCACACATGCACACACACACATAGTAGTTTGAATGAAATGTAATACACTAAGTTTATCTTGAGCTACGTTCCTTCTGGGAGTCATTGTTAAAATGTATTCACTCCGGCCACAGAGCTAAATTACAATTCCATATTAACACTGAGATGAGCTAATGAAAGAAATTACTCAAGTTTCATTACTCAAGGACATTTATGAATGGATAGAGATTAACTTTACGGCGTTTGAGGGAACACACGGAGGAGAGCACAAAGTCAGGTCAAAAATTTGAAGTCCAATAGATTAGTTCATCTGGTATCAAAGCTAGCATGGAAACTCAGTGCAATTTCCATGTTCCTTTTCTTACTTTATCATACTTTCCAGACCATCTTCCTAAGTTGGTCTAAGTTAATTAGCAAGGCTAGCTAGCTGAGTCTAGTGCAAGTTTTTGCAAAATTGGGAAAACAGTTCTAAGCGTAATGCTAGCATGCAGTATACTTAGGTAGCTGGCTAGCTTTGGTAACTCTCAGTGTTATTGTGTATCAATGAAAAAAAATCACCGTATCATGGCAAGTGATTCTCTAAAATATAGAAGTGAACTAAAAGGCCAATAATGTATCAATATTTAAGTTGGCAATGAACAACTATAACTTAAGCTCCACCCCTTGTTGCTTTGATAGTTGGATTTTTAGAGTAGCGACATCAGCATATTGTCAGAGATTACATTTTCTCTCGGCACACTTCCATATTTGTCTAGAAATGTTTTTATTTGGATTCCTGTTTTGTCTCCTTCCCCAAGCTTGTGATTTTTATGTTTACCTCACATATCTCAGGCGTTTACAGCTGGTACAAGTGATTAGTGTGTGTATACTATAAATACAAGGTGGTATCATAAAGAGTCGAGTCTAGCTCTGTTTACAGGAAAATACTTTATCTACATTTACACACTATCACTTTCAAAATAGTCCCCTTACGCAGCAATACAGTGCTCCCAGCATTCCTACCACTTGTGGAATATGTCCTGGTAGTCTTCTTTTTAAAGTGTGTGAAGTAACTTCAGTAAATTGCGCTGGATCTTAGCAATGGTGTATAAATGGCAACCTTTGAGCTGGATCTTCATCTCCAGGAAGAGGGCGAAGTCTGCAGGAACCAAATCTGGAAAATTGGGTGGGTGTGGAAGTAAGATCATGTGGATTGTTTGATTGATTCTTTGACAATCATCATGCACAAATTGCCGAATAGTTTAGACATTTTCAGTAGTTCAGCTTGTTGAAGGTCTTCCTGATCTCTTCCAGTGATGTTCTTTGGCAGAATTTCACCTTTTTTGCATTGTTTTAACTTGCTGTCAGAGATGGACAAAATACACACTTTTCTTTTACTCAAGTAATAGTACAGATTCTCAAGTTTTAAAAGACTTTGGTGACTTTTTACTCAATTAAAGTAAAGATGTTTGGGCTCTGACATGTACTTACTTAAAAAGTAGTCATTACTACTACCTCTTTTAGTGTCATGCTGGTAACTGGACCTCACATCGAATTATTATATTGATATAAAAGAATTTCAAATGTTGTTACCTAATGAATGCATCCAGGCTGAACCTCCACCCTAAAGAACACAAGCAGAGAAAAAATGATAAAGATGGTGATCAGAAATGTTTCTGTTCTCAGTCATGTTTACATCACTGACTCCCTCTGTCTCATCCACGTTAGCCCCATACTTTTTGTTGCCTTCTGCCTAGCACAATGTAAGCTTTGTACTCTAGACTATGTCTGTGGTGTGTGAGAGCCAGAAAATGATACACAAGTGGTAGATTGAAAAAGCTGCACAATGACAAGAAATAGGTTGATGGGCTGTGTTTGCTGTCTATGATAAAATCGCAGGCGTGTTCATACACGTGTTCAGAATAGCATCAGTTAGCACCATTGGTTTCGAAACATTTTGACAGCACCTCATACACCATGTGTGCGTTTAGCTCTTGGCAAATTAACTTGTTCAATCACTTAGCAGTTTTCATTTATTGGTCCATGTTTCTAATTTTTGATTATATATACAGTGTGATAATTAACTTAAAATAATGCTGCCTTTAAGCCAATATAAAGCATTGATGATATACCAGGTACCAAGAACTAGAGCAAGCTGACAAGAAACAACATTAAGTAGCTAAAACACTGAAATAGAGCAGTGAACAGAAAGCAGAATAGGGATTTTTCAAGTTTGCAACTAAATAACTTTGACTTTAGCTCTGCCGTTTCACTGACCCAGCATTTTTTTAATTGCATGCTTATGCATATTTGTTCTATACAGATTCAGAGACGATTTGAAATAAAGATGAATAAACTCTACCCTGTTGTCTCAGCCATATTAAAGTCTAGTAGCTGATTATCTTGATCACAACACTGAGTAGGAACCAAACAAAAGGAATTGGAATTGGATGATATTACAATAGTCTCATAGGTCTGATAGGTTTATCAAGCGCCACGGCCGTTATCGATGCTGACAAACACGGTCACGTCGCAGACTACACAGCTGCATCAGCAAGATACTAACAAGTCTGTAATGTGTCATTATACATGCTGCTGCTCTAATCTGTTCATCATTGACTGTCAACACATGACTTCGAACTGCCTCACAGCTTTCATAAGACGTGTCAAAATTGCTCTGAAAGCAAAAACACAACTCTGTCAATTAATGCGATAGAGAGAAAAGAGATGAGCAGAAACAAAGATAGAGGGAGTGAAAGAAAGAAAGCGCTTGACAAGTTAAAAAAAATTGCAGCATTGCTGCAGAGAGCGATGATCAGATGCTTGGACAGATATCTCTGTGCTTTTATGTTGAGTCAAACCCGGAAGTAATCAAAACTAAAGTATACAAATGCTGAGAGCTGATCGGTATATCGGCGAAATCTCAAACATCAAACAATACTACAGGTCGAAACAATTAGATTTTATTTGTAAAGTGTTTAATGACAGACATTATTGCAAAGCAGATTTGTGAAAATACTCCCAGGAATTGCTCCCAGAGACAGGCCTGGAGCACGACTGGTCCATGGACGACCGAGGGCACCTTGGGAACATACCCTAGTTAGGGGTATAGAAAGGCACTAGCCATGCCTAGTGTAAACTCCAGACAGGAGGTGCTCACTGAAAGGGTGTGAAGGTCTCCAACCCCATTTTAGAGAGGAGAGACAGTCTTGACTGTCAAAAATCTCAAGGGCACTTTGGACAGGGTCTTAAGGGAAGCCTTAGACAAGGCTTCGGGAACAACGGGCAGGTCCCATACAGGCACTTTGGGTCGCACTAGAGGCCTCAGTCCAAGGGTACTGTGGAGGAAACGTGTCACTAACAAGTTTTTTATCTAGCAACTGCTCAGCAAGAACATGATAAGCCACATAAACCTTTAGGGTGAAAGGAGACAATCCCTTGCTAAAAAATTGTTCTTGATTCTTCCTGTGAGGAACCTACCAGAGAGGGTGTTCGAGAAATTTTACCAGCACGGGGCCACCAGGTGGAGACTGACACCATCACGGCGAACTCTCTTCAGAACTCCCGGGTGCATCACTACAGGGGGAAAAGCTTCGGCCACACCTGTACCATGACGTCCAGCCTAAGAGGGGCTTGGGTGAGTAAGGGAGAACCAGAGTGCAATGTGTCTTTAGTCACAAACAGGTCCACTTGTGCTCTGTAAAGTCTTCTCCATATTTGCTCCACCACTTCTAGGTAGAGCCTCTATTTCCTGGGCCTTGGCCCTTGCCTTGAAAGGGCATCTGCTCCTAATTCAACCACCCTGGGATGTATAGTGGACCTACAGGAGGATCTGTCATTATGTTGTTTTATGTAGCACCTTTTTACTTGGGAAACATTATAATTTGTATTTTATTTTTGGGAAATATTATTTTTTATTTTCACTGTGAGCAGTACTGAAGCTGAAATGACAATGAAAGCTACTTGACTTGACATTTTTATTTACTTTTTTATGTTAAGGTTGTAAAAAATTGCATTTCACTGCATGAGGTTCAATGTATTGTTATGTAAACAACGACATAAAATTAGAATTTGATATTATGCGTTTTCCGATGTATTTGTGTTCCCGTATTCGGATGAAAAGTATTGAATTTTCTTCTCAAGGGTAAAAATACACACATGGTCTGAAACACTAACTGAAACTAGGCACTATTATGTGTAAAACAACTCCTTCTATCTTCTATCCTTAAATGTAGTCAGACTACATTTGTGCCTGACCTTTGAACACGATCACGTATCTGACCTCTGCTAAGCCATCGTGTTACCTAGAAGTCATTTTTATTTTCTTTCATGGTTATAATATGGATTTTTACAGTAAGTGGCAATAAGAATGATTTTTTTATTTGATTCTCTAATGCCAGCTGTAGACATGTGCCTTCAAAACAAGCTAATTAACGATGTGTCCTGTCAGCTTGTTAGTCTAATTCTGCAAATGTATTTCCTGTCAGCTTGTTAGTCTAATTCTGCAAATGTATTTCCTGTCAGCTTGTTAGTCTGATTCTGCAAATGTCACCTACCTCTTGTTACTTGTTAAACCATCAATGCTTCAAGCGGGCTGAAAAGCAGCAATTTATCTTTTTTTTTTTTTTTAAGATTATTTAAAAATAATGAACACATAATCAGGATATTTCCCACTCGTCACTGTCATGCTTCATCTTTTCCTCTGTGTCTTGTTTACTGCTTTTTGTTGCACTCTGCAATATGTAGTTTCTCTTTATTTTGACAGTACGACAATATGCTGACATTAAATTAAAACACGAAAAAGTCACAAAAATCATCAGCATGCTGAGAGATTTCCTGGAATGCTGAAATACTTTTTTCTATTTTCTATTTAGCATATTTTGGTATTGTGTGATTCATTGTAAGAGCTACCAGATGTTTTGCGATCTTGGAAAATTCTGTAGTGTAACCTCTCAGGCTATTAAATTTTGAGTGTATTTCAGTCATATCTTCCTAGTTATCTAGGCATATACCGAAAATTTACACAAGTTCGGATACTGGTTAATAAAGGATTTTGAGACATTCATGACTCATTTTCTAGTCACATGACTACAGTAAATATTTGATTTGGAGAAACTTCAATGCTGGCATTTATCATCAACAGGCAGAGTGAATCTTTGAAGATCATTATCAGTCCCCCATAAACATTTTTTGAAGAATTGTAGGCTAGCTAGTGCATTTATAAATTTACTTTTACACTTAAAAATCAACTAAAACAAACCAATAATAATCATAATAATAATAATAATAATAATAATAATAATAACAATAATAATAATAATAATAATAATAATAATAATAATAATAATTGGTAATGTAAGTAATTTAGGAGGATTTGGAAAACATTGGTCTCCCTGGTTTTTGTGCTGCATTGTGGGATTTTTTCCAGTTTCAGTGCATTAGAAGTACAACATTTAGCAATTGAGACAGCCTTTTAGACCCCTGATCAGCACTCTGACTAGTCAGCCAGGGAGTTGATTGAGACACCATACAGTATAGCAATCAAGAACATCTGGAAGTTTAAGGAGATGCTTCACTAAAAGCCAAGAAGGTATATCATGGCAAACCAAGTCAAGATGAGGGAAAAAATGAACATGATAAACCAATGATTAAGACAGAAGCCAGAGACAAGCCTGACCGTAAATAAAAGCACATGTATTGTGATGTCATGTCATATGATTGAGGAGGAAGCGGATACAAGAGCAGATCAATTAAAATGAAGTACAAACATACAAAATAAACAGTTTGAAGCGAAAACACGTAATGACAGAGAAACAAAAAACAAATCCTGAACATGGAGCAAGCATTCCAGCAACAACGTCTGAAAAGTGTTAATGATCAGAAAAACATGAAACCTTTGACAGTGAGGCTTAAGATCAGGTGACATAGAGTGAGTATTGCAGGTCCTGTTTATAAACCTGACAATTACAAGTAGTAATCTTTAGTAATCCCCTTCCCCCATCGCAAACTATCTCCCATCTCACCAAAGCATTTGTATGTTCTAATAAGCTTCAATTCTCGATCATTATTTTCCAGTAGTAAAACATTTAACAACTCCTACTGGTTAATATACACCGATCAGGCGTAACATTATTAACGGTGAAGTGAATAACACGGGGATTTATTATGCAGCGAATAAACATTTTGTACTTAAAGTTGATGTGTTAAAAGCAGGATAAATGGGAAAGCGTAAGGATTTGAACGAGTTTAACAAGGACCAAATTGTGATGTCTAGACGACTGGGTCAGAGCATCTCCAAAACTGCAGCTCTTGTGGGCTGTTCCCAGTCTGCAGTGGTCAGAAAAGTGGTCCGAAGGAGGAACAGTGGTGAACCGACGGGTCAAGGGCGGCTGAGGTTCATTGATGCACGTGGGGAGTGAAGGCTGATCCGTGTGGTCCGATCCAACAGACGAGCTCCTGTAGCCCAAATTGTTAAATAAGTTAATGCTGTTAATGCTCGACAGGTCAGGACTGTTTGGCAGCAAAATAGGGGACAAACACAATATTAGGCAGGTGGCCATAAAGTTATGCCCCTATTACTCATATGTATAATGCTTGGTATTTCGGCCTGATAAAGAAAAATATACAACTGAAGGAGTGTGTACTTTACTGTAGTCAAAATAATGTTCATACTTTAATTATGAGCCGAATATCCGACTGTTTTATAAGGTTCTTAGGTGTTAAATATTTCACCTATTTCCTCTTTCCTTTGAGTTCGACTGTTTTTACTGAGACCCGGGGGTGTAGCTGACCCCTGTCTGCCCGTCCATGTTTGCATTTTGGATTGCCAGCATGATCCTGTTTGCTCATGTTGAAGGTTGGTGGATTGCTCTTGACTGCCTCAAAAGGATTTTTCCGAATTATTTGCTGATAAACATCACGCCTTCAGACTCCTTCAGACTGTTTAAGTGACTTCCCAAACCCCAGTTCAGGGATTTGGACATGGCCTTAATAAAAGTAAATAACACATAACAAATCTGCTTCCTTGACTGTTGGTGTACAATGGGATGATAAATAGATGGACGGACGGACGGACGGATGAATCTCTTTGAATGTACCCTGTGTTTGTGTTGTCATTACACTTTAGTCATCCCTTATGAAAGTGCTGCATTTGTATTGCTGCATTTCTGCAAATCCAGAACAAAAGATCCAAGCATTCTCCGTCTGTGTGCTGTGGCAACCCAGACAAGCATCATCATCACCTATCTCATCAGGAAAGTGATTCTGTTCCTGTGGTCCTCGCAAGCCGACGTCAGCTGGGGTGAGCGAGATATCCTGGAATAAAAACTTCCCAAATATTTAAATGAAGGATATTCAAGTGATACATCATTCTTAAGTCAGCCATGTGGGTGTTCAGACAGTAGCATTCTCTCCTAAGACAAGACTGGGATGAGAAAATGTACTATGCTGGTGCAGAAACGAGATAAATGTGGCACTTTCTCTGTTTAAAAACTTGTACACAGCTCTAATGCAGGAATAATTCTCTCAAGGACAAGGTTTAAGTTTTGGAAAAACAGACACTGCTGTTGATTAAAGTAAAGTAGATGTACCTTACAAACATAAAATCAAATCACAGTCTCTGGACACGTTCTCCTTCGAGCGATGATCAAGACGATCCTGGGGCAAGGAGAGCATCATGACAAAGGGAACATCTTATGAAAATAAGCTATAAAGATATTATATATATTACAGAAATCCATTTCTGACTGTGGATGTCATCGCCAGCTGCACTCAGATACTTCTGCTTTCTGAAGTGATGAAGCTGAACGCTCATCGTAATACCTGTGAAGACGAGCAGTCACTCACTTCGGCTATGTTCCAATGCTATTCTCTTGAGCTCATTCGTAGCTGTGTGGAGTCTGCTCCATCTTTCATTTTCATTTTGACTGTGAACAAGGCAGAGATGAGGCTCTGATGGAATCCACCCAGTGGTATGAATTGCATTACTGACATTCTAGAAAGACTTATTCCTGTTTTTATGCAAACATTTACACACTTTTAATAGTTAAAAAGCATTTCTCATAAACAAGGATGTTTTTCTTTTAAAAGATAGATAGATAGATAGATAGATAGATAGATAGATAGATAGATAGATAGATAGATAGATAGATAGATAGACGGACGGACGGACGACGGACGGACGGACGGACGGACGGATGGACAAAGATAGATAGATAGATAGATAGATAGATAGATAGATAGATAGATAGATAGATAGATAGATAGATAGATAGATAGATGGATGGATGGATGGATGGACAAGGATAGATAGATAGATAGATAGATAGATAGATAGATAGATAGATAGATAGATGGATAGATGGATGGATGGACAAGGATAGATAGATAGATAGATAGATAGATAGATAGATAGATAGATAGATAGATAGATAGATAGATAGATAGATAGATAGATGGATGGATGGATGGATGGACAAGGATAGATAGATAGATAGATAGATAGATAGATAGATAGATAGATAGATAGATAGATGGATAGATGGATAGATGGATAGATAGAGAGATAGATAGATAGATGGATGGATGGATGGATGGACAAGGATAGATAGATAGATAGATAGATAGATAGATAGATAGATAGATAGATAGATGGATGGATGGATGGATGGATGGATGGATGGACAAGGATAGATAGATAGATAGATAGATAGATAGATAGATAGATAGATAGATAGATAGATAGATAGATAGATAGATGGATGGATGGATGGATGGATGGACAAGGATAGATAGATAGATAGATAGATAGATAGATAGATAGATAGATAGATAGATAGATAGATAGATAGATAGATAGATAGATAGATGGATGGATGGACAAGGATAGATAGATAGATAGATAGATAGATAGATAGATAGATAGATAGATAGATAGATAGATAGATAGATAGATGGATGGACAAGGATAGATAGATAGATAGATAGATAGATAGATAGATAGATAGATAGATAGATAGATAGATAGATAGATAGATAGATAGATAGATAGATAGACTTTTTGTGAAAATGCATTTCTCATACAAAAGGTCGCTTGCTTTTTTTAAAGAAAGAAAGAAAGAAAGAAAGAAAGAAAGAAAGAAAGAAAGAAAGAAAGAAAGAAACATGCAAAGACATGAAAAAACTGTTGACAGCTGTGATAAAATTTTAGTTGCATAAACGATCCTTGGCCTACTGATAGCGGCCGCTGGCACACAGCTCACATTATCCTGAGTTATTCAATAACAACAGTGAAACAAGCTGGAAAAAAGCATATTGTTACAACAACAAGCAAAATATAAACCTCTCTCGAGTTTAAGTGTGTAAAAGTGTATATTACAATCAAACCATTGAGCTTTAGACCTGAACAGTCTGGTTAATGCTGAGTAAAATTGAGGTTCTGCAACGTTCTTTAACTCACACGTCCACCCGGCCAGCACTCCTTCACTATGCTGATCGTGGTGCTTTGCTGATGCTGTGACTTTTACCTTTAAAATTGTTTTTTTTTATTGCAAAATATATTCAGTCTGCATTTTTAGACTTCACTGTTTTATGAAGTATGATTCTCTAGAACTGTTGGTATTTTTGTCAATAACCATCATCCCCCCACTCAGAGTTTACCGACCCTGACCAGGGACATTCTGATCCATTTATTCTGATCTTCACATATAACACTGAGTTTCTGAGTTAACTACAAAGAGGAAAAGAGAGGCTGAAAGGGTAGCTGAATTCTTTACTCAAGTAAAAGTACAATTATTTATACTAATGAATACATGTACACAAAGAAAGGAAACAGGAAACAGGAAAACTACAAGAAAGTTTTTTTTTTTAAAGAAAATCCATGACACTGGTTTTAGCTACTGGTGGTACAGTGAATTAGTGTTCCTTTGCAAAAAAAAACCCCTATATATATATATATATATATATATATATATATATATATATATATATATATATATATATATATATATAATGTTTTTATTGTTTTTTTTCCCTAAATATTTGCAATGACAATGTAGGTTCAATAAAAAAGAAGGAAAGAAAAAAGAAGAATGCAGACATTCACAATTCCACATTTAGTCCCCATTTGTTGTTATAATAACTTCCACTTTTCTGGGAAGATGTTCCTCTAGATTTGGGATTGTGCTTGTAAAAATTTGCGCTCTTTCAGTCACAAGGTACTGATGTACAGTAAGTGAAGTGAGGAGGGCTGGTGTGCAGTCAGTACTGCAATTCATCCCTAAGGTGTTCAAAAGGGTTAAGATCTCCAGGCCCTATAGCAGGCCACTCAAGATCTTGCACTCCAACAGATGTAAGGCATATCTTCCTGGAGCTGGCTTTGCTCTCAGTTATAACTAAATCACATACAGTCTCCCCACACCATCCTCCTTGTTTCACAATGGGGATTACACATTCAGGAACTGTCTGTTTGCCCTTTCTATGTCTAACAAAGACCAGAAATCTCACATTTGGACTCATCAAAACAAAGAACAGTTTTCCACTGATCTAATGTCCACTGGTTGTGTTTCTTGGCTTTAACAAGTCTGTTCTTCTTGTTGTTCTATTAAAGTAATTGTTTCTTTGCCACAATTAATCCATAAAAGCCTGACTTATGCAGTTTCCTCTAAACAGTAGATGTTAAAATATGTCTGCGATTTGAAATTCCGAGAAGCATTTATGTAAATCAGCGGTTTCTAAGGCTGGTGTTTCTTATAAACATATCCTCTGCAGCAGAGGTAGTTCTTGCTCTTCCTTTCTTGGAACAACCCTTATAAGAGCCTGTTTCTTCATACCATTTGATAGTTTTGGAGACTGCATTTGGAGATACAGTACATTTAAAGTTTTTGAGATTTTTCAGCCTGACCGACCTTCATTCAACTAATGATGGCCCGTATTTCCTTTCCTTTTCACAAGACAACTGATGGTCTAAAGTATAATAAAAATTAAACAATTCAGAAATGCCACAAATGAACTTTTAAAAGGCACACTTGTGTATTAAAAACTAGTCTACTCATGGATTTCAATATCCAGTGGACTTTATGCAAGTGTCCTTTTGACCTGCAACTACTGACAAAGCTAATGTAAAAAAATTAATCAATTCCTTTTGACCAATCAGAATTGAGAATTCGCGAGACTGCCAGACCACCTTCTCAAACTCATGTTGTGAAATCTTGCTTGTGTCACGTTTGGCGTAGGTTTGTACTCTGTGTTTATTTTCGGGAAGCGGTTTAGATTCTCGGTTGTCATGATGTCTACCTGACAATGGATTGGCTGTTCTCATTGGGTGTAATCCTCATACATCTAACCTTCATTAATATAAACCAACCAACTACGTTAAAGCTTCCCAACCCGGAAAGATGGTGAGTCTTTCACTGACCAACATTATTCCCAGACTGAGATCATGTCATGTCTTCTAGGTTTCAACTGCAATGCAATTGGATTCTCTTTTCATGATAAATATAGTTTATTAGGAATGTCATCTATTTAAGTAGAGATACTGCTAATGAATAATTTCAGGAAAGAACTATTGGTAAAAATGCTACTAATATTTACTCAGTTATACTCTTTTCAGAAAGTTATTTTATAGAACGGTGAGTCAAATGGCAACATTTCTTTCTTTCTTTTTCTTCTTCATATTGCAAATAAATGTCATAAAGTATTATCAGGTTTAATGTAGATGTACAAGAATCTACAGAGAGAAGTGTTAGAGAAAACAATAGCCAATAAAACTATTTATTTATTTATTTATTTATTTATTCTGTCACCCTTTAATGGTTTTAGTAGACGTAGCTTTGTATAATGTCATTTTAGTTCAATAAAAAAAAATGAAATGGAATTAATATGTAATAATATTAGAAAAAATTTATATTGATTAACATATCAATTTAAATAATTAAATTGAACAATTATTGAATTACATTAAAAACGTTTTAGTAACTGTAAAGAATTGTTTATTTTTTAAGAGTTTTAGAGCCAGTGAGAATAATCACTGAATGTAAACACTGACTGCACCTCAGACCTCTTCATCTCATCTACATCAGTACCTGACTTCACTAACACATGTGACTGATGAGCACAAATCTCCAAAGCACACCCAAAACTCTATTGAAACATCTTCCCAGAAGAGTGGAGGTTATTAGATATTACATATGGATGTTTAAAAGGCACATACATATAACTTTGGTCCATATATTCTAGGTTTGTTGGTGTATAGGAGTTTAGTACAATCTCATTTCTGTTTGAAATCAAATTAGATTGTTCAATGAAATGTTTCTTATAAAGTAGTTGAGCGATGCAGCAGCAGAGCATTCGAGCAGTGTTTATTTACTCAAATTTTTATTTGCTTTTTTGCTTCCAAAGTCCGTTCTGAAGATATCAGTGATCGTGGGCTTCGTGCTTCTTGCTCTCTTCTCTGTGAGCCATGCTGCATGCTGGCATGGGAAAAACGAACCAGGTAGTTGTTTACACACACACACACACACACACACAAACACATTTTTTTTTTACTCTTAGTTTTTAGCATTGATTGACAGGACGGAAGTATTTCATTTTAGGAAACTTTATTGCAATTTAATGGCCAGCAACACAGTACTGTAGCGATTAGTACATTGTAAATATTTAGTAAAATTGACAAAAATAAATGAAATAAGTGTAAGTTTTTTGCAAATAAAAAATATATAAAACAATATACAAGCGGTTCGGAACAGCAAGTTGTAGATTATTTTAAAATTTGCAGGAATCCGCAGCGGGATATTTTAAACTTGTTTTCACTAACAAATGTAATTACATTTTTTTTAAACACATTATTGCATTAAAGGTACCATAGGGGCTGTGGGGGTGTGTCCAAAATTTGAGGATTTTCTGAACTAATGGGTGGTCTTAGAACATAACCTCCACAAGTTTCCTGAGGGACTACTGTGTGTATATATATATATACACACAGTAGTCCCTCAGGAAACTTGTAGAGGTTACATATTGTATATATTTATATACAATATGTGCCTGTCGAGCTTTAACAGCATTAACTTCTTCATCAATGTGAGCTACAGTAACTCGTCGGCTGGATTGGACCACGCGGTCCAGCCTTCGCCCCCCACGTGCATCAATGCGTTTATATAAGTGTATAACTGCAAATCATTCTGTTTCTCAGTACTTTGAAGTTAAAACATTAAATGATAAGTTGTATTGCGAGCACAAGCATAATCTGATGATGATTCTTGTGAGGGTGTGTGTGGAGTAGGGGTTCACTTACTGGGTGTCTGTAACTATATAGTTGAAAACTCTCCTCTTATGAAGGTCTGATGTTCAGAAGAATGCAACAGTGAACTGGATCCTTTATGCACATAGAGTTCTCAAAGATCACATTTTTTTTACTTTGGAATTTAAAGTCAATTTAAAAACAAGTACTTTCACTTCAGTATTAATGTAAATGGAGCACTAAGAAGGGGATCGATTGATTTGACTCAAGTACAGGAATGATGTTTACAATATGGACTAAAATTTGGCCGGGGTTAAACACAGCTTTCTTGAGCATTCTTCTTTACTTTACTAATGTAGGTGTGGATCGTTGTCAGGATTTTGAGGATAAAACATGGCACGAGTTTGGATCCAGCTGGAAAAACAGCAAGTGTTCAAAGTGCTGGTGCAACCCTGATTTTATTAGATGCTGTGATGGGTAAATATACAACACAATAAAATGTTGCATTCTATGTACTTCTATTCTTCTAATATCACACTTACAACATGGCTGTTAAAAACAAACAAAATGTTCATAGTGTAAAAGAAAATGTATCACATTCATACAACAGAGCAGCTAAGGGCCTTACTCAGGAGCCCAGGAGGGTGTAAAATCTGAACTCTTGACCTCCTGAGACAAAGTCCAATGCCTTAACAACTAAACTACCACCTCTCCACTAATATGCTATATATAAATTATACATGACATGTAAACATTAATAGATGAAACATATGTGTCCATCTTAAAAAAATACTGCTTCTTTTGCAAATTTTCATGATATGAGCTAGAAAAACATAATCTACCTTGGCATTAGGGTGCATAAGACCCTTATTTCCTTATTTCCTTATTTTCTTTTTTCCTATGGCTGCATGCCTTCCAAGTGTTACTACCAAGTGTATTTAATTAGGTTGACACCAACAAAGCTAAAGAACTTTTTTTTTTTTTCTATCAATGATCAAGTATAATATGATTTTACTGTTCCTTCCTTTTCCCAAATGTCTCCATGATGTGATGTTTTTTATGCATATCTGACCTCACTTTATATTCTTGCATTTTTCTTTATTTTGTAGATGGCCAACAAGCATATCTGCAGGATGCAGCATTGAATACGATTATAGCAAGTGTACATATAAAATCACTAATGCCAATCCAGGTGCCCCATGCGCTGTATCTGGAAAGTGATTCTGAAGATCATATCAGTAGATTGATCATAGCGTGACTTCTGAGATCTGAAATACAAAAAAAAGACATGTTCCTGATGAGATTCAGCTGCAATTGCAATAAACTTGTATTGCTGAATTACACAAGTTGTGGAGTTTTTTCAGGTTTCATGGTCAGTAAATCCAACTAATCCATAAACTGATGAAAACAGTGAATAGGAGATGGAAAACAAATCTGGAACGAGGTACCAAATTGGGTCAGCAAGTGAATTTAATATTTAACTGGTCATCTGATAAAATGTCAAACCAATTACACTCACAATCACAATGTGTGTGGAAATTCATTCTGACCAACACAAACTGCATTCAGGAATTTAAAAACAGTACAGATTTAGAAATAATTTCTTCTTCTCAGCTTTTTTTCCATGATGCCATTTGAAAGATGATTTGCAAGGACAAGAAGCAGGTAATAAACACTCAGGGAATATTTTAATGATCCGGACATTGAGATTTGCTGCTGTTATGTATGTTTATATATACTAGGATGTATACTGCACCTGCACTCAGATGTTTATGAGAAATATTCACCTGACTTATATACAGTACAGACCAAAAGTTTGGACACACCTGCTCATTCAAAGAGTTTTCTTTATTTCCATGACTATGAAAATTGTAGAGTCACACTGAAGGCATCAAAACTATGAATTAACACATATGGAATTATATACATAACAAAAAATAAACTGAAATTATGTCATATTGTAGGTTCTTCAAAGTAGGCATCAAGAGAATGCCAAGAGTGTGCAAAGCAGTAATCTAAGCAAAAGGTGGCTACTTTGAAGAACCTACAATATGACATATTTTCAGTTGTTTCACACTTTTTTGTTATGTATATAATTCCATATATAATTCCACATGTGTTAATTCATAGTTTTGATGCCTTCAGTGTGAATCTACAATTTTCATAGTCATGAAAATAAAGAAAACTCTTTGAATGAGAAGGTGTGTCCAAACTTTTGGTCTGTACTGTATATACCGTATATCTATTACAAGTACACTGTGTTACCTCATACAAAACCTGTTTTATATTGCACTGAACTGCTGATATCGCACTGACTGCCTATACAAATTCTCTATACTGCATTGACAATGAAAACACTTGATAAGAGAGAAGAGAAACTGTATTTCGATTCCTCTGTGTGTCTGCACATATGGTGGCATTGACAAATAAAAAGCTTCAACCTTGAATGATGGGGATGATAATAAATTAGCTGTAAATACGTTTATATAAAATCATGTAGCCTTAAACGCCTTGTACTTTTGTTAAATGATTTTAGATTTTCTTTTTTTAGTATTTTTTTTATTATTATTCTTTGTTTGAATTGCTTGAAATTTGCTGCAAAAGATCTGGAAACCAAATGGAGATTTTGACGTTGGTCATATTATTAATTAGATCGAATTATGGCGAAATGACAAAAAAAAAATAATAATTTTTACATTTTTGCACTTTTTTCTATTTCTTCCTCTTCTTTCGGGTGCCCATTTTAAGGGCCGCCACAGTGGATCATTCGTCTCTTTATACCACTCTGTCCTCTACATCTGCCTCTTTTAAATGAACCACCTGCTTGTCCTCCCTCACCACATCCATAAACCTGTGAACAGAACAACAGAACATAATAGCAACAATTACATGCACATTTTGTATTAGTTTATATCATGTCTGGTGTTTGCGATGTCCATGTGAACTACAACCAATAGAAAAAAAATGTCTTCAACCAATCAGAATGGAGAATTCATCAGCGGTTGTGTTCATCAGGTGAAATCCTGCTTTTCTTATTATCGCAAAACACAAGGAGAGACGGATTCAAATGCCGGTGAATGATCTTTTATTAAAATCCGCAGCTGACAAAACAGGAAGTGAAACTCTTGGTCAGGGGACAGAAACAGGTCAATGTGGTGTTTAAACAGCATAAACAGGACCAGGCAAGAAATATGAATGGAACAACCAAAACAGGTCAGATATCAACAAGCAGTAAAACAGAGGCTTAATAAGGTCAGTGATATGAACTGAGAGACTGAACTAATACTTCACAGTTAGTGTGTAAACCAGCAACTCATTATATTGTGTGTGTGTGTGTGTGTGTGTGTGTGTGTGTGTGTGTGTGTGTGTGTGTGTGTGTGTGTGTGTGTGTTCGTGTGTAGTAATTGGACACACAATCAGAAGCTGGTGAATAGAAGTCATGCAAAATGTGGCAAATGCGGCCCATGGCACCCATTTTACACCCCAATTCCAAAACAGTTGGGACACTGTGTTAAATGCAAAAAAAAAACCTAAAAACTGCAAATTTCATAAACCCATATTTTATTCACAATAGAGCATAGAATGCATATCAAATGTTTAGACAAAAAAAATTTACCATATAAAAAAAAGAAAAGGTCATTTATAATATTTTACAATGAGAAACAAAATTCTGCACAATTTTCCAAAATGTGTAGACATTTGCCAGACGACCTTATGTTCATCTCATTCACACAACAAAAGGTCTTGCTCAGGAGCACAGCCCAGGTGTAGCAGCTTGGTGTGGCTGGGATTTGAACTCACAACCCTCAGATCCAAAGAATAACCTCTAAGCTACCGAAACACGAAATCATTTACTCTTTTAACACCCAATTATCTTAGTAACCTTTTGCCAATTAACCTCATAAGTTGTAAAATGTTCTTCTTGACAGTACCATTTGCTTTTCCAGCCTTCTGTTGCCTCTGTCCCAACTATTTTGTGACCAGGTTCTGCCTTTGATTTTAAAATTACCTTATTTTTTTTGTAAAATGGTACAATTTCTCAGTTTAAACATTTGTTTTTTATGTTCTATTGTGAATATAATATGGATTTATAAGATCTGAAAATCGTTGCACTCTGTTTATGTACACAGTGTCCCAACTGTTTTGGAATTGGGGTTGTAGAAATTGTGGTTGTAGAAATTGTGGTGTTTTCTGGGAAATTAAGTTGTTGGTCCGCACACTCATTTTGGCTCAGGTTTTTCTCTGTGTTCATTTTTTGGGTAGTGTTTCGGGTTCTCGGTTTTCTCGCAGTGGATTGGTTGTTCTCAGTGGGTATGATGCTTATAAATAGAAACCTCCTGTTTTATTTGAAGTGAATCATCTGCTTTAGATTTCAGAGAGCATACCAACTCGGAAAGATGGTGAGTTCACTGGCCAATGATATTCCTGAATTGTTATAATCTGTGTGTGATGTTTTCTAGGTTTCATCTACAATATAATGGGATTGTTTCTCTTTTATAATAATTATATATAAATATTTTATATTACTATTATTTCTATATTAATAATATGAAAAATATGTAGAAATCAACATGTAATATTCTTCAATCCAATATAATGGGATAATCTGTGGACAATTCATGGTATATAGTCGTGTTTAAGTCCACGTCATTTCCAGCGGTAATGTAGCAACATGCAGGTCACAGATCGGTGAGGTAAATGTAGGTTTGTACATGAGCGACTTATGGGACCTTAGTAGATTCTCATTTCTGTGTGAAATTTAAATAGTTTGTTTAATGAAATGGAAAGGACAGAGAAGATTCTTCTAAAGGAGTACAGCGATGGTGCAATGTTTGATTCTCAAACTGTTTATTTGTTTTTCATGTCCAAAGTCCATGCTGAAGAGTTTAGTGTTCGTGGGCTTTGTGCTGCTTGCTCTCATCTCTGTGAGCAATGCTGCCTGCTGGCTTAATAAGAACAAACCAGGTAGATGTTCACACACACAAACAATTTTTTTTCACTTTTCAGTTTTTAGCAGTGATTGATATAATGGAAGTGTTTTTACTATGTAGATAAAAGTTATTTTCATTTTGGGAAACTTTTAACTACATTTAAAGTTGTAATATTTTATTTCACAACCGTTCAGAAAAACAATCAAAGAAAAGATAATAATAAGTCACACAAACTTGGTAAATGACTCCTAGTAAAATAACTGAATAAGTAATTTGGAATATTACCCAACAGCTTTTCAATTCTAAATATTTTTAGTAGACATTTTCTACTCTTAGGGCCAGAAACTAGCTACAGCTAATAAATAAAACAAAGCCTCAGCTAACAGCTAATAGATATTAGCTAAGAAAAGGAAGTAGGCAGGAGTAAGGCACATTAGCACTTACAGTGATCTTATTGCAGCTTTTCTGAACATCCTTCTCTACTTTTCAAATGTACTGTAGGTGCGACTCTTTGTCAGGATTCTGTAGATAAAACCTGGCACAAGGTCGGATCCACCTGGAAAAATAGCAGGTGTAATCAGTGCTCATGCGATAGAGATTACACCAGTTGCTGTGACAGGTAAATATACAGAACAACACAACAAACAGGTTTCGCACCAATAAATCACTTACACTTACTTATAAGTGACAAGTTATAAGTTACACTTAGTGTAACTTCCACTGGTTTGGATGTGTTTTAAACTGTGTGTGTATATATATATATATATATATATATATATATATATATATATATATATATATATATATATATATATATATATATATATATATGAAAAAGTGTTTGCGCCTTCCTGTTATCTTATTTTTTTTTGCATGTTTGTCACACTTTAATGTTTTAGTTCATCAAAATAATTTAAATATTAGTAGAATATAACACAAGGTTCCCTGGTGGTCTAGTGGTTAGGATACAGCGCTCTCACCCCTGCGGCCTGGGTTCGATCCCCGGTCAGGGAACCAACCCCAGCCATTAGGGTTGCACAAGCCTTAGTGCCGGTCCCAAGCCCGGATGAATGGGGAGGGTTGCGTTAGGAAGGGCATCCAGCATAAAAACATGTGCCAAATCAAACATGCGGATGGTCCGCTGTGGCGACCCCTAATGGGAGAAGCCAAAAGAAAGTTTATTAGTAAAAGATAACACAAGTGAACACAACATGCACAGTTCACAGTTTTTACATGAAGGTTTTTATTATTGAGGGAAAACAAAATCCAAAACTACAGGTTACAGAAGTGGAAGGTCTGTTGTCAGTGCTCAGACCCACTGCAACAAGTTTTTTTAGATGGTTGTCGTCACAGAAGGAGCCTCTTCCAGAATTTGATCACAAGAAAGCCAGAAGACAACCTGTCCAAGAAAATGAATTACTGGAACCCTCCTGTGGTCTGACTGAGATCGTCTCTAGGTTACGAACGTAACCCTAGTTCCCTGAGGGAACGAGACGCTGCGTCGAAACGCTTTGGGAACGCCCCTGCGTTGTCCATGTTTTGAACCACGTGTAAAATCTAGCCAATAGGCAACCCGTGACGTCATAGACAGGCAACGTCACGTAAACCAGGAAGCTACAAGATGGCTGTGTGGTGGTAGCGACATTAGCTTTGGCAAAGAGAGAAGGTAAGCGCCGCAGGGATGCAGTGAGTGTGGCATGGAGACACAGCGTCTCGTTCCCTCGGCGAACTAGGGTTACGTTCGTAACCTAGAGACGTTCCCCTTCGGGAACTCGAGCTGCGTCGAAACGCTTTGGGAACAAGTGTCCAATCATGCCACACTGACCAGACCCTGCCCAGTGTGTGAGGGCTTCGGCACCTGCACGCAGGACAGAGGATCCCGTAGTGGCTCTGGGTCGAGGCCACAACCCAACATGGTCAGCGGGGGGGAACCAGCCCGCAGCGTCGCAATGTCCAGAAGTGATACTCCAGCAGACCAGGCCGTAGATGCCGCCACACTCCAGTGGAGCAAGCCCTGACCCCGATCGGAGCGGGGAGACCAGGACTCATAGCTGAAAGGATGGCATCCACTACCCACCTGCTTAATGTCTGCCCATTGCCAAGGAACCTTTCCTATTAGGGCCACAGCAGACGAACAGCTGCACCGACCACCTCCAAGGACTCGTCCTGTGAAGACAAGCATCTAGTGCTCGCACTGGACACAGCCGTGTCTGTAACCCCTGGTCGGGGCTATAAACAGAGGAGGGCAGAATGCCTGTAACACAACACAATGCCTTAGGTACGCACCCAGGCGTCGTGTATAGAACACTCTGGCCATGCCAGGGGCAAACACCAGGCGGGACGGGGTAACTGCCAAGTCCCAGACAGGCACTCCGGGTCGCGTCCTGGGCTTTAGCCTCCGGGTGCCGCGGAGGAAACATGTCACCAACGGGCGCCTACCCACAGGCGGGGCAATATATGCCGTGATGGCGGACATGGAAACCTTCTGGGTCAAAGGGGCCAAATCAGTGGCAAACTGTTCCTGTAAAACTCCAGAACTGAACCGACCGGGCAGTTAAGTGGGTCCAAGACATGGTGCTCACACCGTGACGCGAACAGTCGCCATCGTGCGGCATACGACCTCCTCGTGGGGGGAGCACTGGCGTGGAAAAGGGCCTCTACTACCTCTGTAGAGAGACCAGCCACTATGAACTGTGCCCCCCTTAGGTTCAGTGAACCAGGGTTCCGCCCGCCATCGAGGTGCTACCAGGAGGAGACAGACTTCTTCCCGGCAAACTCTTTCCAGTTTGTCTGGAGTTCGTCTTGGGACCACAAGAGGACCTCTCGCGCCAGTTGTTTGCAAGGGGTATGACCGAAGGCCCCCCTGGTGGTTGATGTATGAGTCCACCGCAGTATTGTCCATGCAGACCAACACATGGCGATCTCTCAGGACTGGGAGGAAGTGTTTTAACCCCAGCAACACTGCCAGCATCTCCAGGCAATTTATGTGCCACGAGAGACGTGGGCCGCTCAACAGACCCTGGTCGGAGTGGCCACTCATGACCGCTCCCCACCCCGTCAGGGAAGCATCCGTCGTTAGCGTTACACGACGACAAGGAGTCCCTAAAATGGGGCCTCGGAACAGATCGTAGGGTCCTTCCATGCATCCAAGGCCTGGTATGCCTGCAACACACTTATCGTGTGGAAGCAACCCACAGCCTGACCTGTAGCATAGCCCTGCCTACCAGAGCCAAGCGGCTCTTCGTAGGCAAACCGATAGTCTTTACAGATGCAGCTAGCGGCTCTACCACAGGCAGCACCGTCCCGTAGCCGCGCCACTTAGTCCCAATAACATCCGCGCACGGTGAGAAACATTGGAAAAGCACACGCGCACACGGGCCTCCCAGGACCCAGACACCTCTGTGTGCAGATCAGGGAAGGCGCTGAGGCTGTGACACAGGGCGCAGGAAACGTTCACCCAGCTCACTGGTTCTGCTACATGACCGGCCAAGCTAGATCCAGCTCGGACCCGGCCCGTGCCATGACCTCAAGGAGGTCCTCATACAGCACAAGCTGTGAGGAGTCCGCAGGCTCACTAGCATCCATCATCTCATCCTCCTCGGAGGGAGAGACATGTAACGCCGCGCCACCCGCACCGGGAGAAGAAGCAGCCGCCAGGCATGCTTCCCCGAATTTTCCAAAATTTCTCCCACCTCGGAGGAAGAAATACGGAGCACTGCGTCACACACACCGGGAAAAAGAACCGTTTCCAAACGAGCGCTCTCCCCGGGGAACGGGAGCTCAGCTAGCCGCTCTCCGAAAATTCTCCCACCTCGAACAAAGAAATACGGAGCACCGCGTCACACGCACCGGAGAAGGAACCGCCAAACGAGTGCTATTCCCGGGGAACGAGAGCTCGGCTTGCAGCCAGGAGCGCATAGGCACACGGCTAAAATATTAACAACCGATACCCTTGAGAGCCGACTAAGCATGCTTCTAAGCTAAGCAAACAACACATCGGCTGCGTGTCCCCTCCCCTTGCGGGGCAAGCAGGAAACATGCAGGACAGTAAATCTGTACTGTTATACAAGCTGCACATAAAAGGGTATATATACTGCACATATAATGTTCCAGGGGGCATCATGGTTATTGAAATATAAATGATCCTCTAGATTATGCAATTTATTATTTTAACTGTTCCTTGATTTTTAAAAATGATTAAGATACATCTACATCTAAGATATAGGATGTGATGCCATGTGAAGTCATACATATCTGACTTTACCTATTCAGTATATCCTAATGTTTTTATTTATTTTACAGCTGGCCAACAAGTGTGTTTGGTGGATGCAGCATTATATATAATTATCAAACCTGTGAATATGAGCTCATTAATGATCAGCCAGGAACTCTATGCAGTGCTGTTGGAAAGTGATTGAAGATCATAGAAGCTGATTGATCATAGTCATTGTGGGACCTGAAACACACCCAAAAAAAAAAATGTGTTCCTGATCTTTCAGCTGAAATCACAATAAAAAAGCATAACTGAATTACACAGAAATATGGTGCTGAGTCTTTCGGGGTTTGAGAGTCAGTAATGCGACTTCGATTTAATTGATGAAAACCGCATGTAGATTCTTAATAAGAATTCAATACAAACACTTATTTTTTATCAAACACAATTCTAGAGCAGGAGTTCACATGAAAATTTGACTGGACAGAAGTATAACTCAAGAAATCTACACAAATAAATAAATCATATTACAATCCATGAAAAGGTTTTATTTAATAAAGTAGAATGAGCCAGGAATTATTGGGAGAAAACAGTCTGGTCAGACAAGAGTCAAAAAAAAAAAAAAAAAAAGGTTTATTAGTAATATATAAGTTTTAGGGTGTACATTGACAAAAAAAAGGCGTGCCGGTCCCCCAGTGTGCTTAGGCGTACGTCGAAAAAAAGGAGGGTCAGTCCGCCAATGTGCTCGGGCATACGTCGGAAAAAAAGGCGTGCCGGTCCGCCAGTGTGTTCGGGTGTATGTCGGAAAAAATGGTGTGCCGGTCCGCCAGTGTGCTCAGGCGCACGGCGGAAAAAAGGCGTGCCGGTCTGTGAAGGACCTCGGACAGGCGCAGAGGAAAGACGGGCCAGTCCGCGAGTAAGTTCAGACGGACGCTGAGGAAAGGTGTCCTGATAGTCTGGGTGACCCCCGGCGTGAGCATGGGAATGGAAAGCGCCAGGGCAAAAATGAAAGTAAAATATACAAAAAAAGCTCTGCTTGGTGAATTATTACTTGTCTGTCCTTCTTCTAACCAGTGAGGTTTGAACCAGGTGTAGTGTTACCCCTTGTTTCCTTCTTCTCCGCCCTCCACTCGTGACCCGCTTGCACATGACTCTTAAAATACCAATACCAACAGTGGATTTTAAGGGGGGAAGCATCAAAAGATCATAAGGATAACACAGCAGGACAACAATCCAGTTCTACTGCATAGGAGACTCTGAACTTGTTCCAGAGTTAGAAAATAAAGTGGTTAAAATGGTCAAATCAATCACCCAACCTAATAATGGGTTTCACAATCAAAACTCCCACCAAAACAGTTTGTTTAGAAGAATGGAGCAAAATTGCACCCGAACACTGTAAACAAGTAGTTTGTTCACACAGGAAGTGTCTTAAAGCACTGTCATTGCAAACAAAGACTTTCCCAACAAAGTATTAAATACAATTCTCAGTGTTCAATATTTTTGCCTCTGCCATTCCTCTTTATTATAAATAACTTTTTTATGGATTGTAATACAGGGTGGTGCAGGGAAACAGGAGATTTTCGAACTAGAAGTTGGTGCCCCTGAGGCATCGGCAATTGTTAGGAACCAGTGCGACCTCTTTTGGAACCCCTTGCCATTAGTTATAATGGAGCAGTAAAGTGGTGTGCAAAGAGCATTCAATGTAAAAGCCTTTGCTAAGAATGGTGACAGTGTGAGTGCCGCACAAAGGGAATTTTGGTATCATTAACTGTAAGGACGTCATGATCATGTCCCGTCTGCTAATGCGATTATAACACGGGTATGTATTTTCTAAGAAACAGCTCAACACATCAGGCCATTCTACACATCCAGGGGACTTTTAAGGCTGAACCAGTTTCTTTAAAATGAGCAGACGGGACACAATCATGACATCCCAACTGGCGTAGCACTTACATTATCACCGTTCTTAAAAAATGGCTTTTACGGCAAACACTTGTTGCGCAACACTGATGTGCTCTGCATTGATCTGTACATTTATTTTTGTTGTTGTAATGATGATGATGATTGACCAGCATGATTTTGGTTCAGAATACTAATATTAAATATATAGACAGTAAATAAGTAGATATATAAAACCAAAACATGTAATGACAAAAAGCCTTCCACATTTGTTCAATTATATTAAATTAATTCATTTTTTAAATTATTACTATTTTAATTTGAAAATAGGTCACCATGTTTTTTATGGTTCCAGAGATGAAACACGTACGTCCTCAAGGCAAATTAATACCTACAGTAAAGTACTGCCAAGGTTGTCAGTGTCATCTTTCTAAAGTATGTCAACTACGCCTAGTTTTTTTTCACATCCAGTGCTCAAACAGCCACACCCGCTTAGAAAACATCGACCAGTGTTTGTCCTTCGAAGAAAAATTACACCCCTATAACGTATTGTTGCATGTTACGAAAATATTTATTTTCTTTTTCTTTTTCTTTTTGATTTTTCAACGACTCCTTTATCTATTCACTCATTCATTTATTTATTTATCACTCATTCATTTATTCGTTCAGTCTTATTCTGGATCAACTTTAACATATTTAGGATCACGGTGTAGTTTGAAGGGACTCCATCATAGGACAATTTGCACATATACACACACACACACACACACACACACACACACACACACACACACACACACACACACACACACACACACACAAGCACACACACACATTGATTTACACCTCGGGGTAATTTCCAGTAGCCAATCCACTTATTCCTGTTTTGAGAAGGTGAGAGGAAACCAGGACAAAACCCCCCATGGGTACAGACATGTAAAACTCCTCACAGACAGTAACCTGAACCCAGGATCGAACCTTGAGGCAATCGGAAAAATAATGCAGCAATGCTTAAAAAGTGAACATTTCTTTCTCGTTTTCTAATGTGTTTTAATTTAATACAGCATGCTGACACTACTGAGATTCATTTCAGTTCGTTTTCTATACCAGCAACTCTGATAATACTCTCAGCTAATCTTATAAGAAGATGAAATGCTACAGATATAAGACAAGGTGAATGAAAAAAGGTGACAATCCTGAAATTACAAACAAACAAATTTATATACAGTATGTATTTGATTATTATTAACTGGTGAGTCAAAAGTATTGGGACACACCCTTTCCAGCCATATGCATTCTCCAAACTGTTACCAAAAACCTTGAAAGCACCCAATCATAAAGGATGTCTTTGGCTGAGGTAATATTACACATTTCCTTTACTTGAACCTGGACTCCAAAACCTGCTAAATCATGACAATGCCCCTGTGCACAATGTCAGCTTCATGAACATCGGCTTTACATAGGTTGAAGTGGAAGATCTCTTGCTATAGAGTACTGCCATTAGCTCTATTGAACTCCATTGGGATGAATGTGAACCCTGACTGCACACCAGGCCTCCTCACTTACATCAGTACCTGACATTACTAACAGCCTTATGGTTAAATAACCACAAATCTCCACAAGCACACACCACAATCTAGCGGAACATCTTCCAGAAGAGTGGCAGGTACTGTAATAGCAAATGGCGGCTAAATGTCCCCATATAGTGTGTGTGTGTGTGTGTGTGTGTGTGTGTGTGTGTGTGTGTGTGTGTGTGTGTGTGTGTGTGTGTGTGTGTGTGTTTGTCTGCACACAGTGCATTCTAAAAGTATTCAGACTTCCTTCACTTTTTTCAATTTATGTTATGTTGCTGCCTGATACTACAATCATTCAAATAGATTTTTTTTTTCACAAATAAATAAATATCAATAACAAATCATAATTCACTTTAACTTTTCTAAAGAAACATTTCTGGAATTCTGTTTTTACTTTATCATTATGGGGTGCTATATATATATATACACACACACACCAGTATTTATGTATTCATTTGATTTGCTTTTCAAGTACAATCCATAATTATGATTCATTTATTCAGCAATAGTAAACAAAACGGTAATATGAAGAGCTACTACAGAACAAAACATAACCACTTCATTAGCAATGGATCATTATTTATGGTTTGAGCATTTCAAGGTCACCATTGTGTTGATTCACAATCACACCATCAACTGCAATCAAGAAATTGTTCAATAACCAGACCCTTACAAATTTCAATAGAAAATGGATAAACACAAAGGCATTGTTCCACTAAGAACCATAAATGCCCCAGTAGCAATGATTTGCTAACAGCTTTGCTAAAGATCCTTGTCTACTTGCATGATTAGTGTGTTTAAGCTTGTTTTTGGTGCTCACATTAGCAACCTGTGCCATGCTGTTACACAAAACAAATATTCCACTTTCTGTGTATATTTCAGCCGTTGGACGTTGGCACTGTTTCTGGCGCGACTCCAGCAGAGAGTGCGCAAAGGGCTGGTGCAGAGCAGATTAGGTTTCATGCCGTCACAGGGAAATGACACAACATAACAAACCGCTTTCACATGCAAAATATGTACTTATTGTTTAAGCACACAGTCCGAAGTGTTTATCAACATATCATTAAGGTTTTTTTTGTTACACACACAAGAGAAAGTAAAAAAAACACCTACCAGTCTTTACAGAAAGCTTATAGGAAAACTACAATGTTTCCTTTTTGGCACATCCCACTTATGTGCATGTGTTTTTTAGTATTTTTTCACATCACATCACATTCATTCATTCATTCATTCATCCATCCATTCATTTATTTATTCATTCATATTTTGTTAGAACCTCAATCCACTTTGCAGTGGCTCCAAAATTGTGCTCCTTGTTGGTTTTGGCACAACAATAGACAGACAGACAGACAGACAGACAGACAGACAGACAGACAGACAGACAGACAGACAGACAGATAGATGTTAATATATGTACAGTGAATAAACATAAAGGCTATAGCAGTAAAGAGATGTGTGGACATTGTTGAAAAACTACCCTTTAGGCAGAAAAACTACCCTATGGCACACATTCTACCTCCATGACACTCATTCTATTTCCCATAATCCTCTTGCTCATCAATGATATGAACTAAGATTTGTCAGCATCTGACTATATTATAAATTTTTGCTTGTTGAACATCTCATTTCTGCTTTTCTGTTTTGGATTTTGGGGTGTAGCTGTGGAGATTTGTGTTTCTTCAGCTCCAAGAGCACTTGTGAGATCTTAGCCTGCAGGTTCTACAACCTTGCAGGCCAAGTCCTAAGAGCTCGCTTTCTGCACAGGAGAATTGAGATGCTGAAACAGGTGTGGGCCTTGTACAATTCAGCAGTGGTGGGTGAAGTACACAAAGCATGTACATGAGTAAAAGTGGAGATGCACCCTGTAAAAGATTACTCCAGAAGAGTAAAAGTACAAAAGCATTCGCCTTCAAATGTACTTAGGTATCCAAATCCTTTAGCAATTTAGCCATTTATTATGGGTATAATGTTCCTATTATCATTTTTGTCACAAGACTCTTGCTAAACTCATTTTATGTGAAAAGACTCTAATGTTACTCTTAGTGCACCAGTCTATTAATAAAATGATATTAATGAGTCAAACACTGATTGATATCTTTTACATTTATAGATAGATAGATAGATAGATAGATAGATAGATAGATAGATAGATAGATAGATAGATAGATAGATAGATAGATAGATAGATAGATAGATAGATAGATAGATAGATAGATACAACTTTATTGTCATTGCATAGTACAGGTACACAGCAACGAAATGCAGTTTGGCATCTACCAGAAGTGCAAAATGTAGCAGTCGTGCAAAAGTGCAGATAAATATCTAGCATATTTACAGCAGTGGTATATATGAAAGTATATACAGTGAATAAATATAAAGGCTATTTCAGTGCAGAGATGTGTGGACATTCAGAAGTACAGTGAATAAATAAAGAGGCGTACAGTAATTAAGAAAAATGTGCAGAAATGAAAGGTTACAGATCACAAGATTATGGCATTAAGGAGTAGCAAGCTGAATAAACAGTCTACTATATATAAAAAAAAATATATATATAAATATATACACATACATTATATACACAGATGAATGTGAAATGTTGGGCAGAATGTACAGTGATGATAAAGATACATACAGATATAAAAAGTGCAGATGTACTGAGGAGTGGAAAAGATATAATATGTAGTATGTACATGTATTGTACAGAGGTTATATACAGTCTTTTGTTTGTGTTTGTTTTGTAGTGATTAGCGGTGTAGTGTTGAGTTCAGTAATGTGATGGTGGATGGAAAAAAGCTGTCCCTGAAGTTTATGACTGGGATGTGAAGAGTCCTTGATGATGCTGTGAGCTCTGCGCAGACATCTGCTGTGGTGAAGGTGTTCAATGGCAGGTAGTTGGGTGCCAGTGATGCGTTGGGCGGTTTTGACCACCCTTTGCAGTGCTTTACGTTTACACACAGTGGAGCCTCCGTACCATACAGTGATGGAGTTGGTCAGGATGCTCTCAATGATGCAGCGGTAGAAACTCGTTAAAATCCCCGGGGACAGAACGAATCATGAACGAATAACATTTACTTTGTTACTGTCCACCACTGAAAAAAAAATTGTAATGCTATTGTATGCACTGATATTCTAAACAGTTGTGTGCTTCCATATTTGTCATAACAGTTCCCTGACCTTCTAATAGCCAGCAGAATGTATGGCTTAATAACTCTATATCCAGTTAATTAATATACATATATCAATGTGAAGTGATTTTAGAGACAGTTCCCATTATGCCATTAAACATATGACTAGGTTTATGTTTGTTGGCAATCTAACTTCTTGTCCTTCATGTCCCCTTCACGCCCTTTTTCACGCTGCTTTCTGGTTGGGCTGGGTCAAAACCATTACACAAGCCTCTTATGGCGTTTCTCTGCTTTATTATGATGGACAGTGTTTTGGATTCTTTCAATTTGCATCTGTGTTTAACTGTACTTCCACCAATGGCTTCCACCATTACCTACTCACAAAAGCAGTTCTTTAATGGATCTACTGTAAGAGACCCGAACCTGTTCCAGCATGATGATACCCCTGTGCACATGGTGTGTTAGGAATTTGAGTGTCCTGACCTCAACCTCACTGGAACACTGGAATTTCACTAATTTGCTGTTGCTGAATCTACACATATTTCAAAATCTAGTGAAAAGAATTCACAGAATACTGAAAATAATTTTAACAGCAAAGAAGGAAATCAATCTGAAATGGAATATTCAACAAACATAGAAATTGTGATGACCAGGTCTCCACAAACCTTTTGGTCACTTACTGAACTGTATGAGCACGAAGATTCCAGTAATTTCACCTTAGTAGAATGCGCTTTATGCCAAAGTAAATATATTGGTGTTTTATTCATTTAACATTTGCGTATATAAAGTATTTGTTTTCATGCCTTGAGTAAACTATGATGTTACACAAATGACAGGCATAAATCATACTTAGATTCAGGGTTTACTGATCAGCTTATGTTGCCAACTCCAGCCCTTTTTCTCCTGGATTTAAAACCAACCATTCACTTGAAGACATATTTAAAAACCTTGGAGCACCCTAACTTGTGAAAATGGTAAGTTGAGCTGATTATTAATTAATAGAATTCAGTTATTATTATTATTATTATTATTATTATTATTATTATTATTATTAGGTCATTTACTTGTTCATTCATATTTATCTAAATCCAATTCCCCGCATCGCAATGGATTTGATTAGCTCTTTAGGATCATCATGATTTTAGAAGTAAATTGTAGATTTTGCATATGATATGGATTAAATACAAATAAAAGAACAATTGTATTTTTAATTAGGTTTCAGTAATTACTTAGCAAGTCGATTAAAATTCTACCCATGGGGTAAATAGTTATACTTAAATATTAACCTGTGTGCTTTTTTTTTTTTTGGTTAATAATTTAAAAACTATATTGGTTTTCTCCAAAATTTTCAACATTAAGAAATATTTTGTGTAAAAACATAGGAAAAGTAACAGAGTAACAACTTTGTACACTATATAGACAGTGCTTTTTTTAAACATTTGATGCCACATTTAATATTCATTTGCTCATACAATAGCCTCCACTCTTCTGGGAAGATGGTCCACTAGATTTTGGAGTGTGCTTGAGTAGATTCGTGTCATGCTAGAACAGGTTTGGGTCTCCTAGTCCAAGTGAAGGGACAATTTATTTATTTATTTGTTTTCAATTTGATTTGTGGTAACAGTTTAGGGAAGAACTAAATATGGCTGGAAAAGTCAGACATCCCAATATTTTCATCTATATAGTGTACAATTTTCATTAGTTCAATAGTTCTATAAATAAAAATGGACATGCAAGCAAAGATTTTTAAACTGTGAAAATTAATCTGGATGTTTTCCTTTTTTTCTTTTCAAAAAGAATATGTATATGCTGATAAAGAGGGCAGTGTTTGTGGGTTTGGTCCTACTCTCTCTCGTCTCTGTCAGCTATGCTGATTGCAATGCTGCAGAAATTGAAGAAGGTAAATTATTTCACAGACACATGCACACACTATAGATAGATAGATAGATAGATAGATAGATAGATAGATAGATAGATAGATAGATAGATAGACAGACAGACAGACAGACAGACAGACAGACAGACAGACAGACAGACAGACAGACAGATAGATAGATAGATAGATAGATAGATAGATAGATAGATAGATAGATAGATAGATAGATAGAATGAAGAACATTGTTTTCTCAAACAATGCAATATCTACCTTAGATTTATCATTTATATTTGCCTACTCTGGTCTGAACACAGAAGTGGTAATCTGGCTTGTTTTAAAAAGATCTAGACAATAAAAGTATGAAATTACATTAAAAATGGAACAGAGAGCTATGTTTTCTCTCGACATGTCCATTTAACAACAGATTACATGTATGGCATTTGGCAGACACACTTATCCAAAGTGACTTACCATTTCTTTTATTTATACCGAACATTTGAGGGTGTAGGGTGCTGAGATTTGAACTTACAGCCTTCTGAACTACTGAGCTCCTATTTCCCACAATGATCCACAATGCCTCATTTGCCCATGGCATCATTTAAAAAAATAGTAACAGGAGACAACACTATGATGCAATGCATAAAAAAACGCTCGACTGGTCCCACCGTTTTGCGAGGGAAGAGGTAGGTTTACATAAAGACTCTTTTCTGTATTGGCACCAAACTGGTGGAATGAACTTCACCTAAATGTCTGAACAGCTTCTTCAAACATTGAGTGAAGGCTTACCTCTTCCTGAAACTCTTGAACGAGCATTAATTTTTCTGTTCGGTTCATGTCTTTATGTAAAAATGTGTGCAATAATTCTTACCTTCCTTGGTATCCCAAGTTTGCAAACTAGTGATCCAGTGTTGATTTATTAAATGATAGAGACTTCAAAGCACCTTTTGTACATCGCTCTGGATAAGACCGTCTGCTAAATGCCTTAAATGCAAAATAACCATTTTCAATTGCTATGAACTATCCACTCATTGTTTAGCATTTAAACCTCCCTGTACTCTCCATTTAAAGCTTATCCAGGTATTATCCAGGTTTGCTAATGTCACCATGTTGTCACAGAATACAAATATTATTTTGTCTATTCATGTAACATTTTGTTCAAGTTAAACATTGACTTTCTTGTAGGCGTGACTCACTGTCAGGATCTTGTGGATGGAACGTGGCACATGGTTGGATCCATGTGGACAAACAGCAAGTGTGAACAGTGCTCATGCAGTGCTAGTTATCTTTCTTGCTGTGATGGGTAAATACACAACATAGCAAGATGTCAAACATGTAGATTTTTCCCACAGCAAATCATTTTATTGCCAAAGACTAGGAGGATAGATTCAAATATTCAACATGTTTAGTTTTACAAATGATTTAAATGTAAAATAGTGAATAGTGCTATTATGGGAAAATAATCAACCCACAGCAGGGTCACATGACACCCGCCTATCATTGAGTATTTTTTTCTAGATTTTTCACATGAACTATGCACTAAACTTTTGTTTGCACTTATTTTCAGATTGCCAACGGGCGTTTCCAAAGACTGCACGATCAAATTTGATTATGAAAACTGTACATTTGATCTGATTAATAATATCATTCCAGGTGGATCATGTTCCGTTGATGAGAAGTGATTGTAAAGATGAACCGAATGAAGGTTTATCAAGGATGTCAAAGACCAGAAACAGAAAAACAATACGCTCATTGTTACTTAGAACCTATTCTAAACCTACAATAAACCATTATTGAAGCATTACTGCTAGTAAGAGTTGTGATTTGATTCATCAATAAAGCTGACAGGGTGTTGGGGGAATAGTGTTGGTTCAAATCCTCCCTCTCCCCTTTGTTAGAATTCACATGCTTTGGGCTTCCTTCAAAAATTCTGGATTCTTCTCCCAGTTAAAAGACATGCATAAAGTGTGAATGAGTGTGTGAGCCTGCAATTGTGTCCTTCAGTGAGTTGGCACCTGCATCTAGGGTGTCCCCTGCCTTGTGGTTGGAGTTCCCTAGGATAGGCTCCAAGCTCCCCTGAAGCCCTGTGTAAGATAAGCAGTAAAGAAAATGGATGGATAGAATAAACCTGACTCAGGTCTCAGAATTAATGGAAAAATAATGTCTCCAGCATTGTGTTCGCCAAGGAATATTTGGTCTGTTTAAAGAAACCATTGGGAAAAGTCAAAATTCTTTAATGGCCAGGCAATTGTACATAGTACATTAGTTTTAATTACTATTCAACTTTCTCTCCACTTGAAGCTCTTCTCTGTGTTATTTTCCCTGTTCCTATTGATGTTGTACTGTTTTGGGAAGGAGTCGGTGTTCCTTCTACCAATGCTTTTCTGTTTTGTGGAACCACTCCTAGGAGTTTCAGGCTAAGTGGGATTCCATGAAAGCAGTGGTACCTGAAAATCCAGGATGCCAATTAGGTTTCACCAGTAGATGATTTTAAGATATTCTTGGTCCAAGAATCAATTTTGGCACACCCTGTTGATCTGATTGTTTGTCACAGTGGTAACTAAAGAACTTTCTGATCTTTTGGTCAGTTCTTGACAATTGGTCAAGAATGAATTCCTGAGTTAAAGTTGACCATGACCCCCCAGACACTCTAGACATGTCATATAATTGTGAACCTCAGTCCATGACAACAATCCAAGTTATTACAGTGGATGTGTATCTCAGTAGTTAAGATACTGGACTAATTAGAAGGTCAAAAGATCGATTGAGTCAATCAGTATGGCAAATAAGATAAATCAAAGATTGCCAACGTTTTTTCGACGAAAATCAAACTTGACTGAGGTCCAAAAACTTGGAAAAACTTTTGGAAAATAACGACCATCTTCATGTCCCCAGTTAGAGGTCACTGATTTTACAATCATATGGCTGTAGAGCATATAGTTTGACAAGCTTTATTAGGTGATTAACTTTAATATACTATTAAAGGGAGTGTTTAAAATAAAATAAAGCTTCATTATTTAAGCAGATTAGAGAGTAAAAATTGTTAAACATTATGAAATCATAAATAAGGGGAACCATGGCAATTTATTTTTAATCATACAGTTTGGTATAATAAAGCAGAACATGGCAGGTTTTATTTTCGCCATTTTAAAGCAAAAGTTTGGGTATCTTTGCTATATTCAATTCTATGTTCATTGTTGTTCTCTGCATTACCTGTTTCCAGACCTTGAACTCCAAAGTTACATAAGTGAAAAACAAAAATCACGCTGATGGAGTGTTTACTGTCAGAGAGTAACGACGGGAAATTATTCAAGTTGAATTATAGAATAATAAACATAGTATACATACGCTTGTATATTCGCTTGTATAAACGCTTGCTTTAAGCAGGAATTATTTACAATATATGAAAATATAACTGTAAAATAATTAAATATTCATACAATAAATAATAATTAGGATTTTTTTATTATTATTAAATTAATGATGAATTATTATAAATAAATGTTAGAATGAACAAATGTATACATTCTTTTATCATTTCTTAATCTCTGTAAAGCTGCTTTGAGACCATTTTCATTGCTAAAAGTGCTGTGAAAATTCTTTCAATCCATTTCACATTTACCCTCCACACTTTTTAGAAGATGTTCCACTAGATTTTGCAGCGTGCTTTTGAAAATGTGTGCTTTGTTTAGCCACAAAGGTACTTGCAAAGTCAGGCAATGATGTAGGGTGAGGAGGGTGCAGTCAGCGTTCCAATTCATCCCGAAAGAGTTCAATAGGATTAAGGTCAGAACTCTGGAGCAGAAGATCTTCCACTCCAACCCATGGTAAGCAGATGTTCCTGGACTTGGCTTTGTGCACAGGGGCATTGTAATGAGCGAATGGGTCTCCTAGTTAAAGTAAGAGGATAATTTAATGCTACCGCATCCAAAGACGTCTAATAGAATTGTGTGCCTCCAACTTTGTGGTGTCAGTTTGCGAGAGAACCACATCTGGCTGGATAAGGTCAGGAATCCCAATACTTTTGTCCATATAGTGTATTCTAATCATTCTCCATACATTTTGAGATTTGTCATAAATTTTGAGTTTATTGTTGAACTCAATGTGACCTTGTGGAAAACTCCCTGAGCAAGTGCCTGCCTTGTAGCTATGCGTCTTGTTAAGAAAATACGGACGGAAGTGCAGCGAAATGTAACATAATCGCAATCGTGAAATAGGAGAAGGCAAACAAGATGGAAAGGGCAAAGCAAGAACATAGAAAAAACAATACAACATGAAACAAACACCTTAGCACACATTCTCTCTGTTGTCACCCTGAGTGACATGAAGCTGGTTGATGTTTTCCAAATGTTTTTCCATATTGGGCTGCAGCCGACTTAATGTCAAAGTCAGGACATTATGCAGCTGAGAGATATTTTGCTTCTTAGTTTACACAAGTTCATCAGGCTGAAAGTATATACACATATTTAGATTTAGGACCATCAGGGCCTTCTCTGCTGGTGCAAACCCATTTATTAAATTATTCCCAATAGTCCATTCTCTTCATTTCATAGTGTTTCTCTCTGCTTTAAGTAGCAGTGCACCCAAATATCTGTTTATGTTGGAGTTTCTATCCAATCAGATTTCAGTCATCACATTATGTGTTGCCAGGATCAAAGGAAACTGATTTAAGGCCTTTAAGCTTTTTTCAGCATAAACTCTGTTCCTTGAAGCTGTTGTTTTAACTCACAGCATTTGGTTGGATGTGCAGAGACTTCGCGATTCAGAGCTTGCAACCCTCATCTGTAGCAAACTGCGCAAGCTCAAATAGACTCGTGTGGATTTAATAACTGTTTTTTCATCCCACAATGGCTGACAGAGGAGAAGAAACTGAATTGGTCTTATCGATAAAAACGCTGGACATTGTGATGAAAGATCGGCCAAAACATTCCAAAACAGTTGTGGAGTTTTTTCATGGGCGATTTATACTTTTGCATTTTTTTACTGTCAAATTTGCATGAAAACACACAAATTGCATTTTAAATCCCCAGGAAAACTGTAATGCACAGAAAAAAACCCTTTCATGAGGTTAATATAGATGCTTTTGCTGGGGGTGATGTATGCAGGCTATATTTGCTAGGCATAAATAAGCATTTGCTTGAGTAATGCCATTTATTCTCACTGTATGAGATACCTGTCTGTGATGAAGCGTTCTTTTATACTGCGTTTCTCTATAATGGTTTATTTACCCGTGGTGTCATAATGACGGTATTAAGAAGTGGATTGACTCAGTCAGGACACTGCTGAAAGCCTGTGTGTGAAAGGCATTTAGTTACTGATTAATTGTATGTAATATATAACTATATCTAATATAATTGAATATAGATAGATAGATAGATAGATAGATAGATAGATAGATAGATAGATAGATAGATAGATAGATAGATAGATAGATAGATAGATAGATAAACAGACAGACAGACAGACAGACAGATAGATAGATAGATAGATAGATAGATAGATAGATAGATAGATAGATAGATAGATAGATAGATAGATAGATAGATAGATAGATTCAGATATATATAATATTTTAGAGTTTCTGCTCTGTATACATGCAGGAAATTGGCAAACACTTGAAAATGGCCCAAGTCCGCTTGAAGAACATGATAAAGAAGGTAAAATTTCCTGTTTGTTTTTTTTTTTTTTTGCGATGACCATCATGCAGAAAATCTATCTCGCAGAAATCATGCAGGAACTCTATTGCACATGTCTGTATAAGGATTATGGGTCGATGTGCATTGTTGTTTCTAAGTCATATGTACTGTTTACATATTTGTTTAAAGATTTAGTGACACTGAAGCGTTAAATTTTGTGGTTTGTTTACTCTGTCCTGATTACTATTATGGTAAGCGTCATCTTGCAATGCTCGATGTAAGCTGCAGAACACAGCTATCCTATGCACCAAATAAACTGAGACAAAAAAATAAACGCTGTTATCCCAGAATGATTTAGTATGTTCAGCATGTAAATTCTTGCAAAGAAACTAACAGGTTTTCCAAATTGCGAGAGTGAAAGGGGAAGTTTATAGGACTGTGGTGAGACCTGAGATGTTGTATGTATTAGAGACAGTGGCATTGAGTAAAAGACAGGAGGTGGAGCTGGAGGTAGCAGAGCTGAAGTTGTTGAAGTTTTTGTTGGGAGACGGATGATCCGCTGTGGCGACCCCTAATGGTAGAATCCGAAATGAGAAGAAGTAGTATAATGCAGCATTTACCTGCAGCCCACAGCCCTCAATCAAGTTTGATTTTGAGCCTTTCATATGAAAACTCCAGCCATTTTCCTGGTGTTCAACAGGGTTGAGATCAGAGCTCTATAGCAGGAGATCTTCCACTCCAACCCATGTAAAGTATGTCTTTATTAAGCTTGGTTTGTGCACAGGGGGCATCATCATGATGGAACAGGTTTGGGTCTCCTAGCTCAAGTGAAGGAAAAATTTACAATCCAATTGTGTACCTCCAACTTTGTGGTATCAGAATGCAGCACAAAGACATCTGGCTGGAAAAGTCAGCGGTTCTAATACGTTTAATAGTGTATTTTAATAATCCCCCCCCACACACACACACACCCACACACACATACACACACACACTCTTGTCTCTGCTTGTACATAAAAAGGAATGACTGATTTCACAAAATGTAGTCAAGATAAAAGTACGATATTTGACTTTGAAAAGTAGTGAATTTGAAGCAAAAGTTGCTTCAAATGGAAATACTTCAGAAAAGTACAGATACACACAAAAAAACTACTTAAGTACCATAACTATGTCATTACTGTCCACCACTGCTAATAATGGGTACATGCAAACAGCTGTGGACAATGTGGACAAGTGAAGAAACAACCAATAACAGGAAAATACAATACATGGCATGAAGACATGGTAGTAAGAGGATCATGTCAGCCACCATGTCTCTGCTAGCAGTGTAAGTACAGTACTGGAGCTAGCTAGCTTAACTTTTGCTAGTAGCTAGCAAATTTCTAGGTATTTTCCCAAACTTGAGTACACCCCAGAGTACCTTCTCAAAGTTATTGTTACCCATACTGTTACCTACTTGCACATTAAACTTAATGCTACCATTTCAAGCAGCATGAATAATTTTTCTTACATGCCACACCATCGCGCGCCCAGCTCATTAGCTAGATATCTGATGCTCTCGTCTTACTTCATTTACCGCCGCAAAACTGTAGCGAGAAGCTAATTATACTGTGCGCTTGAGCATAAATATAGTGGCAATAAAAAATTGTGCTGAATAAAATAAAGAGCGTAAAAAAAGAAATCCACACACACATATACACACACAAGCAAGGGCATGCAAAGTAATAGATGTGAAGCCTCACTCGACTGGGTTCATCTTCACAACAAACTCAAGGACATGGATTTGCTTTGGATAATGAGCTGAAAGCATTTTATTTATTTTATTTATTATTTTTTGAGGAGGTAATAACATGTAAAAGCAGTTCTGCTTGAAAGGAGGTTGTTGCTCTCTGGGTTGCAGATGTAACTTTTGGCTTTGCTACGTCGGGTTTGTATTCTCTTGTGATTGTTAAACTTTTATTCAGGATATAACAACGCCACTGTTCTGTGGTTTTTAAGAACTGTCTAATAGCTGGCCAGCGTTATACGAGGTGGTATCAAAAAGTTTCAAAGCTATGATGCTAAATGGTGCTATTCTGACCACGTGCAATGTCTGCGATTTCATCATGGACAGCAAGTTAGAACAAAGAGCAAACCTGCGTGAAACAGAGACATTTGACATGACATACGTTTGGCATATGGTGAGACTGCAATGAGACGTTTGAGGTGTTTTGAATGGCACGCACTCTTCAAGAGCAAAAGAACCTCACTGGGAGATCACAAGAGCATTGGAAGACCTTCAACGAGCACAACCACAGAAAATTTTGAAACCATTCAGCAACTTGTGCATAATGATTGTTGGCGAACAGTCCACGTGATCTCACTTTCGCACCCACCCTATTTGCCAGATTTGGCTCCTGAACTTTGCCCTCTACCTGAAGATGAAGATTTAGCTCAAAGGTCACCGTTTTAACACCATTGCGGAGTTCCAGCTTGAACCGCAGAAGGTGCTTGACACGCTTCGAAAAGAAGAATTCCAGGACACATTTCAGAAGTTGCAGGAACGCTGGGAGGCGCTGTATTGCTGTGTAAGGGGATTATTTTGAAGGTAATAGTGTGTAAATGTAGATAAATAAAGTACTTTCTTGTAAACAGAGCGAATCTCCAAACTTTTTGAAACCATCATGTAACTAGTTTATATATCTATGCTCTGCTATAGCTATGCTTTCAAGCATAAATTAGAGAACATTTTAACAATGAGCAAACAAATCCAAAGCCAAAAATGCAATACAAGCGTGGGTCAAACTACTGTAGAACAGCGCATCTAGGACAATGCAAAAACATGAACGTGAAACAAAAAAACACCAGTAAAAGAAGAAATAAGGAATATGAATTTATTCAAACATGGGGTGACCATGTTTGAAGGCAGCGGTGTCTCATGGAAAATCAAGTTTGAGTCTGGCAGTGACCTGAAGCCTTGGTGCAATTTGTAAAACTATAACAGCTCAAACAAAACAGTTAGCTACACTACATGGAAGTTCGTGGACACTTGAACGTTAGATTCGTATGTGTTTTTTTGAACATCCCATTCTACATTTAGTCCTCATTTGCCGTTATAATAACAGCCACTCTTGATTCTCGACTAGGTTTAGGAGTGTGTTTCTGGGGATTTGTGCCCATTTAGCCACAAGTGTGTAAGTAAAGGCAGGTATTGATGGAGGGTGTGGAAGCCTGGGGTTCCAATTCATCCCTAAGGTGTTTAAAAGGGTTGAGGTCAGAGTTTAAGATCAGACCACTCAAGATCTTTTACTCCAACCCATGTATAGCATATATTTATGGAGCTGGCTTTGTGCACAGGGGCCTTGTCATGCTGGAAAAGGCGTAAGTCTTCTAGTTCAAAGAATTTGGTGCCTCCAACTTTATGGTAACAAAGAACCACCCCAAGTGAAACACTTAAAACTTAAGTTTGAAAACACATATTTTTCTTTGCATTTTGGCCTTCCGTCCACAGTGAGACTACGTTTTTTTTTTTTATGAAAATGTGGCTTTTTGAAACGTTCTCCATAATGGATCAAATTAAAAACGGCGTTTCCACGTCACAGTGTGGATTGTAAAAACAGAGGCTTTATTTTTTTAACGATTTTTATTCATAGCCGCGGTGTTTCAAAAAGCCAGAACGTAAATAAAAGCCAGGCGGAAATGATGCAGGTCAGAACGGCTTATTTTTGCAGGGACGTATGTATTTTAGGGTGGATGAGCAACTTTTGGGAAATGATTAAAAACAATAGTGTTGAATGGTAATTCAAGTGAAAATGTGAATCAGGTGCAGAAGGTCATGTGGTATGACTGTGCAATGGCTTGTGGGAAATGTAATCCATGTCTATATTCCTGACTAATAGCCAGGCCCATAAAATAATTCATAAAAAGAATATTGGTGTTCCTCGTTTCTATTGTATTTACATTTTTCTTTGTTAAATAACAAATTTGTTTATGTTCTGGACTGACTTGTTACCATAGAAACAATCCATTATTTGAGCGAGCACATTGTTAGGCAGCGTTCTAGAGGAAAATTTATCAAGACTTTTCAGGGAAACTGAAATCGAAGACATCAGCAGTTCTGTTGTGTAACGTTCGGGCTACTTTATCCGAGATGGAGTATAAGTTTGCAATAAAGCCACAATAGACATTCACAAAACTCGTAATACGCCCCCTATTGCGAAAATCATTGACAAAGATATTGAACATTAAAAAAAAAAAAATATGCATAGAAACGTAAAAATTAATTAACGTTATCTTCATTTCCCACTGGAGAGATGAACTAAATTAATTAAATCGAAGACTCAGAGGCATGCATGTTAGAAAAGCTGGTTAATTAAAACTTTTCTATCTCTTTTTACATCTTGTGGTGAAGCACCCCAAATATCTGCTTCTCCTCATATTCATACAGACAACTTTCAAAGAAACAGTCTGAACATATCGTTTTCTCCTGACAAGGGGAATAGGGAGCGAATGTTCCATGCTGGGGAAATTGGTATCATTAAGGTGGATGTAATGCAGCTGCAGCCAGTGGAATGAAGGACGGGGGAATTTAGGACACATGAAAACGACCCAGCTATGAGGTTTCGATCGGTAGTTCGAGGAAACATGGTTCTTCAGCTTAGGCATGTGTTTATGTAGACCTAGCATGTGCTTGAGGGCAAAGTCCTGGTAAATACTTGCAACAATACCAATGCTTCCAGTCATTGTTACATGTTACAGCAGAAGATTTAAGAGAGGATTATGATGTGAAGGATTGGTATGACACACGGTGTTACTTCAAAGTATCTGTTCACAGACTCCCATCTAAATATTGTTGTAAACCAGCATTGGCAATGCTATTCAGGAGAAGGTACAATAGCAAAGACATGCTGAAAAAGTTGACAGAAGTCACTGAATGATGCGGCTGATTTGCATATCCAGCAGGGAGAAGACCCTAGTGGACAACAAGCGCTAGAGAAAAGGATTATATAACAAATCTGGATTGTTATTAAATCTTTTGAAGCGTATTGTGAATGATTTCTCGGTTAGTTTGATATTGCAGTTCGGCTGTGTAAGAAAGAAAAATGAAAGTTGATTAAATAAAAATACTGACAACATATAAAAAGTGGAATACTGGATGAGAATTCAAAATGAAGGTCGATACAAAGCAAATGGTTACAATTGTAAGGCGATTTTTATTGTAGATATGACAAAGAGGAGTGTTTTAAATGATAAATAAAAGAGGTGTATTCAAGCTAGTGATTGGTTGTTAGTAAACAAGGGTGAACAGTGTTTGCGATCTGTGATAAGTCAATGGGAACAATGGATGTCTGTGATTGGTCACAGGAAACAATAGTGATCAGTGATTGGTCATGATGAACAATGAAAATCAGTGATTGGTCACTGGGAACAATAATAGTCAATGATTGTTCATAGGGAAGAATGGAGTACAGCGGTCAGTCATTTGGAACAATGGAGTTCGATGATTGGTCATAGGGAACAATAGAGTTCAGTGATTGGTCGGTGGAAACACTCGAGATTGGTGATTGGGCATAGGGAAAAATGGAGATCAGTGATTGGTCAGTGGGAACAATAATAATCATTGATTGGCATTTGGGAACAGTAGTGATTAGTTTTTAAAAACAATGGTTATTAGTGATTGGTCATTGAGAAGATAGTGATCAGTGATTGGTCATAGGAATCAATGATATCCAGTGGCCATTGAAATCAATTTGTGGCGTGGTGTTCGTAGGAAATTATGTACAGTTAATCATTTTTAAAAACTCCATTGAATCCTCAGATGAAACCTGGATCCAGTAATTTTTTTTACAAGATTTAATGCAATTTAAAAATGGGTAAGCTTTTAGAGGTACTTAAAAATAAGCAAACCCTGGAATAAAGCTTAAAGTATGGTAATAAAATCACTGCCTAAGCAATCTTCTCTTTATTAAGAAGTTTTTACTCGACAGATACATCACATTTGAATCAATAGCATAAAAGACCTCATAAATAGTAAGAGCACTTGGAAGTTGACGTGCAATTTAATTAGACAAACACAGGCAAAGGTAACACACATTTTATTGAGCATGTAGCAATTACTACAATCCCCCATCACACCCACTAATACACACACACAAACACTGACACGCATACACACTCACTCAGACCCTTTTATGCATTAAAACCAACTGAATAATCCTTTGCACCGGAAGATTCGATCATTTGACGCTAGTCTGTGTCATATTACTGTAAACAACAATACATAGAAGGTGGAAGTCCTTCATGACGTCTATCTGTGCAGTCTCTTATGCATAATGACCAGGTATGGCTAGTTTTAGATATTAGATGGGAGGCTGGAATCTAATATCAGTAGCTCAGCAGGGAGACTATTAATGCTGAGTGAGACCTCACATCATCAAGGTCTCATCAATGGCATAATAAAAATTATATGGGCCAAACCATTACACGCACAGTTAAAGATAGACGGCTGCGCTCATGCATTTTATTTTGGTTTCTAGTGCAAAAATGTGTAACTTATTCTTTCACAGCTATTTAATGTCATTTGTACTTTAACTGCACGATGTGTACTAAGACAACTTTTTTTTTTTTCCATTCCTATCAGTTTTTTCAATGTTTGTAGCTGTTTAAATATCAATAATCCAACAATTACAATGTTTTAAATGTGACAGAATTGGGAACAGTGCTGGTAAGTGATTAGTCATTTGGAACAATGCTATTTAATAGTTATTGGGAACAATGGTGTAAACGTTTCTTTTTTTGTTTGTTTGTTTTAACAGATCAATGATTGGTTATTGGGAACAATTTTAATAAATGATTAGCCATTGGAAACAATGGTGATAACTGGCTACTAGGAACAACAGTGATGACTAATTTGTCTTTGGAAACGAAGGTTATAAGTGATTGGTCACTAACAATAAATAATTTATTGGTCATTGGGAATGAATAGTTAACGGTCACTGGGAATGCTGATAAGTGTTTGGTTTTTGGCAATCATTTTAATAATTCATTGGTCACTGGGAGAAATGTTGATAAGCGATTAGTCATTGGGAATGAAGGATTATTTGGTGAGGTAGTTGCTAGAAAATAGAAATAAATGATTAGTCATTGGGAATAATGGTGATCAGTGGTTGGTCATTGGGAATAAATGGTGATAATTGATTATTGGCAAAAATGGTAATGAGTGATCGTTTATTGGGAACAATTTCCACAATTTATTGGTCACTGGAAACAATGCTGATGAGTTTGTAGTCACTGGGAATAAACCTGAGTTTTAAGCCATCAGAGATCTTAATGAGACTCGTTCAAATAAATTAACCAGAGAACATCAATGAGGAAGCTTCTGAGGTTGCTAATAAGAAAACCTGCTGACTCGGTTGTTGTAATATTTAGGTTGAGTGATGTAAGGAGTTTGCAATTGGCAAAATAACCCCACATGTTAAATAGATATATAAGGTAAACATTCATTTTGTATGTAAAAATATACACTTCTATATACATTACATTATACTATTGATGAATCATATGGTGTAATTATTATTGAATATATAACATTACTATAATATTACTACAAATTTTAAGGTCATGATGGAAAAATAAGTTCATGTTTGAAGAAAAAAAAAAATTTAATTACAAAGAAAATGGAATTTTTAAACCTGTGCATTGCAAAGATCATAAAAGATCAAACACTTTCGAATTAAAGTGCAGTATCGAGAAGTGTGTTTACTACCTGAGTGCAGTTTTTTCAGTACACTTCTCAGCATTGACAAAGCCTGTGTGCATTTTATGTGAAATAAGAAGAGCATGTTTGATGTAATCACTCTTCATAAGCCAGTTTTCTGATAAGATGTGCATTGCATTTGTCAGATTTCTCTCCGTTTTTTTTTTTTTTTTTTGCTGGACTGTCAGTCATGATAAATTTCTGCAGTTTAAATTCCAATTTTTTCCCCCGTACACAGCAGTACAGCTCGTCGTGAACTTTAATCATCCCTGCAGTATGGAAAGCGTGCAGCTCAGTCTGAATACAGACATGTAGTCAGGTCCAGATGTCGCCGTCCTCTGCCGAGAACTGTCCTATTTCTGCAATTCTACCTCCATTCCATTCCACTATTACTCCAAATATTGAGCTCTTATTAACTGGAAGCAGTGGGGATGATTACACATGATGAGTGCAGGGATGGACATGGAGGCAGCAGAAAAATGTGAACAAATTGGTATTATAAAT
>JBCEWE010000386.1:390000-442500 GCA_039877035.1 Silurus lanzhouensis
TTTTCACGGATCGGCCTTTAAGGTGTGGCGGATAAATACATCAAAATAAAATGATACGACTGGTATTTTATAAATATAATAAACATGAATCCACTGTGTTGTTTTTTTGTTCATTTTGCTCGCTTGGGGGTTTCAGTTTAGCTGTAATGTATTATGTGTTAGCGGCTAAAGCAGCCCCTTTAAGAAGGTGGGTCATAGACAGATGTGGCAGAGAGAATCCGGTAATTTACCAAAATAAAACATAGTTCAGAATCATTTAATAAATAAAAAGGAAATAATGTAAGTTATGTATTCTTTCTGTGCGTCCCGGTACCAATTGACCCACGGACCGGTGCCGATCCGCGGCCCGGGGGTTGAGGACCACTGATGTAAAGATTTATTAGGTCATGTAAAGATGTAGTGAGTCATGTAAAGGTGTATCGACTCATGTAATGGTGTAGTGAGTCATGTAAAAAGTGGATTGAGTTCTCATGTTTGCATCCCCTGGCAGTACGACATAAATGTGACAACAATAGCTTTTTAAAATATAATTACTGCTCTGTGCTGTTGAATTCTTCAATCCGATTATTCAGAAGGAGTTTCTATAACTGCAGTTTCACCCGCAAGGAAAATCACAGGTTTACATTAACACACGCGATTCGAAATACGTAATTGTTTCTATAGTAACAACTTGCATGCATGCTCTCACCTACATGCTATCACGGATGCAGATTAATTACTGTGAAATTGTTCGTGCCATGTTAACGTATAATCATGTAAGTGTTGATACGGTAGCTTTTCTGCCAGGAGACATTTATTTTCACAATTGGAAACAGTCTCTGTTGTCCAGTGTTTTGTTTATTGGTTTGTTAAGGGTAATTTAACAGTATTGTGAGTCATGTAAAGGTGTAGTAAGTAATATAAAAAAGTATTGAGTCATTTAAAAGTGTAGAGAGTCATTTTAAGGCCCCAGTATCACCAAGCTATTAATGTTGAGCCTTCGAGAAAGTCCCTTAACCCTCTCTGCTTGAGGGGCACTGTATCGTGGCTGATCCTGACCACAGATTTCTGGGAAATGTAAAGAAAAACTTTCACTATGCTATAATTTATATATGACACGTAAAAGCCACTTTAACTTCAAAAGGTGTATTGATTCATATTAAGGTCTACTAAGTCATTTAACAGTGTTGAGAGTCAGGTAAAGGTCTACTGAGTCATTTAACAGTGTCGAGAGTCAGGTAAAGGTCTACTGAGTCATTTAACAGTGTCGAGAGTCAGGTAAAGGTCTACTGAGTCATTTAACAGTGTCGAGAGTCAGGTAAAGGTCTACTGAGTCATTTAACAGTGTCGAGAGTTGAATAAAGGTCTACTGAGTCATTTAACAGTGTCGAGATTCAGGTAAAGGTCTACTGAGTCATTTAACAGTGTCGAGAGTCAGGTAAAGGTCACTGGGTCATTTAACAGTGTCGAGAGTCAGGTAAAGGTCTACTGAGTCATTTAACAGTGTCGAGAGTCAGGTAAAGGTCTACTGAGTCATTTAACAGTGTCGAGAGTCAGGTAAAGGTCTACTGAGTCATTTAACAGTGTCGAGAGTCAGGTAAAGGTCACTGGGTCATTTAACAGTGTCGAGAGTCAGGTAAAGGTCTACTGAGTCATTTAACAGTGTCGAGAGTCAGGTAAAGGTCACTGGGTCATTTAACAGTGTCGAGAGTCAGGTAAAGGTCTACTGAGTCATTTAACAGTGTCGAGAGTCAGGTAAAGGTCACTGGGTCATTTAACAGTGTCGAGAGTCAGGTAAAGGTCTACTGAGTCATTTAACAATGTTGAGAGTTAGGTAAAGGTCCAGTGAGTCATTTAACAGTGTCGAGAGTCAGGTAAATGTCTACTGAGTCATTTAACAGTGTCGAGAGTCAGGTAAAGGTCTACTGAGTCATTTAACAGTGTCGAGAGTCAGGTAAAGGTCTACTGAGTCATTTAACAGTGTCGAGAGTTGAATAAAGGTCTACTGAGTCATTTAACAGTGTCGAGATTCAGGTAAAGGTCTACTGAGTCATTTAACAGTGTCGAGAGTCAGGTAAAGGTCACTGGGTCATTTAACAGTGTCGAGAGTCAGGTAAAGGTCTACTGAGTCATTTAACAGTGTCGAGAGTCAGGTAAAGGTCTACTGAGTCATTTAACAGTGTCGAGAGTCAGGTAAAGGTCTACTGAGTCATTTAACAGTGTCGAGAGTCAGGTAAAGGTCACTGGGTCATTTAACAGTGTCGAGAGTCAGGTAAAGGTCTACTGAGTCATTTAACAGTGTCGAGAGTCAGGTAAAGGTCACTGGGTCATTTAACAGTGTCGAGAGTCAGGTAAAGGTCTATTGAGTTATTAACTGTGTAGTAAGTAACAGGAATGTTATAAAAACTGGATTGAGGTGAATTGAAGGTGTAGTACATTTTCAACTTAATTGTTCACACTTTTTGATTCCTAAACACAGAACTACAGATAGAAAAAGTTCTATCAAGCCATAAATGTAAAAGTGATCATAAGAAACCTTTAATAAAAGCACAAGGCTCATACTGGGTTGCATTCTTATTTCTGTCTCAGGAGAGAAAAGTTGCTATTCAGGAAGCACTTAAACACTTTTTCACGTACGACTGGGAATTTATACTTCAAAGAAGTTGGCAGTAAATCGGTCGTTACCGAAAGCTCTGAAGGCCCTTTCGCTTGTTGTGGCTTTCATCAGTTAATTTACTGAGAACGTAAGAGGGGACGTCATTGATTTCTGACTCAACCCGGCGCTGTGAGATTTTATGGGGGATACGGTATGACCACTATGTTAAGGAAATCAATAAAACACAACACAACACGCACACACACACACAAACACAAACCCACACACTTTAAACATGACTACGGGGTTTGTTCGAGTGTCTCAAGTGATTGTCTATGAAAATAATCTACAGTACTTTAGCGTTATGACATAACACTTGTGACAGCTGCTCGGAATTTGTAGCGAATCAATTCAGCAACACACAAAGTTGAGCCTTACGGGCTAGAAATCCATGCCGAGCGTATCGATCCCTGCGCCGGCGAGTGGGAATTCATTTGGTTGCAAACTCTATTCCGTGTTCTCCGTCTCAAAAAGTTTATCACTGCCACAGCAGTGTTTAACCCACACATGCACAATTACATTGCACACATGCTGTTATAGATCTGTTTTGCTCCCTAATTACCTTTCCTGCAGACGATATACACACACTGTGTGTATCGGTGGGGTGAGGGGGGTGTCTAAATGGCCAAGGATTAAGTGAAATGATGTCCACTTTGGAATAAAAATAAATAAATGAGAGTCTAAACTGGATTAAATCCAGCCACATATTTGACCACCAAATATTTTGTAGAAATGCCATTTGGCAACGTTTTGAGTCATTTAACAGTGTTGAGAATCAGGTAAAGGTCTACTGAGTCATTTAACAGTGTTAAGAGTCAGGTAAAGGTCTACTGAGTCATTTAACAGTGTCGAGAGTCAGGTAAAGGTCTACTGAGTCATTTAACAATGTTGAGAGTTAGGTAAAGGTCCAGTGAGTCATTTAACAGTGTCGAGAGTCAGGTAAATGTCTACTGAGTCATTTAACAGTGTCGAGAGTCAAGTAAAGGTCTACTGAGTCATTAACTATTAGTAAGTATTTGACCACCAAATATTTTGTAGAAACGCCATTTGAGCACGTTTTGACATTTTAAAACTGATTACTCAGAAGGTTCGGATTTATTTTCTTTAAAAGAAGATCTAGTTGTTGGCAGTGTTTGTGGCTGTATTCACAATGATGCGTATGGTGGTGCCCTTAGATCAGGGGTGTCAGACTATTCGAGATGATTTGATATAGATCTATTATTATTGTTATTAATGTCCCAGCGATATGAAGCGCTGATAACACAAACTACAGATCCCATAATGCAGCGCTTCAGCTGCCTTACCGAACGCTAGACTACCTGAGGAACATTCCAGCGTCAAACAAATTACATTGCACACATGCTGTTATAGATCTGTTTTGCTCCCTAATTACCTTTCCTGCAGACGATACACACACACTGTGTGTATCGGTGGGGTGAGGGGGGTGTCTAAATGGCCAAGGATTAAGTGAAATGATGTCCACTTTGGAATAAAAATAAATAAATGAGAGTCTAAACTGGATTAAATTCAGCCACATATTTGACCACCAAATATTTTGTAGAAATGCCATTTGGCAACGTTTTGAGTCATTTAACAGTGTTGAGAATCAGGTAAAGGTCTACTGAGTCATTTAACAGTGTTGAGAGTCAGGTAAAGGTCTACTGAGTCATTTAACAGTGTTGAGAGTCAGGTAAAGGTCTACTGAGTCATTTAACAGTGTTGAGAGTCAGGTAAAGGTCTACAGAGTCATTTAACAGTGTCGAGAGTCAAATAAAGGTCTACTGAGTCATTTAACAGTGTTGAGAGTCAGGTAAAGGTCTAGCGAGTCATTTAACAGTGTTGAGAGTCAGGTAAATGTCTACTGAGTCATTTACCAGTGTTGAGAGTCCGATAAATGTCTACTGAGTCATTTAACAGTGTTGAGAGTCAGGTAAATGTCTACTGAGTCATTTAACAGTGTTGAGAGTCAGGTAAAGGTCTACTGAGTCATTTAACAGTGTCGAGAGTCATGTAAATTTCTACTGAGTCATTTACCAGTGTTGAGAGTCAGATAAATGTCTACTGAGTCATTTAACAGTGTTGAGAGTCAGGTAAATGTCTACTGAGTCATTTAACAGTGTCGAGAGTCAGGTAAAGGTCTACTGAGTCATTTAACAGTGTCGAGAGTCATGTAAATTTCTACTGAGTCATTTAACAGTGACGAGAGTCAGGTAAAGGTCTACTAAATCATTTAACAGTGTCGAGAGTCAGGTAAATGTCTACTGAGTCATTTAACACTGTTGAGAGTCAGGTAAAGGTCTACTGAGTCATTTAACAGTGTCGAGAGTCAGGTAAAGGTCTACTGAGTCATTTAACAATGTTGAGAGTTAGGTAAAGGTCCAGTGAGTCATTTAACAGTGTCGAGAGTCAGGTAAATGTCTACTGAGTCATTTAACAGTGTCGAGAGTCAAGTAAAGGTCTACTGAGTCATTAACTATTAGTAAGTATTTGACCACCAAATATTTTGTAGAAACGCCATTTGAGCACGTTTTGACATTTTAAAACTGATTACTCAGAAGGTTCGGATTTATTTTCTTTAAAAGAAGCTCTAGTTGTTGGCAGTGGTTGTGGCTGTATTCACAATGATGCGTACGGTGGTGCCCTTAGATCAGGGGTGTCAGACTATTCGAGATGATTCGATATAGATCTATTATTATTGTTATTAATGTCCCAGCGATATGAAGCGCTGATAACACAAACTACAGATCCCATAATGCAGCGCTTCAGCTGCCTTACCGAACGCTAGACTACCTGAGGAACATTCCAGCGTCAATCAAGTCGAGCTTCTGTTGATGTATTTAACCCTAATGTACAGTTATTGTGAAGCCCCTCAAAATGGAAAAGAGAAAAGTTGATTCTGAAAACAGAGCCTTTCAAACCCGATGGGATTCTGAGTAGATGTTTACTGACACTGGCGGTAAACACTTGTGTCCTATTAGTGGAGCGAATGTGGCTGTAATTAAGGAATTGAATCTAAGACGGAACTATGAGACAAAACTTAATGAGAAGCTGAAAAACCTGAATGCAGAGCAGAAGATACAGAAAGTAGAAGAGTTAAAGAAGAATCTGACATTTCAGCAGATGTTTTTCACCAGAGCAAAATCACAAAATAAAGCTGGTGTGAAAGCAGAGGAGAAATCAGAGCCACATCCGCCGGTTATTTACTGAGGGAGAGTTTCTGAAGAGCTGCATGATGAAGCTGTGAGACGTCTGGTGTTTGACTGGAGATATTTTTATGGAGAGCAAAATATTTTAAGTTATTTAAAGTTTAAGATTATTTTTTATTAAATGGCATAAGAGCATAAAAATATGATTGTTTTGATTTGTTGTTATTTTAACGTTTACTTAAAAGCACAATTTTTATTGATTGTTTTTTCGGGGGGGGGGGATGTTCATATTTCTAACTTGTATAATTTTATTATTATATTATTTTTGGAATAATATTCATATTTATGTTCAAAAAACATAAATATGAATATTATTCCAAAAATAATATAATAATATATAATAATATATCCTGCTCGGCCCGAGACCTTAAGTGTGCTTTTAGTTTTAGCCCCCTGTGCAATTGAGTTTGACACCCCTGCCTTAGAGCAATCGTATAAAAAACATGAAAGGAGACCACTATGTCAGAGGTTTTCCACACCATAGTGAAGTCTTCATGACAAAGGACTTTCTGGTTTCTCTGTAACAAGACAACTGGCAATTCTTCGGTCTTCCAGGGTTTCTGCAGTTTTCACAAAATCAAATGTAGGAATTTTTAAGATCTTTTTATTACCATTAGGAATGACATTTATGATATATGTCATGACATCAAACACACACACACACACACACACACACACACACACACACACACACACACACACACACACACACACACATTCGTTGTTAGCAAATGGTGTAGCCCTGTAGCTGAAAAATAAAATTCGTTTTTACGTCTGTGGTACAATCTGAGAGAATTATCGTGCCAATAACACAAAGCTGATTGGCTGTTGCATGTTGGTCTCATGTGTAGACGTAATTTGGACTTGTGAAAGAAAGAAATACAACACCACCGAAACTAACAAACAAAAACACTAATACTTTTTAAGGTCTAAAATTTGGATACAATTTTTTTTTTTTTTCCTTTTTTTTGACCCTTCACAAACTATGACTTCAAAAGACTTATTTCGAAGAACTTCAACCTATGGGATATTCGGTGCCACCCTGATGAAGATGGGGTCCCTTTAGAGTCTGGGTCCTCTCAAGGGTTCATACCATCTCATTTAAAGTTTTCTTGCCACTGTCGCCGCTGTCGCTCGAATTTACAATTATAGGCACAAAACTTGTACATTGTATTTATAACCACTTTCTCTGTAAAGCTGCTTTGAGACAATGTTCATTAATTAAAAGAGCCACACAAATAACATTCCCCAATAATGATAATATTATAATAATTATAAACAGGTACAACATCAGTCATTCTTTAATAAGGTTTTAAAAATAGCTGTTGCTGCATATAAAATTTCAAGCAGGATCATTTTTCATGTATGTTAATGTTTATAATATAACATTTTTAGAATGTGTGTGTGTGTGTGTGTGTGTGTGTGTGTGTGTGTGTGTGTGTGTTGTGTGTGTGTGTGTGTGTGTGCTTCATCAGGTGTGAGGTGCATTGATAGCTCAATGGGCAAAGTGTTGGACTAGTAATAAGAGAGGATAGATAGATAGATAGATAGATAGATAGATAGATAGATAGATAGATAGATAGATAGATAGATGGATGGATGGATGGATGGATGGATGGATGGATAGATAGATAGATAGATAGATAGATAGATAGATAGATAGATAGATAGATAGATAGATAGATAGATAGACACGTTTAAAAAGTTCTCTTTTGGCAAGAGTGGGCAGCGTGAACACGCGCGTGAATACTTTTGCTGAGCGCGTGCAATGTGACGTGAGAGCAGCAGTGTGGAAAGCCAACGCGTCCATAACCTTTCAAAAACAACAACAAAAAAACCCCTCTAAACAAACAAGCAATAATGACGTTTTTAAGAGTCGTAAATAGCAACAAAAGAAATACTATTGACTTTCAGTTCAGAACACTTTTTAACCAAAAAGAGTTCATTTAAAATGTCCTTGTTTATAAAACTATTTCCTCAGAAAGTTCTGGTTAAGCAGCGAAACCATTTATAAAATTGTAATTGCTATAAATACTAAACTTTAAACAACAAAATGGATTTGAGACACTTATGTTTTGAGCTCGAAATGAGGTGAATAAACACAAAGTTGTTTTTGGTCCCTGTTGTTATCACCGTAGTCAGTCGTATCACCTCAATAATCGTTTAAGAGATTCATTCGTTTACATACATAAATCGATGGGATTGAATTAACCGACTGCAAAGGATCTGCTACAGAATCTCGAATGGTTCCTGCTTGAATATATTTTGAACTTCTGCCATTTTTAAACCTAGTTCACAAACAGTGTTCGGTTTTAATGTGTGTATTATCCTGCTTCTTTTTATTCAAACAAAGATAATCTTATACTGTGTGATTACGTCACGTTTATTGAATGTTCTATGCCTGACAACATGTTTTCCCAATACCCTGCACCTTATATATTACATTTATATTTACATAGACGCTCTGGATAAGAGTGTGGTATAAACCGATTTGAACATCTGAGCTGTTAAAGGGTGAGGACATTGCTCAAGCTCCAGCTTTGTGAAACTGAGATTTGAACTCACAACCTTACGATCTTAACCTCCTTAACCACTGATCAAGTGCTTACTCGAGATGAGGAAGCGCGTTTTTTGGGGAGATCGTGGAACATTTGGCTTTCCATAGTGAGAAAAAAAAAAAAAAAACCGTCAGACTCCGACACGCGACAGTTTGGTTCAAGCGCAAAAAGAGCAAAACCGAGAGAGGAGACACATGAGGCATGAGACAGAGTGAGACAGAGGACACATCAGGACTGAACAACAGTTTTATATTTCTTTTTATTGCGTGAATTCGTCACATTTATTTTACACACCGCGCTTTTCATTATTATCATTATAATATTTCTTATTATAGCAGTTATTCTAGGGCAGGAAGCGCGCATGCGCCGTGAGGAGGAATTAGTCTGAATTAGTCTCAGAAGTTGTGACGCGACGTGCTGGGAATAAAAACCAAACCATGGCACTGGGAAAAGTTTAAAGGGGGACATAATCAGACATTTGCGTCCGTATGGAGGGAAAAACGCTGTCGGATCTCTACCCGAGGATGCCGAGCTGCTGGACTCCGTGATTTTCCCCAGAAATAAACCACTTCTAACTTCTATTTTTGGGAAGAAAATAAAAAATATCACTGTTTTTTTCACTGGATGTCAACTAGAGGAGCTACAGGAATTTGGATGTGATTTAATTAAATAATAATTTAAAAAAAAGGATCAGAGATGGAAATGTTTCATTTCTTTTAAAACAACAACAATAATAATAATAATAATAATTAAAAAGAAAGCCGGGATTGACCGCAACTTCATTCGGATTTTATCATGATTTTATTAAATATTCTTCTTCTTCTGTTTTTAGCGGGTAAGTTACAGAAAATAACCCAATTTCATCTGAGATTGCAAATGACAAATATAAAAGTGTTTACACACACACACACACACACACACACACACACACACACACATATACATACACACGTACATGTATGTGTGTGCGTGTGTGTGTGTGTGTGTGTGTGTGCGTGTGTGTGTGTGTGTGTATAACATACATATATATGTGTAGTTATACATACACACACACACACACAAACACACATATATATATATATATACACACACACATACTGTGTGTGTGTGTGTGTGTGTGTGTGTGTGTGTATAACATACATATATGTGTGTGTGTAGTTATATACACACAAACACACACACACACACACTATCTAAATATATATATATATATATATATATATATATATATATATATATATATATATATGAACAGATAGAAATCCAAAAGTAAAAAAAAAAAAAAGATTGAATGTGTGTGTGTGTGTGTGTGTGTGTGTGTGTGTGTGTGTAACTTTTAAATGCACCTTTGTGATAAATGATGAGGACATGCGGCGGTGGGATTTGAACCTATGATCTTAATGTAGCCCCCTACCCACAGAGTTACCGATCCCACAGTTACAGCTGTGGCAATGCAATGCACGTGTGTGTTGTGTGTGTGTGTGTGTGTGTGTGTGTGTGTGTGTGTGTGTGTGTGTGTGTGTGTGTGTGTGTGTGTGTGTGTAGCTGTAAATAAGAAATCAGTAGTTCAGTGGTAAGGTGTTTGACTTGTAATAGCAGCGTCTTGGGTGCGATTTTAACCCAAAACCTTATTGCTGTCCAACACCTTACTGATTTACAGTATATATAATACCCCCTTTACCCCCTTACAATATATGGATGTATGTGTGGGTGTGTGTCATCAGATGTGAAGGGGCATTGATAGCTCAGTGGGCAAGGTGTTGGACTAGTAATAAAAAAGCCTTGGTTGGGATTTGAACCCAAAGCCCTATTGCTGTCCCTTTCTTACCTAGCCCACCTCCCAGTGGACTGTATGTATGTGTGTTCCAGCAGTGGTGAGGAAGTGTAGATAGCTCATGGTAAGGTCTTAGAGAAGCAGTTAGAGGGTCTTGAGTTCAAATCCCATCGATATATCTAGAGAAGTACATAGACATTCAATTTCCTCTAAATATGCATTAGTTTTTTTTGTTATATAATTAACAAATATATAAAAACATTAAGTACATCAAACACCTACTGAGTGTAAAAATATTTTCACCAGTGCAAATATGTTCCTGGCACATAATTGCAAGAAAATATGAGCAGTTATGCTAATTGAACTAGCCCAAAGCTTAGAAAATTATACCTGAAATACTCAATATCAAATGTGTAAAATCCGCCAAATTGGTCGAGAAGTTTGTTAATGTTATTTTACACAACAAAACACAAACTTAAAAAATAATCAAACAAATTAGAAAGTATATATATATAGTATGTAGTATATACATACAAATGTGATATCTGGCTAAATAATTCCCCGAAAATTATTTAAGAATATTTAACCTAGAACATGTTGGTAAGAAATAAATGATGCTTATATGTTATATTTCTAGCTAAATAATACTCAATATCCAAATATAAACAACTGAAAACCTAGCCAGTGTAGCTAGCATGCAGTTGATAGCAAACGCGAAACACAAAATATTTTAGGGGAAAATAAATGTTACTGTTGAGTTAAATAAGAAACATAAGCAAAATCTAATGGATTTAAATGTAATTCAAATTTAGTACATGCTAGTATCTGGTTTGTACTAGGAATTGCTGCACTAATGCTTTCTTTACATTTAGCAACCCACAAATCGCCATTTATTGTCAAATGAACCCAAAATTTAGACGACCTACCGATAATTACACCATAGCATGCTATGGTGTAATTATCGGTAGGTCGTCTAAATTTTGGGTTCATTTGGTAACTTATATTGTAACTATTATAATTAAATCTCATTAGAAATAAAAAAAAAGTGAGCTAATTGTTGAAATCAGCAAATTTGCAACCAGTAATTAAATATCACACTAAATATGTGACATATGCACTTACAATCTATTAATGATGACATTTGACAAAACTAAAGCTATTATTTAAACACAATCTTGTCTAATAAGTAAATATTAAGTGGTTTTGTTAATTGGTATTTATATTGCTATGCTTGCTAGTATTTATGTGCTAAAGACTCCAATAGAATCATAATTGGATTATTGGATAATCGGAATGACATTTACGTAAGAAATTAAATTATTTAGTAAAAAGTGAAATACAAATGATCAGCATTTTAGTGTGAATGTAAGCATGGTCCCTGTGGAAAAGGCCAGTTGTGGTTGAGTGGTTAAGGTATTGGGTTATGGATCGAAAGGTTGTTGGGCCATTAGGCAAGCCCCTTAAGCTGTTCAGATAAAAGCATCAGCCGAACGAAGAAAATATTAAGTCCTTAGATAGTAGCTGAATGGTTAACTGGTTAAACGTCAAATCCAAGCAATGCTGCTTGAGCAATTAATTGTATCTTTCAACTGCTGAGTAGAATCTTGTCTCAGTTAATCACTTTGGATAAATCCGTCAACAAAAAGATGGAAATGTAAACAGAATCTCCGTACTTCCGCCATTCCTTCGTTCTTTTCCCTACACAGCGAAATCTCTAGTGTTCGGTTAACCCTTTAAAATTAGCATTGGATAACATCTCCAGTGTTGAACAGCTTGTGATGATACCTATATAATAAACACCTGTTATTTCAGCACAGGGATTTTAGCCGACCAGAGAAACTCCACAGTGCTGGAAAGATGTGCAAATTACAATCGCAATCCCAGGACACACTTCAAATCGACTTCGGCACAAATTGCAGTCATTAACAAAATGTGAAACTAGCTATATTTCATTTTTCAATTAGTTTCTTCGGCGCCCTTAACAACATTCATCGTCACAAAGCGGCTTCGTGGCAAATCCGTCTCCAGACTGCTAATGAGCGAGGCGAGGTAACACAACCAGAGATCGCAAAAAAAAGTTGAGGAATACAGATTTAGAAAGTGATGTAACGAGTTTCTTTGCCTGAACAAAGCTGTAGAAATATTTGATTTCATGCAGTATTCAAATAGTAATTCAAGGATAAATGGTATAAAAGTGATATAAAATTTTCTATCCCGAAGTTTAATACGGTTTTGATAAATAATGTATAGTCGAGAACACCACGCACTTTTGGGACTTGCCTGGTGCACTGTACTGTAGAGGAAGGGGTGGAACCTGGGTATACATGGGTTGTGAGTGCAACAAGCTGACTCACTAGCCCAAGACTTTAAGGTTCGTTTGTACTCAACACAAAACATCAGTGAATAAAAGTCTTGAATCCAAAGTTCTTCGTTTGAAAAACTGTTTATAAAAAATAAACGTAGGATCTTTATTTCCCTTACAAATTAACCGTGCAATTTCGTGTAGTTCAAAAGACTGTGTTTCTCCAAAGTCCAGTGTCTTCTGACTTTCACAGGGTTGTATTTCTATCATACTAAATCTAACAGCCAATCAAATGACATTATACAAGATCACTGGCTAACTGTTTACATTCCAATTCCTACGTTTCATTTGCAACACAGGTTTTTCTCAGATTTTACAAAATAAACTCAAAATATTATTACGTCCATAGCAATGGCTTCAACAATGGGTTAAAAGAATACATATGAAGAGGAACGAATGGCAACGCTGTCATTTCCATGTCGTGATTGATTCGATGTGTGATGCAATCGACTCATGCCTTACAACCACAGTCAACACACAGAGCATGGTGTTCCTATACAACACATAGCAACAGTATACACATCGTTTTACTGATCGGATGTCTTGTCTCTTTTCTACCAGATAAGGCGGTCCCTTTCGAGAATGCCGAATGGACGGCCCCCATGGACTGTTTACGGGCGAGCGAGATGTGCAACCAGAACGCCCAGTGCAGCTCACGTTTCCGTATCATGCGCCAGTGCCTGGTGGGCAGAGACCGCAGCGCCATGCTGGAGAATAAGGAGTGCCAGGTGGCGCTGGAGGTTCTACAGGACAGCCCGCTGCACCAGTGCCACTGTAAGAGGGGCATGAAGAAGGAGCTGCAGTGCCTGCAGAGTTACTGGACCATCCACATGAGCCTCAACGAAGGTAAACATCGTCATTTTCGGTCATGAGTTAAAACATCTATAGGATATATGCTGATTTTCTTATTACGGACTGAGATTGATTTGAAAAAAAGCCACTGGTCGTATGTGCTTCATTTGTTTTCGCAAGTTTGAGTAAGGAATCGTACGAGTCCTCGCTATTATCCCACAAGTCTACCCTTGCATTTCGGCTTCCATGGTGACAAGCACCACATGGGCATGTTTTGCCACTTTTCACAGACACAACAGGGGGATAAGTGGACAAACTAATCCTGAACTAATCCAAAACAGGTGCATGCAATCAGGTAAAATAAGAATGAAAAGACAAAAGGGTGGAGACAAGACCACAGAAATGTAAACACGATGCTAGCTAGGGGTGTTGACGATTTGATTCGATTACGATTATCATGTCAGTGGTTCGGTTCAATCCGATACTGAACATGGATACATTTTCATTCATGAATACGAGCAGTCAGATACACAGCATGTGAACTCACTTTTGATTTAATCTGCTCCAAGAATGCACTTCCTGAATGTTGCAAACTTGAAACAAAACTGCAGAACACAGCAGACAGCAAGTGCGTTTAGAACTTATAAACACTAGTAAATACTTAAAGCACCGGAAATGGTACTGTATTTAAGTAGTTACATACACCGATCAGGCATAACATTATAACATTCTAAAGCGGTGAATTGAATAATACTGAATATTTCTGTTAGTGGAAAAAACGGTCAGCGTAAGGATTTGAGAGAGTTTGACAAGGGTCTGAGCATTTCCAAAACTATAGCTCTTGGGATGTTCCTGGACTGCAGTGTTCCAAGGAAGGAACTGCTGAACAGGAACATCCCAAGAGCTATAGTTTAGCTATAGCTCTTGGGTATAGCTATAGTCTGATTGTAATGATTAGACGACTGGGTCAGAGCATTTCCAAAACTATAGCTCTTGGGATGTTCCTGGTCTGCAGTGTTCCAAGGAAGGAACTGCTGAACAGGGTCATGGGGGGCGGCGAGGCACATTGATGCACATGGGGAGCAAAGGCTGGCCTGTGTGGTCTGATCCAACAGAATTGCTGAAGAGGTTAATGCTGTATTAACAGTCCAGCATTAGCTCGACGAGTCAATACTGTTTTAGCATCAGTTTATATTTGGCAGGGGGTCATAATGTAATGCCTGATCAGTGAATATGTACTTTTTTCAAACAATTTAATGTTAACAAATGTATAAACATTAAATTATAACTCAAATTAAATAGTAAAGAGTTAATTGATTGTGTGAATATTTTAACTTTTTAAAACTAAACATTTTGCAGTGCTCTAATATATATTATAAATATATATTGGTTGAGCTGAGTCCACCTTGGCATTGACAGGCATCAGCACCTCAGGTTGATAACGGCTAACGTGGTTTCTTTAGTTAGTGGTATTCCCTACAAATGTGTGTGTCTTGTCCAGTTTACGCTTACCAGTTTGTTCATAAAAGCCAAAATATACCCAGATTTCGGATTTAAACATACTGGGTACATTTTACCAATTGCTTTGGTGCTTCAAGTCAAGTCAAGAAGCTTTTATTGTCATTTCAACCATATATAGCTGACGCAGTACACAGTGAATTGAAACAACGTTCCTCCAGAACCCTGATGCTACATTAAACAACAATCACAGAAACCCGAAAACACAGGGCTAAGGACTAGTAAGTGTCCTCGCCACATTAAGTGCATGTGTGCAACCTGGTGCAAACAGTGCAAAGACAACACAAGATGCAGGACAAAACACAAAACAGCTTTGCCAGTAAACCCGTTGTAACAAGACAAAGTGAACAGTAGGCAAAACGTAAAGAAAATATTTGCAAAAGAGCAATCAGTCTGCCACGCTTTTAAGCTAGCGTGACAATCGGTAGGCTACGATTATTACTGCATCGATGCAGAGTGAGCACATATACTAATCAAAATCGAATCACATTTTATTTGTCACATACACATACATGCAGGGTACGACGTGCAGTGAAATGCTTTTTACGACGGTCCGGGCATGAGGGAATGGGATGGGGAGAAAAATTAAACCAAGAAAAAGAAGGCAGATAAATAAAGTATAAAAACTATATAAAATATAAGAAAATAAAAAGATATATATGAGAGAAAAAAGATGTATATACAGAATATGCTTATGGCAGTGAGCAGTTAAGGGGTAAACAATTTAAGGTGGTTTTGTGATTGTCCATAAAGTGTGCGGTATGGTGTGGTGTAAAGTGTCCGTGCGCGGTATGGTGTGGTGTAAAGTGTCCGTGTGCGGTATGGTGTGGTGTAAAGTGTCCGTGTGCGGTATGGTGTGGTGTAAAGTGTCCGTGCGCGGTATGGTGTGGTGTAAAGTGTCCGTGCGTGGTATGGTGTGGTGTAAAGTGTCCGTGTGCGGTATGGTGTGGTGTAAAGTGTCCGTGTGCGGTATGGAGTGGTGTAAAGTGTCCGTGTCCGTGTGCGGTATGGTGTGGTGTAAAGTGTCCGTGTGCGGTATGGTGTGGTGTAAAGTGTCCGTGTGCGGTATGGTGTGGTGTAAAGTGTCCTTGTGCGGTATGGTGTGGTGTAAAGTGTCCGTGTGCGGTATGGTGTGGTGTAAAGTGTCCGTGTGCGGTATGGTGTGGTGTAAAGTGTCCGTGTGCGATATGGTGTGGTGTAAAGTGTCCGTGTGCGGTATGGTGGGGTGTAAAGTGTCCTTGTGCGGTATGGTGTGGTGTAAAGTGTCCGTGTGCGGTATGGTGTGGTGTAAAGTGTCCGTGTGCGGTATGGTGTGGTGTAAAGTGTTCGTGTGCGATATGGTGTGGTGTAAAGTGTCCGTGTGCGGTATGGTGTGGTGTAAAGTGTCCTTGTGCGGTATGGTGTGGTGTAAAGTGTCCGTGTGCGGTATGGTGTGGTGTAAAGTGTCCGTGTGCGGTATGGTGTGGTGTAAAGTGTCCGTGTGCGGTATGGTGTGGTATAAAATAAAATGTAAAGTGCACTGTGCTGTGTGAGTCCAGAGTTTAAAGTGTCGTAGTGCGAAAAGTGAGATATGTGCAAAGAACGATGTGAACAATGATGTGAACTACGCATAATGACGTCAACATCGTCCTAAATGTTCTTATTTTGGTCAAAATGCCACCCAAGCAAACGTCTTCTAGAATGGAGCGCAATTTTCCAGCTATTTTTAAGACCACGATCATGAGTTCGGCTGATTATCATGCTATAAAACGGTAACATGCCCAGTCAGGATTCTACATTCACACGGACACGGCGATTTTGTAGCCGTAATGTTATTTAGCTATTTCTGCTGAAGCAGGCTCATGACTCGAAGATTCTGTTTTCAAAAGTAACTCCCGCTGTGTAATGCGTTCTATATAAGACTTGTGTGAGCGAGCAGACAGCTGAACGAACTTTCCCTAAGAGCACGGCAGATAGGCGAGAATTCTTTGTAAGTGCTTTGGACATTTAGAGAGCTGTTGGGTTATTTAGAGGCTGTAAAATAAAAAGAGTGTGTAGCCACTAGTTACTGGCACACTTTGGCCATGAGGTTGTTCATGGAGCAGTTTAATGTGTTTTAATGCTGTATTTTTTTGTTGTGGGGGTCTCGCAGCACTAAGTCCATGGTTACAACAGTGTGAGCATAACTGTAGAGGAGTTTTAATCTATGAAACACCACATACCTCCTGCTGGGCTCTTGAGTAACATTTAAAGATGACTAACTGAATAGACAGAGGAAGTAATTGAAGACCTCTAAATGATCCATATGACATTTATGAAAAAGATTTCTTTTAATCACCTTGAAATATGATTTTTTTTATTTAACAGCACAAAATTAAGGTTTTTTTTCCCTCTATGCCATGGCAGATTTTCCACCTGTAATAATTTTGTACTTTTTAACTATTTATACTTACATTTGATGATATGTGAGGCAAGTTGAAGTCACTTATATTATACAGTAGCTGCTTTAAATATCAGCTTCTATCACCTAGCAAAAAAAGCACACAAAGCAGTTTGTAATAAAGCACTAAAACTGAGGACTCCTTCCAATGAATGCTAATGCTAATGCTATTTCCAGACATAAATGTATAAATAATTATATATAGTTTTTTTTTTTTTTTACAGCACACAATGTAGTGTCGTCTTCCTCTTATACAGTGGCAGATTTTCGAGCTGTAACAATTTACGTAAAATAAAAAGGCATGTCATTTTTATCCATTTATTGTTACATTTCATGCCATGTGAAGCAAATTATGTCACTCACATTTTATCAGCTAAAAAAAAAAAACCCAAGCAAAGCTCATCCTGCTGAAGACTTTTCCATACCGGACTGTAATAAAGCACTGAAACTGGAGACTCCTTCCACAAATCAATGCTAAATAAATATTTCCTGAAATTTGATTCTAGGAAGGATGATATGCTCGAATAGAAATAGAGCTGTCAGAGAAGCCGGTGTAGAAAATCAAGCAGCATATTTTGACAAATCGTAATCAAGGACCTAGCGGTTAATTGAAATCAGATCTATCCGATCTATCTATAATCGTTGTAGGCTGGTCGTAAACAAATCAGACAGATTCGAGTGTGTATAAGAGAAACTGGCGGTACAGTGCGATACAAAGAGGTATGCGGGATATAATCAGAAAGGGATTGGTCTTTCAGCGTTCATGAAAGAAATGATGATAATGTTTCGTCTGTTTAGGTTCTTTATCGACCATCCAGGCAATAAGGGAGCAAGGTCGCCGATATCAACTTTCACCGCGCTCAGATCTCAGTGCCATGTCGTTCATTTGATGTGTGGTGATACAAACGTATGCTGATCACGTGATCAGCTGTGAATACGAGATCCCTGAATATGAGATCCGTATTGGACTCCAGTGAAGTGATTGCAATAGGAAGGTCACATGACAGAAATGATGGAGGATACTGGATGTGAAGAAAGACTAGATATCTACTGTAAGGATTTATTTTGCGAATAGGCTGAATAGGCAGTGGGTAGAGACAAAAAGGGGGGCAGGAGGGAGAGGATTAAGCCTGCATTATTTTTTTTTTCATTCCCGTTGCGTAGCGCATTACGTTTTTAATGAGTAAGCGAATTCTCAACAAACGAGAAACGGGTCGCAAGGGGGAGGAAAAGTTTGAGCTCGAAGGTTTCCTCAGTTCTGTCTCTCTGAGGAAAAGGTTAAAGATTTTATCCAGAATCCTAACAACAAGCCAAACCCCAATAGCACATGCATTTCCCCTCAGTAGTGTGCGCATTTTCCTATGCAGATTATGGACGCAACAGAATACAAACGATTCGCATTATTCCGAATAAACAAAAAGCCGTTTTGTAAACAAACACGATACAGATCCCTATAAGATGCACATTGGTCCTGTTTACAAGGTGTCCAGCTGAGACACGATATACACTAGATCAGGGGTCACCAACATGGTGAGTAGCCCGCGGGCTTTTTCTAAAAATAGCTGTTTCCTACTTTGTTAAATCATTGTTGATAATTATTATGAGAAATCATTACCACGATCAGTGTCTTCACATAGATGAATATCATAAATTTTTAATAATATTTATTTCTTTCGGCTTCTCACATATAATAAAAGATAAATTGAGCAAATTTGTTATTTCAGATCAAACTGAAAACTGTGTGTATCAAACTGGTAGCCCTTCACTTTAATCGGTACCCAAGAAGTAGCTCTCAGTTTCAAAAAGGTTGGTGACCCCTGCACTAGATGGACAAACGTTTGTGGACCATAAGATTTATTTGTTTATTTTTTTGTCTACAGACATCCCATACAATTGTGTGCCTCTAAGTTTGTGGGTTGGGGAAGACCTCCTGCTTTAGCCTGTGTTAATGATGTCTTTATGGAGCTGTTTTAGTGCACTAGAGAACAGGTTTGGTATCAGGACTGGAATTTTTTCAGGATCACTTTATTGCTGGCACACAAAAAAAAAAGAAAAACATTTATGCCACACAGACTTTAGGTTTAAACCCTAATACAGATTAAGGATATGAATATTTGTAGTGCATAACAGACATAACAGCTAGTGGGAGTGCATTACACCCTGTGTGCAGTAACGTATACGCTAAGAAAGAATCTGGACAGCAGGAAATGATGTCCACGCGAAGGCAAGAGCGAACAGCGATGCGTACTGTGAAGCGGCGCTCGTAAAACGTTCGGAGTGTTTGGAGTGGCGATAAATTGTTCGGATTGTGTACGCTGAGCGTTATTTATTATGCAGCGCAAGACGCTTCCAATAGCACATCTTTTTTTTTTCTTTCTACGAAGCGTTTTTACTCTTGGGATCGCGTTAGTATTGTTTCCTCACAGTGATGCCGAATCGCTATAGGAGTTTAGGCATTAAGATCAGTGTGAATTATAGATTATAAACCCATCTGCTTTCAGCAGCGCAGCTACAAACGAGCCGTATTGACTCGAGTAATCAGTGAGTTACACTCTCAGCACTGCCATTGCAACACTGTCAGGGTGCTGAAGGTAAAAGGGACACACATGCATTTGCACGTGCACACACACACACACACACACACACACACACACACACATGCGCAGAGACATACAGAGCTTCCTTTCATCCTAGCATGTGTGTGTACAGATAAGGCTGTATAGAGACGCACAACCCGAATACTCTGAGTGACCCACCGATGAAGTCTGACTAAACAAAATATCTGTGTGGATATAAAAATCTGTGTGTTGTTTTTGTCTGCTGGTTTCACAAATTTATTTAAATTTAAACATTATGTTTTTGGGCAAAATCTGTAAGTTGATTGGTAACAGTGTTACGGGAAGAAACTGTGATTTGATTGGTTACACTGATCATTTAAATAGAATGTGTGACCTGGTGGTTTACAGTGGTATTAGGGGCAGAAATTGTGATCTGATTGGTAACAGTGGCATTAGGGGCAGAAACTGTGATCTAGCATTAGGGGAAGAAACTGTGATCTGATTGTTTAAAGTGGTATTAGGGGCTGAAACTGTGATCTGATTGGTTGCAGTGGTATTAGGGGCAGAAACCTATATCTGATAGGTTACACTTGTATTATAGGCAGATATTTAGATCTGATGGGTCAGAGTGGCATTAGGGGCAGAAACCTATGTCTGATTGGTCACAGTGGCATTAGGGGCAGATATTTAGATCTGATTGGTTACAGTGGTATTAGGGGCAGAAACCTATATTTGATTGGTTACACGTGTATTATGGGCAGATATTTAGATCTGATTGGTTGGAGTGGCATTAGGGGCAGAAAATGTGATCTAATTGGTTACAGGGGTATTAGGGGCAACGTTTTTTTTATCTGTTTGGTTACAGTAGTATTAATGGGAAGAAACTGAGAGCGGATTGGTTACAGAGGTATTGGGGAAAGAAATTGAGAGTAAGTTGGTTGCAGGGGTATTAGGGGCAGAAACTGTGATCTGATTGGTTACACTTGTATTATGGGCAGATATTTAGATCTGATTGGTTACAGTGGTATTAGGGGCAGAAACCTATATTTGATTGGTTACACGTGTATTATGGGCAGATATTTAGATCTGATTGGTTGGAGTGGCATTAGGGGCAGAAAATGTGATCTAATTGGTTACAGGGGTATTAGGGGCAACGTTTTTTTTTATCTGTTTGGTTACAGTAGTATTAATGGGAAGAAACTGAGAGCGGATTGGTTACAGAGGTATTGGGGAAAGAAATTGAGAGTAAGTTGGTTGCAGGGGTATTAGGGGCAGAAACTGTGATCTGATTGGTTAAAGTGATGTTTATGCAAAAACTGTCATCTGACTGGTTACAGTGCTATTAGAGGCAGAATTTTCTATCTGATAGGGTGCAATGGTATTAGGGGCAGAAATGGAGATTCATTGGTTGCAGTGGTATTAAGGGCAGAAATTTTGATCTGATTGCAGTGGTGTTATTCAAGAAACTGAGATCTGATTGGTTGCAAAGGAATAATAGGCAGCAACTGTGAGTTCATTGCTTACAGTGACCTTTCAAAAAAAAAAAAAAAAAAAGATAATCTGATGTGTTCTTGTGATTTTGGGTAGAAAGTGTGGCTTGATTGGTTACTGTGGAAGTAGAAGCGGGACCTCTCTATAGGGACTTAGGTAATAGCTAAGAACAAAGCAAATAGCTAAATAATACCCAAATAATATAACGGTGGTCTCATGCAGGATCTTTGCTGTGAGATCAGAAATTTAAATCCGCATTTCTAGTCAAACCCAACTGTTAAAATGACCAGCATGCACATCTGTAATTCTGACATATACCTAATGCGTCAGCGAGATGGCCTGAAGCGTTCTTTATGTTTATTTGATGCTATGAAGTGAGTGTCATTAGAAGAAGCCCAGTGGGATGTTCACTCAAAGGTCTTCCATGTGCACTCTAATAACCTCCTGCCTATTTCAGCAGCATCTGGCTTTCTCTGGTGGCACACAATGGCTCCTGTGCCTATTGCTATTGCCTCTTTCTTTATTTTTAATCCACCGAGCAGTTGGACTCCTATTTTTGGGCTACGGCAGCATCAGCACAGGCCATCATTAAGATGTTTTCCCCGCGACTCTTTTGTTCTCAATTCTACCATTTTGTCGCGTCGAAAAAGCAAGAGCCTTGTGAAAAATACAGGGTGCTCTCGAGTGGACCGAAAAGCGATGATTACAGCACCGCAGAACTCAATCACATCGAACCGAGAGAACACAAAAACGCACAATTCCGAAACTTTAGGAGGCTCATGAGCAGACACGCTCGTGTGGGTCCACTCAAAATGTGGTTAGATTCGAGTCATTCTGTCTGACTGAAGGCATGCTGGGAGTTTTTTCTGCAGCCAAAGAAATGCACAGACTGACCGAGAAAAGGTGCAACAGACACAGAAAGAGGGTCCGAAATGGAGGGTTCGTGTAAAAAAGGCAGATATGTGGAAAAGCTCGGAAGAAAGATTGACCCAGGATTCACATGGAAGGGGTGTTTTTACTTTGTAACTTTTGACTACCGACAGATCCATTTTCAGTTATAAGCAGATTTTTTTTATTTTGCTCTCCTGTTATCTATATAATATTGAAATATTTTTAGCTCTTTCCAAAGTGCCCATGAGGAACCTGTGAAGAACCCATTGTAAGAGTGCAGTATCGGGCTTCCCATGCAATGTTCTCAGTGCAGATGTGAATGAAGATGGGTTTGTGTGAGGTAATAAATTCACACACTTTCGGTTATTAATATTAATTATTTATTTAATATTAATTATTAATAGTTCAGTGATTAAGACATTGGACTACTGATCAAAATGTTGGAATCCCAGCACCACCAAGCTGCTACTAATGGGCCCCTGAGCAAGGCCCTTAGCCCTCAACTGCTCAATTATATAAATGAGATAATTGTAAATTGCTCTGGATAAAGGCATCTGCCAAATGCCTTAAATGTATGTATGATTGTATTATTATTAGACTCAGCAATGAAGGGTACACACTGTGATTTAGGTTTTCTGATGGAAAATTTGAACAATTTTGGAACTAATGGACACAAACCTGTTCCTCCCTGACAAGTACACCAAGATTGCTCCATTAAGATATGAATTGGCACAGTTGGAGTCAACGAAAGAACACCTTTGAGATGAAATAGGTCACACCAGACCTCCTTAAAAATCATCCTTGTAGGGCATCGGCCAAATGCTGTAAATGTAGAAAGACCAGTCATGAATGCTCTTGTTTGCTAAATGATCACAGATCCACACAGGATACAAAATCTAGAAGAATGCCTTCCCAGAAGAGTGTAGGTTAAAACAGGGGACTAAATATAGAACATGATGTTCAACAAGGACGTATGAGTTTTGGGTTTGCACAATGTGTCCACTTTGCTTGCATCCCACCCAGATGTACGGTTCTGACCGCATGTGAAATGTGTGAACGCGTAAACAGAACCCAAATAACTTCTTAAATAAAAATGTCTCTAATTTATTTCATTAAAGATAACATCCTTAAAGTGCAAATTTGAGTTCAAAGAAAAAGGTTGTCATTTCTTTATCATAATTCAGTCACACTAACTGCTGATCTGATACACCCCCCCCCCCCAACACACACACACACACACACACACACACACAAACACACACACACACACACACACACAAACAAACAAACAAACAAATTTATTGGGCACAATAAAATGCATAATATCATTTGAGCCTTCAGATTGATATTTCATGTCTGTTAGAAAATCATTTCACAGTTCAACAGCTGACAAAATGAAGCGTCCCGAGGCCCATTGTCCGTTACTCTTTATTTTTAAATTGCATTAAGTGACATAAACTCTGTTCACCTTTTATCAAATGCCGTAGCCCCGCCCACTTAACGCCATCCGCCTCGGTTTCGCCTCCACCCCTATCCTCCTGAAGAGCTCAGAGTGTTTGTGCATCACAATGCAGCAGTATGAGCACTGAATAGTCTGAAGAAGGGAAAGAAAGAAAAAAAGGAAGAAAGAAAGAAAGAAAGAAAGAAAGAAAGAAAGAAAGAAAGAAAGAAAGAAAGAAAGAAAGAAAGAAAGAAAGACTGGACTATAAAAAAGAATGGACGAGTAGAATAAAAAGAATGAAAGTATGAGAGGAAATGGACTGAAAGAGATTGAGGGAGATTAAATGGCACGGGAAAAGACAGAATGAGGCAGAGGGGAAAAAATGATTATATTTGACAGATTGAAAGAAAGAGATTTAGAGAGAGAAAGAGACAAAGAAAAGAGAGTGAAGACAGACTCAGAGGAAGATTAGAGAGGAGGGTGAGCAATAGGACAGGGAAGAAAGAGAAATGGTAATGACAGAGATGGAGAGAGAGAGCACAAGAGAGAGAGAGAGAGGGATAGAGAGAGAGAGATGTTAAACCATGAGACAAAAAGAGGGATAAATGAGGAATTGGCAGACATAAACATGTTCTCAATGGTCTCATTTTAAGTAACTGAAACGAAGATGAAGAGCATAAACAGACACCAGCATATCATTTACAGAGCTGCAGTGCTGTAGATTTCCTTTTGTTTATATAAAAACTAGCACATTATAAATATTAATTTCACTCCTGACACTGATCTATAAAAGCCAGAATTCCATAGATTTCCTTAGTAAATTTTAATAAAAAAATGCAACATTTCTTTGCAGAATAAAGCAAAAATTAGGGACACTTGACCATAACTTTGGTATCTCTTCTTTAAACATCCAATTCCACATTAAGTCCCCATTTGCTGCTATAGTAACCTTCACTCATCTGGAAAGATGTTCCACTGGATTTTTGAAGGTGTTGGCGGAGATTTGTGTGTCAAATTAACATACTGGGAACCTGTCTGGCTGTATACACACTTCAAAACACTCCTCCTGCACAGCAACACAGCGCTCCCAGCATTCTTGCCACTTCTGAAATGTGTCCTGGAAGTCTTCTTCAAGCCTCTTCTGCTATTCACGCTGGATCTCCACGACAGAGATTGGTTTCGAAACAGCGACCGTAGAGCTAGATTTTCATCTTCGTAACAGGGCAAAGTCCACAGGATCCAAATGTGGCGAGTAGGGTGGGTGCGGAAGTGAGCTCATGGGGATTGTTCGCCGACGATCATCATGCACAAGTTACTGAATGGTTTCGACATTTTCAGAGGTTGAGCTCGTTGAAGGTCTTCCTGATCTCTCGTCGTTCCCTCGAACTACTCATTGCATCATTGCCGTATGTCATGTCATGTCAAACGTCTCTGATGAAGATGATGATGATGATTCATATTATTATTAATGATACGTCTTTAGGCATTAAGGCGTCTCCTGAGAGGCATCTCTTCTGTCTTTCTGTTCTGTTCTGTCCTTTCTTTTCTTTTCCTGCTCCTCTCCGTGTTTCTCCCCGTCCCTTCTTTTTTTCATCACCCTCATTTTCATTCCATCTTTATCATTCTAGATTTTTGTCTCGCTCTTACTCCATCTCCCTTTTTTCCCACTCTCATCAGTTTTTTTTTTCCTTTGCTCATTTTTTCCTCTCATCTGCTCCTCTTCTTTCTCCTTCCTACTTTCTCTTTCATAGTCTCTCTCGCTCTCTCTCTCTCTCTCTCTCTCTCTCTCTCTCTCACTCTCGCTCTCTTTCTGTTTCAAAGTTCTGTCAGTACCGGCAGTATCTCAGTGTGATCCCTGACACACACAGAGGCATGCTGGTGGAGATATCACCTACAGAGGCTCCGAGTTTAGAAAGCCAGGGTCGGACGAGTTTCTGTGTTCACACACGACTGGGTGCATCCCTTCGTCAAAAAGAAGTAGGAAAGAGAGGATGACAGAGAAAAAGAATTGGGCTGGAGAAGAGGAGAAACAACATGGGAGAGTGAACTCTCTCTGTAAGGCAAGTAGAGTCCAGAGAGAGCAGGAAGCTGGAGGGGAGACAAAACCCATGATAGAGGAACAAGAGAAGGATAGAGAGGGCAGTGAGAAGAGGATGGGGAAAAGAATGAAAGGAAGAAATGGGACACGAGAGACTAAAGACAAAGAGGTTAGAAGAAAATAGTGGAGGAACTGAAAGTGGCTGTGTTCTGGGCAACATTAGTGCATTTTTTTTAGATATTGAAACAGCTGTTATTAAGTTATTTTTACAGCTGCATTTAGTTCGTAATGATGATGTCACATGTTTAGAGTTCAGATTCACTTGAACACTTGTGCAGCTGCTCATTCATGTGCCGGTCTGCTAATCATCTAGCATCGAGTAGCAGAATCTCAGTGAATTTGGTGGTTGTAAGTATTTCAGTCAAATTAAATGACCTAGAATTTTCTCACTTGAGAGTGCTGCTAGGAACGCTACAGTGACTCCAATAACAACTCTTTGCAATTGCGGTAAGCAGAAAAGCATCTCAAATACACAACAAATTAAATCTGGGCTACAAAAAAAAAAGCACATCGGCATCTCTACTGTCAGACAAGAAAGGGAACATGTACAAAATGTTTTGGCACTGAGAAGTGCGGTATCTGGCTCCCCAAGCACGAACCGCTAAGTGCCCTGTTGCTGGGGCTTCACAACCAGAAAGACTTGTTTCAATTCGCCATAATTCATTTAATCAACAGATTGTTAGCGATGGCACATGGCTAGCAGCGTTGTGTATTACTTTACCACTGTTGATATTTTTTCACGCTGCCTGTCAAACTGTAGCACAGCTTAAGAGTAATTTAGCCTCCGTTTGCTCTCGTTATTTTTTCACCTCTGACACCAATTAGCTTTCATGCTAACAGTGTGAACACGCACCAGCCAGCTACAGGGCGCTAGGATTCACTCGGCATGTACATTTTACTGGTTTTCTTTAATCATCACGGCGATATTTATTGATCCGTAGCTTTCGTTGATTTGTGTAAAGCTGCTTTGAGACAATGTCTGTTGTGAAAAGCGCTATACAAATAAACTTGACTTGACTTGACTTGACTTTCGGGATTTTAAATTTATTGTCTACTTATGCAACAGAATTCGCCGATTTGTCTTAGCTTTCGGTCATTTCTTTGCATTAACGAGAGGATGACAGAATACAAGGTATTTAGCCGGAGTAAGGGGTTTAAAGACAAACAATTTAAGGCAAGTGTATCTGACTGCAGCAGCCTGGAAGAGTTTTATTCTGTCAGAGTGAACTTCTTTTTTTTTTTTTTTCGCTCGTATAGTTTCCTATATGCGTGTGGGCGAACACCGAGGGCAATTATGTAATTACTGAGACACACAGCACAGCCTGCAAGCTTCGCGCCTTCCTATGCAAATCCTTATTTTCAGCCGTCCATGTTAATTAGAGGATTATATCGCACCCGGATACCAAGAGAGACTTTTAAAATGTAAAAGGTGTTTCAGGACACGGCCAGGTCCGTGTTCAAGATATGATTCTGCAGAGAGAGAGAGAGAGAGAGAGAGAGAGAGAGAGAGAGAGAGAGAGAGAGACCCCCCCCATGAAGTTTTAATTAAACAAGCACACAGGTTTCGAGACAGAATTCATTAACTACTGTTGTATTGTAAAACACACACACACACACACACACACACACACACACACACACACACACACACACACACACATACACACACACACACACAACACTGTGGACAAGACTTTCTGTGGACAGATTCATTTAGCTTCAGTTCCTCTGTGCAGCATGTAGGAGAAATGAGCTAAATATCTCAGGTTATTATAAACTGTGGTGTGACTCACTGCTTCTCTGTGTGTACAAGGTCCATTTTTTTTGTTCTCAATACCGAACATGTGTTATGCATCTCTAATTGCACTCTCTAAATATAGTACAATAAGGACAGTGTTGATTAACCATTTTGATCAATGTACACAGTTTGTTCTACACAATGATAAATATTGCATTGTTTAAGAAAAAGAAATTCAATGTATACAATTTCGAAGATTTTGCTCTGTTGTCAGAAAGCTGCAATCTGTACAAGAGAGTTAATGAGGCTAAATACAAAATTGGCCTTACTTTCTGGATGGGAATTACCGGCATTTGCTGTCTGCTCTTTCAATCACATTGATAACAAATAGTCCTGGGCATCTATAAGCTCATGTATTTGGAAAATGGCAAAAAATAAATCAATCAGCTATCAGCAAGTTAGTCTTTTCCTGATTTGCAGACACTTCTCATGATTTGTCATGTCCAGAGTCTCGAATGAAGTAAGTGTTAGCCTTTACCCCACCTGACTGGTAGCTGTTGGACTGCAATTAATACATACAGGTTTGCACTTAAGTCTCAATCAGTGACCTGCATCCCTGCTTTAAAAAGACGATAATAGACATAATAGAACATTTTCTTTCTACAGTGACTGTCATTAGGGATAAAATTCTGGAAACAAATTTATAAATGTAAAAACTTTAATATTAATCTGATAGATAGATAGATAGATAGATAGATAGATAGATAGATAGATAGATAGATAGATAGATAGATAGATTATATTGCCAAAAGTATTGGGTCACCTGGTCATAAGGACCATAAGTACGGTATGTGATTTTCGAGCATTACATTCCACATTTTGGAGTTTGCTTATGGATATTTGTGTTCATCAGCCCAAGGGTGTTATGAAAGGCAGGTACTGATGTGGGTGAGGAGACCTGGGGTGCAGTGAATGTTCCAATTCATGCCAAAGGTGTTCAGTAAGGATGAGATCAGAGCTCTTTAGAAGGCCACTAAAGATCTTCCTCTCCAAAGCATGTAAACCAGATCTTCAAGGATCTTATTTTGTTTGTTTGTCTTTTTTTTTTTTTTTTTTTAACGGCATAACAAACCTAAAATCATAGAAACGAATCATAAAATAATGAGTAAAGATAACCGTCAATATAAGACTGCGATACATATCAATGACCATGAAAAGCAAATGCTACAAAGTGATCGAGGTACATTTGGCTTCTGTGCTTGTTAACAGCAAAAAGTGACACAGGTGCAAAAACAGTCCAGTGACATGAATCAGTGAGGTGCAGTGGCTGATGGGAAACATGGTCCAGGGCCAAATTGGGCATGCTCCTGACAATAATGTAATATGACACTGTTTGTTTATGAAAAATAGCCTTATGATGGCTCAAGCAAGTGATTTGCACAACAGCCTGCTAGTAGCCCAGAGTAAAAATCTTAACAAGCAGACGTCCTCATAGGTATTTACCAGCTACATTTTCCATAATGGTGGCATTATGTCCAATATATTTTTGGCTCAAATGATCCTTGACCACAGTCCAAAGTTTGCAGCAATGGAGCCACGTTAGTATGGGAAAACCACACATTTCTCCTGACAGACTGCGCCCTTGAAGTGCGGTCCTGCCAAGAATGAATGGACATTTTATGTAGTAAAGGTGACACGGCGAAGCGACGAAATGCAAATGATTTGCTGCAGTAAATTTCCTGGGCCAGTCTGGTGTCCCTCCATCCTCGACCCTCACAATGTCGCAGACATCTCAAATGATCCATGGATCTTGTTTTCAGTGTAGGTTGGTTTTTAATGAAAGGGAAGTGCAAAATAATTTTTTTCGAGGATCACATTTTTGTTCTTTATTTAATCTGCCATTAGTTTAGAATGATCGCAAAGACAGAAAATAAATGTGAAATTATCACAAAAAGTTTTTTAAAAACATCCTAAAAACATGCCCTCATGTATGTTAGGAACAAATTTCTCTCTCAAGCCTGTAGATAAAAAATGTCATTGTCATGATGTAAACTATACGTTTATTCAGTCGTCCCTAAACTTTGAAATCCGTGAAATTCGTACTATATTTGAAACGATCAGCTATTCAAACGCTGGCTATATAAAAGTGCCTTCTCTGCCGCTGGCCGTCGTGTTTTGGTGTTGTGTAATTGATTTTTTTCGGTGAAAAGCAATTTCAAAAACACACCGACCTGCTCAATCTCGCAGTCGCTTTCTTGTCGTCCAATTACTGCTGACTGGTTTGCTTTCTGTCTGGAGGAGGTGGAGAGGACAGAAAAAGCACTAAAACCCACTCGGATGGTGATAATAACAGAATTGACTCATATATAAGCAGCACCATTAAAATGTCTGAACCTCTTTTTTGTGTGCTCTCTCTCTCTCTCTCTCTCTGTTTTTTTTTTGTTTTTTTTTTGCTGTTGTGGCAAAAATCTAGCTCTGATTTGATAATTTCCTCTCAGCCCAGAGCATTAAGCCTTTTTTCACCCATGCAGATTCGCCTCTTTTGCATAAAACCTAAACACTGGGCATATACCATTTGGTAATTACTCATTCGAAAGGTTTCAGAAACTCGAAATGTTTTATTCAATCAGGCCACAGTAATGGCTCTGCACTAATGGACTCTCACTTTTTTTTATTTTAAAGAACACTTTACTGACAATGGCAGCATTTTTCTCTTGAGTGGATGAGTGCCAAGTTATAGCGCAATGTAAATACAGTTTTGAAACTCTACCATATGAAGTGCATTAATGACCACTCAAGCAAACCACATGAGCTAACGTGTAATTGGTGGAAAGGACAAAGGCTAAAACTCCTGACATGGAGTTTGTGGTTTCTCAGATTTACTTTAAGCCAGATTTTAAGTAATAACAGCGAGCTCCACATCGCACCGTCTACCCACGAGTTTAGATTGTCCAGACCATCACATTATTTTTTACCAAAACTGAAGCCCAACATCTTGTTACACATAAATCAGCTAACTTCTATATGCTGCCTTGTTGACCTCCATTTTTCTTACTAATCCACTGATTTTGTTAGATCTTCCTCTTCCTTACTTACTGTGCCTTTATTTAGCTCTAATAATCACAACCCTTAAGTTGCAGTTTCAGTAGCACATATTTTCTTTAAAGATTTTTTACAGATAAAAGTATTGGGACATCTGCCTTTTTTAGCCATATGTTGTTCTACACCAAACTCTTATTGACTCACTGACTAAATCCTACTGATGACAGACAGACAAGGTTACTGACAGACACTGATGTATTTATGACACTGATTGCCAGACATATTTCCTGACAAGCACAGCAACTCACTGACTTAGGAACTGACAGAGACAAACAGAGTGACAGACAGCCCGACTGAAAAAGGCTAGACTGACTGACTGACAAACAGAGTTTCAATCAGACTGACAGAAGATCTATCAACTGACTAACTGAATGACTAACTGAGAGACAGAGAGACAGACAGTGTGACTGAAAGTAGTTAGACTGACTGACTAACTGACTGACAGAGTGAAAGGCAGCCTGACATAAAAAACGCTTAATTGACTGACTGACTAACTGACTGACAGAGTCAGAGACAGCCTGACATCAAAATAAAGCTTGACTGACTGACTGACTGACTGACTGACTGACTGACAGAGGGAAAGACAGTCTGACTGAAAGTAGTTAGACTGACTGACTGACTGACTGACTGACTGACTGACTGACAGAGGGAAAGACAGCCTGACTGAAAGTAGTTAGACTGACTGAATGACTGATTGACTGACTGACTGACAGAGGGAAAGACAGCCTGACTGAAAGTAGTTAGACTGACTGAATGACTGACTGACTGACTGACTGACAGAGGGAAAGACAGCCTGACTGAAAGTAGTTAGACTGACTGAATGACTGATTGACTGACTGACTGACAGAGGGAAAGACAGCCTGACTGAAAGTAGTTAGACTGACTGACTGACTGACTGACTGATTGACTGACTGACTGACTGACTGACTGACTGACTGACTGACAGAGGGAAAGACAGCCTGACTGAAAGTAGTTAGACTGACTGACTGACTGACTGACTGATTGACTGACTGACTGACTGACTGACAGAGGGAAAGACAGACTGACTGAAAGTAGTTAGACTGACTGATTGATTGACAGAGTGACAGACAGCCTAAATAAAAAAAAAGTTTCACTGACTGACTTAAAATTTGCAGACAGCCTGACTGAAAGAAGCTCGACTGACTGACTGACTGACAGATAAACAGATTTGCAGACAGCCTAACTAAAAAAAAAGCTCGACTGACTGACTGAGAGACAGACCAACTGACTGATTGTCAACTATCAATAAGTATGCACCCATACATAAACATTAGGGATGCACCGAAATAAAAATTCTTGGCCTAAACCGAAAACCGGAAACGGAGGAAAGCAAGGCCGAAAACCAAAAAAAACGAAACACCGAAAGAAATTATGGCAATTATTATTACCATTGCATTTATGGCTATGATTGTGTACTAAACTTACTAAAATCAAGGCATTTTAATTGCATAACATTAAAGTTTCAAAGAATAAATCAATGACAAATTATGAAAATATTTATTTATAGCACATTGCAACAATGCACAGGATAAAATAAATTAAAATTTAGTCTTAAATGTTCAACTTGAATGCACTCATGTGTACATTAAATAATAATGTAAAGGCCCTCTGGCCTGCTGAAAGGTTGTACAATTAAATATGTTCTTTCATAAAAACAAAGTGCATTTAGAACAAGTGCAACTGCTTAAAGATACAACAATACAACACTATCACTGGGAAACTTCCTGCCTTTTCAAAAACGTCCGCCACAGACGGAGTGCGCATGCTCGGAGGGGTTTTGCTTTTCTGTGCGTTTGCGTTCCTCTGATATTCAGCATAGCGATCGGGATGTTTGGATTTCAAATTAAACCCGACGTGGAGAAAGTCTTTGCAGACGAAATTTCGGCATTACATGTTTTGCACATCGCTATCCGTGGGTCTTTCTCAGATATACTGAAACACACCGCAGACATGTTGTTTTAGACATGCACGTGCAGGCAGCGGTTTCTGTTTGCGTCATCACAACAAACTGTTTCGGCCGGGTTTTTTCGGTGATCAAAGTTTTTTCGGCTGAAAACCAAAATGCACTTTTGGGCCATTTTCGGTCGAAAATTTTCGGTGGCCGAATATTCGGTGCATCCCTAATAAACATTATATATAACAAGATATGAATCAAATGTTGGCAAATGTACCTTGTAAAAAATGTAAAAACCTTTTATTATGTGCAGGTTTAGTGAAATACTCCTCCAGGGTTATTCCATTAATAACCCCAGGGAGTTAGGAGTATGCTGGGCTTCATGGCAGCCTGCATCCCAACACCCTGTTGCTGTTATTTTACTGTAACAGCACGTAACAAAGTGTTGATTTTTTTAGACATTGTTGAGAAAACAATGCTTTGGATTTTGATTTGCTACCATCCAACACTTTAATCTTTTCAACAACCTCTTCTTAAACTGCTCACAGAAAATAGAGTTGGAACCTCCACAACCTCCAATTTCTTCAAGTCACGTCTAGCCACTCAATGCCAAAATGACTTTTTTTGGTTCGACGAGTGATTTTTCAGAATGATCAAGCTGTCAAACTAAATCAAAAAGCAGGTGAGCGTTACAGCAGATTTCTCACCTCCTGGTTGGCTTACATGCCAGTCAGGGTGTATCAAATATTACATTTTTTTTTTTTCCCTTCTGAACTCTACACAGTCTCGTGGTGTGCTCTAGCCCACAAATCAAATTTAAACAGATTCAAACACCAGCCAGTAGAGGCCGAGCGCTCAAAACGAGAAATAGACGCAGATTAAATGAAACAGCAACCCGGCATATGCACGTGTCGCTCAGGGATGAATTGAATAGATTGCGGCTAGATTAGAAATATAAGAGTGCAAATATAACCTGAGCAAATGTACCAAATTTGGGTGGAATTGGCCATGAAGGTGCTGTAATGTTTGAATTTGCGTCCCTAATGGAAGTATATTTTCTGCTGTGTTTATTAAGTAACACTTTACGCTGGTAAACCGAGAGCATGTAGGCTTTTTTTTCTTTATTGGCAAACCAGTATGTCGTGTACTCAGACAAAGTAGAAAAAAACCTAAAAGATGAAGCAAAAAGAAAAAGACGAAAAAGAAGTGAAGGTACAAGAACTAAAAAGACAGATGAAGTAGAAGTAGAACGAGAAGATGAAAAAGTAGAAGAAGAATTAGTAGAAGAAACATAAGAAAATGAAATATATAAAGAAAAACTAAATAAAGGAGAAAAACAACGGATGAAAGTAGAAGACAAAATAAGAAGACAAAGGGATCGAAAAAGAAGAAAATAATAATTATAAAATAATAATAACAATTACATTAATAATTGTAACAATAAGAATTAGAAGTACAACAAGAGGAAGAAAATGAGAAGACAAAGAAGTAGAAGTTGCAGAAAATAAAGAGAAGTAGAAGAAAAGAAAACAAAAAAGAAAACAAAAGAAAAGAGAGGAAAAGTTGTAAATTCAGCATACTCGGGTGTACAGTATAATGAAATAACTAACCTCAGGCATAAACACATAATGTAAGTGCAAATCTCTTGTACAATGCGAAGTAGAGAAAAACACAGTTTCTTCAAATAAAAAAATAGAAACAAAAGAATGTTAGATGAGAGTTTGATGAGTTCGTGCCACCATTTTGGAAAAGCTTCACCAATGCCCCAAAAAAACAGCACTGTAATACACATATTGATCCGACATGCAGAATATAATAAAAAATACAATAGTTACACTATGACACTGTAACCTGTGATTTGTTGAGGCAAGATGCAAGTGTGTGTGTGTGTGTGTGTGTGTGTGTGTGTGTGTGTGTGTGTGTGTGTCCATAAATCATTGTTACAGTCCATAGCCGGGGTCAGATAACAGGCACGCAGCATCAACAAGGGCAAATCCATACTCCTCAATCAGATAACCAGGCAGAGAGGGAAAAAAGTCTAGTCAGAAACACAGGAAACACAAAACTCAAAAACATTGAAATGCAATAGTGCTGCGTCCTGATTCACCTAATATCCATCCACAGCAGGTATCCGAATAGATAGAATTATTGTTTCACCAAATGATAGTTGGCTTTTCGTGAGGTACCCAAATAGTCTACTAGTTTGTGTAGATTTTTTTAATCCATGCATAAGGAAAAATACATTTTGTGATGGTTTGCTTTGCAGTCATTTATGTAGAGAATAATAAATTAAATAGAGAATAATGAATGAAGAAAGGCTTAAGGTGACAGTGATGTGTAACCGGACAACAACATTATTTTATTTTACACGTTGTTACAGATGTTCTAGTGTGTCTTGCATACATACAGACGCATTACAAGAAAGAAAAAGCAAATCTAATCAGGACCTAATCAGTTAAACGTGGAACAGGGACAATCATGACACTATAAGAGGACAATGCATTGACAAGACGGAGTGAAGCCGTGAATTAAAAAGTCTAGTCCTTCCTGGAACTAATCTGTATGTCAGGTATACCATTAAAAACGTAGGGATATGAAAAGGAAGGTATAGGTGTAGGTTCAGGTATAAGTATTTGTATTCTATACCTCATGAATTTTTTACTTTATATACCTGAATTCTATACCACATTCAATATTTTATGAATTTTACCCCTATTCTATACCTCAAGTATTCTATACCCATACCCCATGAAGATTATGGACCTTCAAAGAGTAGATGCCGACCCGGAAAAAACCCAAACCATCTAAAATGGTACAAGTGCCTTTTGGATCCCACTTCAGGTAGAATTTTGACAGTTGACTTCTTTGGCATGGAGGAGTTGGTGTTGGATCTATGATGATCTCAGATAATGAGCTATTTTGTAAGTTGCTCAGTAGCTTCTGGTTCCACAAAGTCACCTGACTGTAGAAAGGACATTACTTCTAATCACACACTCCGGTGCTTATGTAAGTTCTCACTCTCTGGTGTTTTATATTGTTTTTAAGATTTATAATCACACTCTTGATATTACTGAATTGAGGATGGGTCCCCCTTTGGGTGTGGCTCCTCTGAAGAACGCTATATTTGGCAATATAGTGTGTGGTGTGTGTGTGTGTGTGTGTGTGTGTGTGTGTGTGTGTGTGTGTGTATATATATATATATATATATATATATATATATATATATATATATATATATATATATATATATATATATTGCCTGTGTGGACAGAAATGGTAGAATCCAATGGATGAACAGATATAGATATAGATATTGATATATCTATAGTTATTAATGTGTGTGTGTGTGTGTGTGTGTATGTGTGTGTATATATACAATATATACAATATATTATATATATACTGTACTGCTGAACTTCTGGTCAGTTTGATAACCGTTCTGAATTCTAATGCTGCATCATAAACGACTCTAACTGTAGTAAGACTGAGTTTTCCTTGATTTGAACCTGACCTACTGTAGACTTTCAAACTGGTACTTCTACGAAACTGACCTACTATCAAATCCTTTGGTATAATTACCAAATATAGTTTACTCCATGCTTTGTTCATTGGTCTATCTCAAACCATTCAATAATTCTATACATTTTATACAGTAAGAGTTACATCAACACCGTCTCGTCATCAATCCACTGCTGCTCTGCCTCAAACCACACCAGCCATTCACTATATAATCCATATGTCCTCCTTCACTGTGCACTGTGTATTGACAGGCTTTCCGTCAGATAGCTTGTTTGGACACTAACCGCAGGGAATTTTGGGATTTTGTAATAGAACTGGATGCTTTCCATTAAAAGAAATGACAAGGCTGCGTACATTGCTACATAGCGGTTTAAGCCTCTGAGGGCTTCTGACCTACAAGACGAAAATGAGCAGAGCGTTTTGCGAGGATGCGGTTAATTAGAAACGATGACGACTTTACTGTCAGAGGTAATTAAAATGGAAGTGCAAAGACAGCAGAGAAGAAGAATAAGACACTAAAGAGAGGGTTGGAGTCTCTGGGAGAGAGTCTATTCAGGACAAAATATCCCAGTACAGAAGCCGAGGCTAATTCAATTTTTTAAGACCAACTAAAAGGATATTTTGACATAAGACTTAGATCTTGCATGGAGTATCGATTCCAAAAAAGTACCTTTGGAAATCTAATAAGAAAGCACTGCCACATTTGCCGGATTATAATGAGATCGAGTTAAATAATGTAACTTCATACAGCTGCATACTTTATGCTCACACACAGATTGGGGAAAGCAGCCTGTTACTGACATCACTAGTAAGCATCAAACATCTTAATCATGCCATGATGTTTTATTCCATATCGATATCAAGTCTATTCTACAAAAATGGATGCAAATTAAACGGGATCAGCTGTGAAACTGGAACGGTTAACTGAAAGCATGTAATAGTGAAATCATTCCACAACTAATTTAATCATATCATTAACCATGATAAAAGGTTAATATTTATAAGATGGTTATGATTTATTGTTATATTTTTATTAGGGCTGTCAAAAAATTTTTTTTAAAGGCCCTAATTTTATTAATTAATTAATAATTGATTTTCTGCAGCGGGCATTTCTGTTTGAGCATTTTTATTAAAAATATAAATAAATAAATATAAAAAAAGGGGAAATTAAAACCTTCAACACAACACATTTATTTACGCCATCCTTTCTGTAATCATATATATATATGACAGATGTTTGATTTAGCCTGTGATTTTCTACAGTAATTGCACAGTAATTCAGAGGGATGGTAGATATATATATATATATATATATACAGTACAGACCAAAAGTTTGGACACACCTTCTCATTCAAAGAGTTTTCTTTATTTTCATGACTATGAAAATTGTAGATTCACACTGAAGGCATCAAAACTATGAATTAACACATGTGAAATTATATACATAACAAAAAAGTGTGAAACAACTGAAAATATGTCATATTGTAGGTTCTTCAAAGTAGGCATCAAGAGAATGCCAAGAGTGTGCAAAGCAGTAATCTAAGCAAAAGGTGGCTACTTTGAAGAACCTACAATATGACATATTTTCAGTTGTTTCACACTTTTTTGTTATGTATATAATTCCATATATAATTCCACATGTGTTAATTCATAGTTTTGATGCCTTCAGTGTGAATCTACAATTTTCATAGTCATGAAAATAAAGAAAACTCTTTGAATGAGAAGGTGTCCAAACTTTTGGTCTGTACTGTATATATATTATTTACAGTTTTTTTAATATATATATATATATATTCCTACCATCCCTCTGAATTACTGTGTAATTACTGTAGAAAATTACAGGCTAAATCAAACATCTGTCAGCACAGAACATCTATTCATAACGATTCCATAACGAACAATGTGACTGATCACTGGAATTTTATATTTATAGTACATGTTTTTGTTTTAAAAACTGCCACCTATCTTGCATTTAATTACATCTTATTGCTTATATAATTATCTTATTATATTTATTTTTTATTTACAGGAGATATTTACTTTTAATAAAACTATTAAGTGCTTTGGCTGTAGCAAATGGGAATCTAGAAACCTCATATGTCAGAGCATTACAGCTATTTATAAGACCTTGACTGCAAACGATGTAAGCTATTGCTTTTGTTTACTTCCAGACTAACATTTTCTGTCACCAGAAAATAAAAAGTTGCATCTGTCTTTTTTTTTTATTATTCATTTGTTTATTAGTTCATTAAATAAAATATACATACTGTAATATATATATATATATATATATATATATATATATATAATTTATTTAATATTTAAAATATTCTTGTTTAATTCATTTTTTAATACTATTCTTTTTTTTTCATATTATTCTTTTTATATTTATTTGACAGGAGATATTTACTTTTGATTCAAACTAAAGCTACAATCTGCTTCAAATAAACACATTAGCACATGAGCAAGAGAAATAAAAAAATAAAATAAAAGGTACAGAAGGACATACTTTTAGTACAAAAATGAAATAATTCATTTCCCCAATCAAAGCACAGCATCATAGTCTTAATCATTATTCATCTATTTTCACAGCAGTTCGTCGAAGCAAATATTTGTTTCATTTCTACAAGAAAAGTGACACTGTAAACATGTCTGTAAAACAAGTTTGTTCCTATTATGTACATTATAGTAGCTATAAACTGCCATTCCCTTAATATTAGCTGTTTTTATAAGTATTAACAAATGAATGAATAAATATTAACACAACAGATACCTTATTTACACCTTATTTACAGCCTATATACAAAAGCCTGAGATTGGAAATTCTTTCTATAAATGCTTCAAATAAACAGAAGGCTCAACAATCACAATAAAAAAAATCTCTTTATGTAGAATATCTGCGATGTGTAAGAAATATGAAGTGTTCGAATATAAACCCTAATGTTTAATGTTGTTGATTTGTCATATGCATATTAGATGCGTTATGGGATACAGGATGTTTTAATACATGTTTTTTCGTAGTTACTTATCCTGTAATGAAACACCACACAGAGAACACATAATACACATAATCAATATAGTAAAAATATAAATATTATAAGCATAAACTAAAATATTATTATACTATATAGAAGTTTTTGTGAACACCTCAGCATAAAGTTGTAATTTTTCTAACATCACATTTCACATTTATTCCCTATTTGCCTTTTATAATAACCTCCACTCTATCGGGAAGATGTTCCATTAGATTTAGGAGTGTGTTTGTGGAGATTTGTGCTCATTCAGCTAAAAGGTTGTTAGTAAAGTAAGGTACTGATGTAGGTGAGTTGAGGAGGCCTGAGGGGCAGGCAGCATTCACATTCATCCCAAAGGTGTTCAATAGGGTTTAGAGCAGTGGTCCCCAACCCTCAATTGGTACCGGGGCCTCACAGAAAGAATACATAACTTACATTATTTCCGTTTTATTTATTATCTTAATCTGAACGATGTTTTATTTTTGAACATTACCGGATTTTCTCCGCCACGTCCATGAAAATATTTTCCGATATCAAACCCGTCTGTGAAAATATTGTCCGGCATTAAACTGGTCCGTGGCGCAAAAAAAGTTTGGGGACCACTGGTTTAGAGCATAGGGTTTATACAGTTGCCTTCAACTTTGTGCTAACCGTTTGTAGAAGAAGCACATATGGCTGGATAAGTCAGGTGTCCTATTATTCTGTCCATATTGGTGATTTGTCTTGCATCTGGAACAACTGCAGAGCTGTTATATGTTAGGTCTGATTTACATAACACATTTTGTCTAAAAATCAAGAATTCACTCCATGCTCTGATATGCTAAGAAAAGTCCTCAGACTTTTTTCTGATCTCATGCTGGCCTTTCTGACAAAAAAATCTGACAGTTTCTCAGGCCTGGTTCTGCATATTTTGAGATTTTCCTCGCTCCAAAAAATCTGATTCAGCTCGCTCCAAAAAAATCTGATTTACAAGCCTAAAGAAAAAAATGCACCTGGTGACTTAAAGGAATGAGAACACCAAACGCGAGGATTGAGAAACGCTGTCACAGAAGACAGCCCAGGCATCCATGTCCTGAATGATTCAGGGTAATAACGCTACGTGACATAAATCTCACAATATCATCCAAATGATTATCAGTGCTCATCGGCTGCCACAGTAAAATGTGTGTCAACTATAGGTGGGTATGACAGATAGGCACGTTTGAAGAGCCCATGTCCCTGTGCTGAATCTAATTTTGGCATCATTCAAGGTCTCTCCATCTGCTGAGCTCTTAAAATGTCCTGAGACGGCACACTGCTCTTAATAGAATAACGGACAAAGTCACCGCCAAGGGCGATGTCAAAATCGTTTTACACACTCTGCTGCTAGAGATGCTTTGTGTGTGTGTGTGTGTGTGTGTGTGTGTGTGTGTGTGTACTTGCGTACCTGTGTATTGTCATTAGCAGCAGAACAAAGTGTAAATATGAGACATTATTATATCGTTGTTGTCATGGTTACATTACAACGTGGATAAGCCTTTTTTGGAAAACGACATACATTTATCTAAACACTTTCTTTAATGTAGGTATGAGGGAAAAAAATCTACACAAAGCCCTTTATGGTTTTAAGTATCCTGATGTTTTTTAATTACATGCAGGTGTAAAGTCCTGTCAAAATAGCGTTGGTTTGGCTAACTGATTATTGTTAGCCGGCAAAAGTCCAACGGTAATAAATTGAGTACAAATATTGCCCGGAATCCTGTCAGGTAAGATTGTGTTAGCTAGTGAACAGTAATCTGTAATTAATACATAATAACATATTAACAAAAATTATAAAATCTTTCTGTCTGTACCATCTCTCTCACTCACTCACTCATCCACTCACATCCACTCACTTACTCACTCACACACTCACACACTCTTCCACACACTCACAGTCGCCATGGCTTGCTCATCAGGGATAAATGCACACCATCCACCTTGACTGTTGATTTCTGTAAAGCTGCTTTGAGACAATGTCTATTGTGAAAAGCGCTATACAAATAAACTTGACTGAAAACTTGATAAAATAAAATAAAATTATATATGTGTATATATAATATATATATATATATATATATATATATATATATATATATATATATATATATATATATATATATATATATATATATATTCCTTAGGAAGCGATTTCCAAACAATTTTATTCAAATATTAAAAAGTCTGGGGCCACAGAGACACTGCTCTGTCCCCGAAAGGCACTAATTAACCACAAGGAATGATCTGACTTTGGTCAAATAAGTTCCACTAAACCATTAGACAACAAACAAATAATCTGGTGAAAGAGAAATAAGTACTAAGCACCAATGTTTGCACTGTACATCCACTTATAAGAGAGTCTTACATTAAAATAGCCAGGCAGATGTTTGCAGGTGAACATACGTAGAAAGACCAGGCCTTTTGAAGGACAGAATTTGAACTGTTTCGCCATAATGATCAGTGGTGTGTACAGGGGAGGAAAAGGGGTGAGGCATTTAATGCAAAGAACACCTAAAAAGTGTGAAGCATTGGGGTGGAAGCGTCATGTTCTGGTGACTTTGCTTGAAAAGGGACTGGTGTGTTTCAGAAAGAAAAAGATTATAAGGAAGCAGGATTATTTCAAAAAGCTGCCACAACAACTTAAAATGGAAAACTTTCAAATGGGTCTTCTTGCAGGACAAGAATTCAAATATATATATTTGTTCAGATGTAACAAAATGGCTTTTTGACATCAGACATTCACATAATTCCAGATACATTTGAAAAGGTATTTTTTCTTGTTTTTGCCTTTCTTCCCAGATGTGTGGGGTTTTTTTGTCTGTGAAAACATTGGATCTTTGGAAAAAACACTATCCTGGGTGAATCGATTCAGACTAAGAAAACATAAATGTAAAAAAAATGCTGTATTTTTTAGTTTCTTTTTGACTGAAGACTAAAAAGATGGTGGACAATGATGTAGTGCAGTTGTTTTGCCTGTTTTTGATGTCATTTTGTACAACCATCAGATTGTATTATTATTTTTAAACAGGTAGAAAGCAAACAGGCCACTAAATAATGCAGCATTTTGCATTCAATTCTCGCATTTGTATTTATGCCATTTGGCAAACGCCCTTATCTAGAGCAACTTACAATTATGAGTTACACAACAATTTCTTCTTTTTTTTTTTTTCCGCTATTAAGGTGCATTGGGTAGTAAGGACCTAATGGCTTACTTGCAGTTTCTGTAGCAGTTTTTTCAAATTACATTAAAATTAAATGTAGAGGAAAAACATCTTAAAACAAATTCAGTATTCAGATCAATCCAGATCAATGGGCTTATGCCATGAATATAATCAGGTGGTCACCCCGAAGCCTTAAGCTCATGACCAAGAAATAAAAAAGAAACCTGACTGAGTTACACCAGTTCTGTGAAAAGGAGTAACCAGAAATTTGAGCAAAGTCCTGGCTGAAGTTTGTGGAAGGTTACCTAGAGTTTGATTCAAGTTAATCAATCAAGAGGCAAATACAAAAAAAAATCTTTTAGTCACTGAAAATCTGATCTGAAAAAAACTAAAAATGAACTCTTTAATGGAACCACAGTAGATGCCCTGATTGATTAGCATAAGTAAAATTATGTTTAATATGAAACATTGTAGAAAAATTCGGTTCATATGTCTTTAACTGAGGTAAACTTTTGCCATTTTGTTATTGTACATTTCAAATGTATATAAACTTTTTTTATTCTATTTTCTTCGATCTTCTCTTGACCATTAGCTTTATTTTTCGAACTTTCCCCGCGTTTCTCTGCTCTGATTTCTTTGATGAAATTCACGCACATTTCTCTGTCTCTCAGATTCCCGTGTCGTGTTTGTTGGCATTTTTTTAACTTCACGGGGTTCTTATTCGCCCGAAAGCACGCTCAATCTGTTTACAGATTAGAATGTGTATGGTGGCAAAAAGCAGGATGCAGATAAAGCCATTGATCCGGGATCATCCCTTGAAAGAGCTGACTCGTTTAGAGCGATCATAAACGTTACGCAGAGACCCGAGCATCTCTTACTAGGAGGGCTGATGATGTGTGGCAATGTGTATTATGGGAAATCCACAGGATTAAGTACTGAATGAAACACACGGACGGACCCACTGATTTAGGAAAATGATCAGTGGTGCTATTTGGAGCAAATGAATTAAAAAGAAGGAATTATTAACCAAAAGCTTCAAGACTTCATTCGCAGAGCACAAACAGAATAGTAATCACCTTGTGCCATTACCCACTCCCATATTGTTCAACTCTTTTCAAACAGGATAAATACTTTGTTAATCATATAACCACTTTGGGCCTTCATGTTGGCCTTGAGGCCATGAGTTCAAATCCCAGCACCACCAAGCTACCGCTAGCTGGACCCTTGAGAAAGGCCATAACCCTCACCAGCTCGAGTGTATAAGTGAGATCATTGTAAGTCACTTTGGATAAGGGTGTCTGCCAAATGCTGTAAATGCAATATAACTGTAGCCTTGCTGTTGTTGCCCTTGAAATTCCCTCTTTGAGACATTGAAAGAAACAGCAGGACTGGAAATAAAATGGTAAAAGTGCATCTCTGCATTTTTTATTCTGGGAAGATTAAAATTACCCCCTCATACAAGTTCAATTTGTGTTAAAAAAATATATAAATCAGCACAGCTTCTACGTTTTACACTAATTTCAGGGACCGAGGTGCTCTAACTTCAAACCGAAGTGACGATCCAGAGATGCACCTCTCCATTTCAGTACCAATTCCTCCTCACTTACTTTCTTATCTTCTATCTAGGTACTTATCTTCTTTTAAAGTATTTTTTTCTCACCTGTGGGAATACACACAAACACGCAAACACATGCGTTTCCAGCATGAGAGAGTATCAGCTACATGTAGTTACATGTTACAGGAGGTCTTGAAAGTGTTTCACCGAATTTACAGAAAGCCATTAGTCGCAGGGCAACAGTTCGAAGATCTCATATGTAGCAAAACAACTGAAAAACAAAACAACTGGAAGATTTCAACATATACTGTTCTCTTAAGCTACATTCATACTAGATGTAGGCGTGTCCAGTGACACGACAAATTTAGGCAAAAATTGATCTTATTGGTTGCAGCCAGACCCAGAGAGCGAAGACAGCTGTGATAGTGAACAATTGTAAGTTTATCTGCTTACTGAATGCTTTAAATGTAAATGCTAGTTGTGGCAAATACAAAATAAAGGCAACCAGTAGTTTAGTAGCTTTTGACAAGTTTATAGTAATATTTTTTATAGGAATATCTTTGGTAATCATTGCACTTCCGAAGACGTCTGTTGAAGCTCTTCTGTTGGTTTATGGTGGTCCTACACATTAATAATAAGGCACCAATATTAGCATAGCAAGTATAATAATATAATAATTATCTTTATTTTTTTTTATGTTACATTTCAAAGCACTTTTCAAGCATAAAAAAATATATTTTTAATAATAATAATAATAATAATAATAATAATAATAATAAATATTTTTATTTGTCATAAATAATAAGAATAATTTTTAATAAAATAAATTAATAAACAAATACAAATCATAGATACATCACAAAATTAATAACCGGAAAGCTTTCCTGAAAAAAACTACTAAATGTATAATGCAATTACAGTGAGTTAACTGTGAAGGGATGTGGTTTGAGGTTAAGGCATTGGACTCTGGATTGGAAGGTCACAAATTCAAATCCCAGCATCATCAAGCTGCCACTGCTGGGCCCTTGAGTAAGGCCCTTAACTTGCAACCCTCTGGATACGGGCGTCTGCCAAATGCCATTAACGTCAATGTAAAATGTACATCTCTGCTTTCTTGAGTTCTGGTATTTTCATTTCCAGCCTTTCACCTGCTGTGTCCTTATTTCACAGCTATTTGTTTTCCACCTTGATTATCGTGTGTATTAAAATCCTGGTTTTGGTTTTCGCATTCTCATTCTTCACATTGTTTCTTTATCGTTCGAATATCTGGCGGTTTTACGTTTAGGAAATCGTTTTGGGCTTTTTTCCTGGTTGTTTTGTTAATAAAACTTTCTACCTGCCCCTGTGTTCACCTGTCCTCCTATTGCATGACAGTCCGGACTAATCCTGATCTCATGTACACATTATACTGTACTTATGCACAACCTACGAAGCTGGAAAGATGAATAAAACACGCCCTTTCGCATCCCCAGGATTTGGAATGCAAACGCTTTACTGTTTAACGTCAAACATTTAATGGAGCATGTAAATGCTATTATAGGACTCGTCCTCTTGAAAGTAAATAACGCATGAGAACAACTTTAAGGATTATGAGGCTTCTTGCTTACAATGATCGCAGCTTCCGATATCATTTTGCATTCACGAATGTTGTGAATATTATAATTCATAAACCATATACAGGACTGATATACAGTTCTCTTTCTCTCTCTCTTGTTTCTTTTGCAAAAAGAAAAGACCCACACTGCTTTTTCTTCAACCTTGTAATGAAGGTGACGGGTCAGCAGAGTCATACCAAAACAGTCATACGGGAATTCAAGAAGGGCAAATAAAAATACATATTAATACAATAATAACAAATAAATATTTGTTGTCCATCAGCTGAGCTTTGTACAAGGAAAAAGTGAGGGAAAAAAAAAAAAAACGAGAGTATAAATACACAAGCTAATTAGAACTCGATTTAAAAAAGATGTGCGGGATAATTGCTTGTTATATATGATAATTAAAATGCTGTCATTCGAGCAGGGTAGGTTTGAGCGGAGGCGGGAGAGTGTGAAGGCGATAGATGATTGAAATGTGCTTAAAATGAACCTGTTTTTTTTTATACAATTTTTTTAAACAAAAAAATTCATTTGCAACCTGAACTCTTAACCCGACCTGATTATACCTTTTCACACTAAATTGATTCTTTTCTTTAACCCCCTGAACCCCTGATGAAATCCCAGTTGTATTCTTGTTTTTTAATTATTTGTCTGAGAGACGTAGTGCTTCCAGTCTATTCGTAAGTCACAAGATTTTGGGTAGTTTGGGTTTTGGGTTCAATTTGGTAGTACATACAACAATAGGTTATAATGTGCAACCCGATGAGAGATCCACTACGCAGGGTTTAAAGCAGTTTAGCCAGATAAAATGTAGCCGATGTGCTGTTCAATAAACTCAATAAAACAGTACAGCATTAATTTTGCTATTTTATTTAATAGATTCGTTCACAACGCAACCACAGAAAATCGAGTCAAATTGGATCATTGTTGCGTTGTGTAGTAGCTTTTGTTTGCGTATTTGTAAAACTTGTTGATTTGTGACTTTCTTTCACTCTCCTTCACTACCATTCACCATTCTTGTATACAAGAAAACATCTTTAGGTGTTTTGACAGGTGTTTTTGGTTCAACAAGGGCAAAGCTGAAGTTCAATTTGATCGGCCAATCTGGAACCTAAATAAATGTCACGCATTAAATATTGCACGCACTCCGTTGTTTTTATCTTCATTATAGAGCAGCACCATTTTCACATCATGGTTCATGTTTGCCATATTTTCTGCCATATTTTCTGTCAAATTTTTTACCATTTTTTCTGTAACAGCAGCTCTGATATGCCTTCTCACTACAATTTTTGGACTCATTTGAATTTTTATTTGTGAGCCCAGTTTTTCATTTTTATAGCAATTCCTGGGGCTTGTATAATACGTACACCTACAAATGAACAAACTAAGAATTACAATCTTCTACACTACACCTTTTTTTTAATTCTAGTTAGTTCTGTTGTATCAGGACAAAATACAAGTCATTTGGTCATAAGCAGGTCTTGGATTTGAGGAAATTAATAAAGAAGAGCGTACCAAAATGCCTTTACAATGATGTGAGAGACCGATAAAGTCTTACTGAAAACAATTACTTCAAGTTATTGCTCCTAAAGGTGGTTGAACATGTTATTGATTCATCAAGTGCACTAAGTTTTTCCACATATTGCCTTTTTTGATTTTTTTTCTTTTTCTTTTTGTAGAAATAAATAATGACAGTATAATATGCCATCTATCTATCTATCTATCTATCTATCTATCTATCTATCTATCTATCTATCTATCTATCTATCTATCTATCTATCTATCTATCATTAATGTAATGGAAGAAGTCGCTGGTGTTTTTTTTTTTTTTTGCGGTTTTCCAGTAATATGAGAAAAGTGATAACAAGTGATAACAGGAACTAACACGTCTCACAGACATTCCATAATAATAAACGCATAAAAAAGCATAATGTGTTCATTTTATGTGTTTAATTCTACTTCATTTATTTATTGGAATAAGTAGAATAACACATTTCTGGCTAGGAAAATAATTTACTTTGGTATTCACTGTGGTATTTTTTTTCAGCCAAAAGACCCCGTCATAGCTATTTTTCCTGTTAGAGCCCACAAATGTTATTCCTACTGTATATTCTGAATGCAGTTTTAGTTTATACACTACAATGTTAAGATAGAATTGCTACTGATTATCATTAGACACGGGCACAATTGATTTATGTTGGCGAGCAATATAATCCAACTAATGCTTGGGACATAATGTTTACCTCAGGTTAGTTAAATAGGTAGCAGGTGAATATTTGCTGTTTTATGTAGCTGACTGACTGAGGTAATGTTGCTAAACATGTTACATTAAAGCCAGTATTTTGTGCTGTGTTGAGGTACGGACCTGAAAAGAAGAAAAATGTATTTACGTCACACAATCACGTTTTACCGCTCAAGCACAGTGAGCTTACAAGCGACCTAAAATCCTTTTCAAATCCTTGTTGTATTTTTTCCAAAGTGAATTTATGGTATTGTTCCAGAACTTTCTGGGTTTTAATACACCCCTGGTGAACGCCTGGATGATAGCGGTGATGTAGTTCACCACAGAGGGACTAATTTGTGACTTTCCACCACTAACCCTCGATGTTTTAAGCCCCAGTGCTCAGGGAACAGCGAGCACTCGGATAAAGGCCGATGTCAGGATAAATGCCTAATATTTCGTCACGCTGAATGCTGTTGTCAGGATACTGTATTATAACAGAGCTCAAATTGGCCGCTTGAAGTGTTTTAAAGTAGGATTAAATCTTGTACAGAGTTAGCTGACTAAAAGCAAGCTAATTAACTAATGCTACGTATTCTATATGTCATCTCCCAGGTTGTGTTTTGCTACAAAACACTCTCTAGCTACATTCACAGTGTACTTTTCTACAATCAAAAGATTTATCTTTCCCTCTGAGAAAGAGAATTGTATGTCATTTATTAAGGTGGTTAGCCTTTAAAAGGTTCTTGAAAGTGGTGTCATGTACAAATCTGAAGAATTTTCTTTATGTGATGCACTGTAAAGCAATTATACACGGTGTACATGTAGCATTTTATACACTAATATAACAATCGATCAGAATCAAGTTGGAGATAATCCATGGCTAGGTATGTGTTATAAGACTTATATGCGTTATATGCATGGTGTGTAAATGAAAACTTGAAAGGAACGCTTAAAAAACATACAAAGATATAAAAGAGTGTAATGAGATTACATTTTTTGTAGATACATTTTAATAAATAATTATTATAGACAATAAAAGAGATTGTATCTGTGTGAATTGTGTGACTATGCCATGTGTCTCGTTTTCTTAAATTTGCATCGGCTTATTTATCAAAATCATCATATTAACTGTACATGATTAAATGAAATTGCCAGTTTAGCTCTACAAGTTCAGTGTTTCTAATTAAGGTCTCTATATTTAACTGTGACTGTATGTTACTATAGATACAGTTTTTTTGCAGGCTTCTTAAATACTATTACTTGTTTAGCGCAAGGACTACGCACTATTAGCTGCAGTCTTGCAGCTTTACAAGATCTGTACACTTCCAGGACCCTGAAGAGGGCAGTTAGGATTGGGGCTGCCTCCTCTCAGCCTGGTCTTTTTGAATCACTCCCCATCAGGAGATCCATCAGGACCAAAACCTCACACCACTAAACTAGCTTCTTCCCACCTGAAACTGACATCACAAAATCTAGGGAGGACCTACCATCATCTCTGACCTGCTTCCATAAACACTAACATTAGAGTAACCCCACACTGTTCATCAACAACACAATCAACAAGAATTCCTTTGCAACATTTATTTGACATTCTTGGCAATAAGGAGGATTCGGATTCTTTCTGTATGTTCACTGTGTACATCTATTTACTTATATTTACAGACAGTCTGGTTTTAAGACCTGACACTTTTAGCAGTCAATATATGGCAACCCGTCATGAAGATTCATTTTATTGAAATCCTATGGTGGTGTCTAAGCCAATCATTTTTGGAGGTATGATCTCAACTCGCGTTGGATCTAAATAACAGATTGTCGATTTGAAAGTTCCATTCTTGAAAGTTTAACTCCTTAATTATTGGTCAGCAAGAATTTCTAATCTGCCAGGTTCTAGAAGTTTGTGTTGAAAATATCGTCTTAATAATAGCAGTTAGACAACAGCAAAAAAAAAAGCACCTCAGATGAGCTTTTACTGAAGAGTCTGTCAGTATAGCCTGTGTTTGCTGAATAAAATCAGACTTTTATGTTATTATGCGTCTCCCTGGTGCACTGAGTGTATATACTGCACCATATATAGAATTCAACATCGTGTGGAATTAGAAAGCAATCTGAGAATGAAATCAAACAGTGCAGTATTTTTTTGCAGTGACTCTTTAGGAGACTCTTAATGAACAACGTGATTGTTTGTGTTTGCAGGAGAAGAACTTTACGAGACGTCCCCCTACGAGCCAATGCATTTCTCTGATGAATTCCGACTCGCTTCTATTATTTCAGGTACAAGAGATTTATTTATTTTTTATTATTATTATAAAAAAAGATTATATTCTGAATATTGCTATAGCATGTGTTTCGATATAAGGTTGGTGTTATGGGGAGAAGCTTTTCAGTATCCCATTAATATTTGTGTGTGTGTGTGTGTGTGTGTGTGTGTGTGTGTGTGTGTGTGTGTGTGTGTGTTTGCTTTTATTTATACTTTCACTTATTCACAATTAATAAAAGCATTACTATAGGCCACAATGTTTTACTACTTTACATTTTAATTGTGCAATATCTGTGCGTTGGGATTATATTTTTTTAGCGTTTGCTTATTTGTAAACCTTGATGATTTATGAACAGATCTAATCTGCTTGAAGCGGAAAGAAATGATCCACAAAAACAAATGCCTGGTATATTCAAATTCTCATTTTGTTCTTGGTTTAAGGCAGACTTTTTCATTCCAAGTGCATTAGGAATCAATACAGAGCTCACTGTGGTTTCTATGGTTCTATGGTACTACCGTAAATGCCCGCTGACGTAAATGCCCGCTGATCTTGTCTAGGGCTTATTTTCGGGGAAACACGGTAACACCCTTGTGGCTGAATGAATCTTCACAAATCTCCACAAATCAGAATAATAGGACTAATCCAGCCATATGTGCTTCTTCTCCAAAGTGTTAGCACAAATTTGAAGGCAGAAATTGTGTAAAAGTCTCTGTAACACTACATATTGCCCCTGTGCACAAAGACAGCTCCATAGAAATATGCTGTGGGTCGGAAAAACTTAAATGTTCTGCTTTCTGAACCCTTATGAACAGCTTTATGGGATGATTTGGACTGCTGACTGCACCCCAGGCCTCTTCAACTCACCTACAGTAGATTAGTACCTGACTTTACTAAAACCCTTGTAGCTGAATGAGCAAAAATCTCCACAAACACACTTGAAAATCTAGTGGAACATCTTCCCAAAAGAGTGGAGCTTATTATAACAGCAAATGAGGACTAAATGTAGAATGGGATGCTCAAAAAGCACAAGCCAATCTTGCTGTTAGGGGTTCACAAACTTTTGTCCATATACTGTATGTGGCTGAAAAAAGAACATAATACTCGCACCAGAGAAGAAACTTGTTGAGTTGATGTTGAGCTTGTGCAGCCAACAGAAAAATGTCTCTCTGAGACAACTGAGTCCTGAGTCATATAATACATTCATATAAAATCACTTATGAATGACCAATCAGTAGTTCATGCTACTGCTAGCTGAGCACGTCAAGCTCTGATTGACAATTCATGCAAGGAACGGTTTAATATAACTTAAAATGAGCAAACTGAACAATGGGGACCTCTCAAACATATCTACATAGTAAGCTTTATGTGCATGCTTTCTTGTGTAAATTGGTGTATAAGCAGTTTAAGCATTAAGCATACTGAAACATGGATCCTTCTACACGTTGTAAATATATATTTGAAGCAGGCATGGGGAATCTCTGGGGAGGGTGGAAGTGGAGAAATGGACAGTGTATCTGATTGCATATTCCATTTGATGTACTAAATTTGCACAAAGAGCGACAGCCAGTAATGCATTTCATACATGCCGATGCCTTGCTTGTTTGTTGAGGTTTAATACCCACCGCTGCAAGGACAGAGATACTTCTGAAATGCGTTTACACACTCTCAAAGGCATTTTTATTCACAGTGAACTTCAGAACCTTGGTTAAATTCTGGAAAAATGAATGCTTTTTTAATGCAAATCTGGCAACCCTGGACATCTGACCATGTGCGTTACCATGTCTTTGGTTTCATCATGGACAGAAAGTTAGAACAAAGAGCAAACTTGAAATTCTGCATAAAACGTTTGACGTCACCCAAATGAGGATGGGTTCCCCTTTTGAGTCTGGTTCCTCTCAAGGTTTCTTCTCATAACATCTAAGGTAGTTTTTCCTTGCCACAGTCGCCATGGCTGCTCATCAGGGATAAATACACACCATTCACCTTAACTCTTGAATCCTGTAAAGGTGCTTCGAGACAATATCTGTTGTGAAAAGCGCTATAGAACTAAACTTGTCCCAATTTTGAAAACTATGACTAAATTTTAAACTATTTACTAATTTCGGACATTTTGATATTTGCCATCTAAAACAGACCCTTTAGCAGGTTTGAATGATGCTCAAACTGATTAGCTTTGCCTTATTATCCCCATGCCTGTCTCACTTGCCTATCAGCTGACTTTCTGCCAGCCTGACTTTGATACTGGATTTGCCCTTTTTTTATCCATTTGTTGATTTAAATAAAACTCTGGGGTTGATTCCAAACCTGTTCGAGGAGTCATGACACCTTCCTAGAAGTAGCTAATTGGGATTTGCTATGCAGCCATTTCATGAATTTAAACAGAATCTGTTTGACAATGCAGAACAAACTTTCTTGACAGTATAGCCTTCACATGATAGAGGCGTAAAAATTTGATGGTGATGATGGTGAAACGACACAAAAATAGAGAAAACATGGCAACACATTAAGATCTAATTGAAGAAAACCTGCTACAGCTGCCAGCCTGAGTGGGAACAACGAAAGGTAAGACAAACAGGAAGGTGAGACTAAACAGGAAACAGGTGTGCGAGAGCCGTGACATGTGGGGGACATGGTAGTGTAGGTGCTGCTTGGAAA